>JARJCX010000144.1:0-415274 GCA_029282285.1 Mycena rebaudengoi
GTGTTGGATACCATGCTTTGGCTGACATATGCAACACTCTTACAATTACGGGAAAGCCGTTGAGTGCACTCCCATATGCTGTGCAAGCATATGGATGCACTGAGGATATGGGGAGCATGTATGGGCAAGCATGGTGTCTTCACTTGCAAGCAAGATGTCACATGAGACTGGCAAACTATCGGCATGCACATCACCTTCTGCAAAATTCCAGAGACATGTTGGCTGCTTGTGGTCAACAACAAAGTGCCTTTCAGCTTAGCGTCCTAAATAATCAGGCAGAGATACTCCTTGTGAAATCTGAGTATCTGGCATCTCGCAAACTTCAAGTAGCCATTGCATCCAGCTGCCAGCCCACTTCATATAAAGCCATCCTGGCAAACTTGAACATTGCATTTATTGATACTGCTACAGGTGCAGATTCCAAACTCATTGATAAAAATATGGACAATTGCCGGTTTCATTTGAGGGCATTGTATGGATACCAGGCCACAAACATCTGTCTTGTAGTTGATCATGCAGCGGCTGAACTCTGTCTTCGAAATGGGGCTCTTGGGACCGCAAATGCAATGTTTGAGAAATGTTTTGCATTGTCTCAGAAGATCTCAATGGACCTGCAACTCTTATGTCTTGAAAGGCTTGGAGATCTTTCCACTGGGATGAATGATATCTCAACTACACTCCGGTGGATCGGGATATTCCTTGGACTGGCATTGAAGTGTAAGGCCAGGCGCCAGACAATGCAAGCATTTCGATGCCTTGGCCAGATTTTTTCTGCTGAAGGCGATAATGAAACAGCACTCAGCCTATTCAATGTTGCTCTTGATGGGTTCACATTCATGGATGTTCATCGCTGGCGGGCAGATTGCATGGTTCGAATTGCTGATATACTGAATAATTATGGAGAGGTCATGAAGGCAGTTGAATTGTGGAAGAGAGCCAGACCGCTGTTTGGACAATCTTCACAGATGAAGGATATATTCAAGATTGACACAAAGCTAGCAGAGGCCGACTCTTCTGTTTGGGTTGAGTGTGAGGAACAACTTCAACACATTTCAGGGTTGCATGTACCTGTTAGTGCACCACACGAGACTTACGTTGTGGAAGATGAGGAGGAATCCAGAGTGGCTGAAGCAAGCAAATTCACAGACAAGGGGAAGCAAGGAGTCTTGCTTTGAATTGCAGCCCGAGTCTCTGATAATCACGGTAGTCTTCTCTTCAACTTTTCCACACCTCCAGCCATTTTTTTTGGATAATACATACCCATGTGTTCCTGGTATGCACAGCATGCCATTTCCAGATCATAACATTTGTCCCGTATGTAGCCTGCCTATTTATTTGTTTTACCCACATCGACTTTGATTAAGTGTGGCCGGAATTGTGAAGGCAAGGTAACTGCCATTCTCTTGCATTGCCTCTGATCATGATGCAGCCTCAAAAGATTTGAAGTATACACCAGATTCAACAGTGTGCTTCATATCTAGACGTTGGATGTCCCTGGTTCCGGAGGTGACCAGGTCTCCGAACGCTAATGTCTGTCGCCCTCAATCGCACCCTCTTTAGGTATGGCTCGGTTCACTTTATTCCGGTGAAGGCTCAGGAGGAGCAGTGGTGTGCACCTCAAATGAGATCAATTGCTGTAGGAGGTGCTTGTTCAACTCGAGTCTAGGCTATGATCAGGTTGACTTCAACTTTTTTCTTCTTTTATTATTATTATCTTACTCTTGTCCCCGGTCGAATTCATACAAACCTACGTGGGTGCCTCTCATCGACGGAAACACAATTTGGTATGTCATTGAGATTTGCATTACAGCCGATAACAGTACCGAAGGCGCGGATGAAAAAATTCCTGTTTTGGGATATTTTTGATCTGATTCAAAGAATTCCTTATAACTCGATGAGTTTTGCATGTATTGACTCCTAAAAACTAGATAGAATTAACGGGCTAATTCGTGCGCAATTAGTGACAGAGCTGGAATAGAAATAAAATCGTATTTTCAGGTGTCTTGAGAAACTAGGACTTCTGAGCGAAAATCTACGCTAGCATGCCTAAATCACATCCAAATGAGTTGAAATTTTATGAGGGAGCGTTTGTAACTACTACAGTAATTGTCATATAGCCAGAACTGCCTATAAAAAATTGCCTCAGCTTTGTAGCCTTCAATTGAACTGAAATTGATATCAGAGGGCTACAAAGCTGAGGTAATTTTTTATACGCAGTTTTGGCTCTAGGACAATTACTAGAGTAGTTACAAACACTCCCTCCTAAAATTTCAACTCATTTGGATGTGATTTAGGCATGCTAGCGTAGATTTTCGCTCAGAAGTCCTAGTTTCTCAAGACACCTGAAAATACGATTTTATTTCTATTCCAGCTCTGTCACTAATTGCGCACGAATTAGCCCGTTAATTCTATCTAGTTTTTAGGTCAATACATGCAAAACTCATCGAGTTATAAGGAATTCTTTGAATAAGATCAAAAATATCCCAAAACGGGAATTTTTTCATCCGCGCCTTCGGTACTGTTATCGGCTGTAATAAATTGTAAAAATAATTGAGAGGTTGTTCGACACAGTCAGAAAGGCACAGATGCACAGTGGTGTGTCTACATTCTGTGGATAATCGCACCTAGTCGAGTTCATTTTAGACCCAGAAAGGTCTAGCAGCACAATGGCGTGCATTTACATTCTATGAAATTTTCACTCTGTTCCATATATAGAAGATGCTCGTTCGACTCGAGCCTGGGCTATTGCATGCTACTTTTCGTTTTTTTTTTACTCCTGGATCTTGTCGGAGTCACGGAAACCTACCTGACTTCATCTCATCGATGGAGATACAATTCAGTACTAGTAGTTGCAACAATAATTGAGAGCTTGTTGGACAGAATTTTGAACTAAATTCCAGCCGCACAAACTCAAGTTCCTTTTACACCCAGAAAGGGCCTGAGGCACAGGGTGTGCGTCTACATTCCATCAATGGATTGAAGTGCAGCTCAGAAAACATGCAGAACACGCTCGTTCGACTCGAGCCTGAGCCGTGTTCTGCCAGGGAATTTTTTTTCCCTTTATTTTTACTCAGTGAAAGGCTTGGAACTACATACAAGTCGGTCATCGAGATTTGCTTGTAATTGCTATAATTTCTGCTGCTTCTGAGACACACTTTAATCCAATTTCTGACACACCTAGTCAAGTTCATTTTATGGAATGAAAGGCCCAGAGGCACAGTGGCGTGCATCTACATTATATTGGTTGTCGTGGAGATATTATGTAGAAGTTGCTCGTTCGACTCAAGCCAAGGCCATTCACGTTATGTTCTTCTTCTTTCTTTTTTTTCTCGCCTGAATATACTTACGACTGAAAGTACACGATTAACCGCGCGAAAAATGACGCTGATCTGTGGTGCGCTAATAATATGTGCGCAGTATGTTGTGAGCTAATAATAAAGTGCTTATTTATAGCAGGGAACTCGTACTTTTTTACCTTGAATAATAGAAAAAATACTCCGTGTCGGTTGGACGCAGCCCGAAGTTGTGGGTCCCAGTTGCGTTGAATACCCACGTTTACCCAATTCCGCAGTAGCCAAGACTCAGAATCCCGAACAAACGGAGCTGAGACGACCCATCAGCACAGCCGCATCCATCAGCATGGCAAACGAACAGGTACTATCGATCACCCACCTTTGTAAAAAAGAATTGATGGGAGTACTACTCAAGCATTTGGAGTCGGATTCCTCTAAAACTTAGATAGAGTTCAAGCTATGGGTCTCAATACTGTCCTCGAAAATTTCTAGCATTTAATGGCACCTGGGGGTGGAGGTATAAGCATGTCGATGAGGGGCCCGTTTTTTGATGCTTTTGACCTACCTTTGTAAAAAAAAAAATGTCACGCCTGTCACTCCTCTAGCGATCGGGCCGACGTTTCGGCAAAGCTTGCCAAAGAACACAGTGCAGAGCGGAGTTTGTATTTCGCTTCGGGTTTGTCACGCGTTAAAAACGATAGTTGGACACAAAATAGAAACAGATTACTATTCAACAAAAAATATGGCTGTGTGGAGGAGACCTCAAAGATTCACCTCCAATTTTCTGGGAGTCCAGGCATTGAGTATAGCAAGAGGTACTTGGGGTAAAGGGCCGTGGCGTCGCCCGGCATGCAACTCGTACTTACTTTTTTTGTTTTTTTGGGTTATATGTTCCAAGTACCAAATGATAAGATTAAGCATAAGAATAAAATAATATCAGAAGAAGAATGGCCTCACATCGCCTTCGGCATCCCGTCCCCGGGTTTCTCAAAGTTGATGCGCTGCAGTGGGCGGGAGGCACATGGCGATGTGGGATGCTCAGCGCAGCGGCGCAGGGCGGAGCGGGCCGCGGGTGTGGAAAATTACGGAGCGCTCGTTGATGCACTACGAGAGTCGGTGGAACGAAGCAGTGAAATCAAATAACAAACCAATGGACCGTCGACAATATTTGAAGACGGATTGTGCAGGGGTAGTGTTAAATCCAGTGCAGGTGTGGAACAATTCACCATTGGCTATTGTTCATAAACTCTGAAACCGGACCATAAACAAATGAGTGCCGGAAAATAAATGCGCATTTGATAGCAGTATGCGGGATTGGCTCGAATGTGGTGGTGTAGTGTATTGGTATTTTCCCAAGAAATTCCCTGGAAGGACACATTCAAGGCAGTGTCACACCCCAGTCGTTGATGGATTTGGGAGCGTAGGGGGTGGGTTGCAAAGTGTCATCTAATCTGTATTGGGGTAACCAAATTATATAAAGGTAATAGGATCATTTAGGGTGAATGTATATACCTCGGCTGTGGTGACCCCTGCGGTTACCCCACACGTGATTTTTTTGCCCGCCAAACAGAGGGGCTCAAACACAGCCCGGTTACCTCGCTGAACGTACTCTCAATCAAGGATAATTACCCTATTAGGCTTCACGATCGAACACATTGAACATCTCAATTGAAGGATTCCCAATTGAACATGTTCAATCTGTGATTGAACACTAGCCAAAACCATCATTTTCCCAGCCTAATATCTGAATGTTCGATTGAGTAATGTGTTTGTACATCGATTGAACACATTTTTAAAAAGTGTTCGATCGAATTTCTTCAATGTGTTCGATCGGAAGATGTTCACAGTCACAATTGTGCATGTTCAATCATGCACAATTTATTCTTGCAATTTCCAGCTCTGGAGCATATCTGGTATGTTCGTAAATCTGAAAATGTCCCAGCGTATCCCTAAGGCATATATGATCACTCAAGGTGCTCACAAGCTTAGTTTATTGCAAGTTCAATACAAAATTTCACCTGGGAAGCATGAGTTAAAGGTGGGCCAATATCTTTTTGAGCAGGCAAAGGAATTAATGATAAGTACTGAAAGAGTGATGAGATATCTTTATTCCCTTGAGAATCACCCAAGAATCCTATCTTAGAGGCTAGAGTATCTCAGGCCCAAATATTTCACTACTATGCACTATAAAATAAAATAAAAAATGTGAAATGGGTCGTTGTGCCTTTAAAACTCAATACATGACAGTACATCATTTCAGGCTCGCAGCGTCCCCGCAGCCATTTATTTCATTCAATACCTCAATTTATCGGCGCTATTTCGAGAATTTGCTCTATTTTATGCTCTCTATGTTTCCTAATAGGCCGTAAAGTGGCTCCGCAAGCTCAGAGCATGCATACACGCGTGTATAATTCATAAGTTGCCCAGAAACACGTCGGATTGGCCCAAACGGCGAAGAGCGCGTCGATGCGACGGCATCACGTGTCCCGATCACGGCCCCTGGGCCGGGCCATCAACCGGATCTTTCCGGGACCACGGAGTATCTGGGCTGGTTACCTCGGCTGGCTTACGCGGGCGAGGCAACCTAGGGGCGCGACGTATACTCTATGTACTTCTAGTGTATTTTATTGGCAGGGGATTGGGCTAGTAACAGGCGGGAGGGAGCGGATTAGGGGTGTGAGTGTGTAAGGGAGTTGGCGGGCGGTTAGGAGGCGGGAGCTGTTGCGAGGCGGGATGGTGACACAGGAGGCGGGGCAGGCGGTGCTGTTGGCAGGAGGCGCATCGGGGATGGCGGGACGGAACATTGAGCGCAGGGCCGCATGTGTTCAGCGCAGCGATGCAGGGGGCGGTACGCGGAGGGAGCGCTCGGTGATTTAATATCCAAGTACGTTGTCGGCACGTCGGCAAATGTTGTTGAGTTACGGATCACATCAAGTCAGCGTGCGTGCGGTAGTACGGGCAGTCTACCAGCCACAGATACAATTAACCAAATGGCGACCAAGCTATCATTGTGTACTTACCTGAACGGAACCAAACAAAATGCAGCCTCCGCTGCCAATCAAGACCAAACACCATGCCCCGCGCCCCCATTTCCCGCGATAAATATTGCAATCACAATTCTAAGTATATCATATGCCGTTATACGATATTGAGTACCAAAAACGGTATAAATATGCCATACAAAAAAAGTTGCGCTCCATTGCAGTTAGACACGGTTTGTCGGAGGATCCCGTCCTGTCCTTATGGTTTTCATTTTCTTCAAGTCCGAAAGGGGGAGGGAGAATGCCGAAGGATGAGGGTGATTGCAAAAAACTTTTTTGCCATTGTTTGCGCAAGTGATGATTTTTCACCGAGTAAGGGGTATTTTTCCCCGAGTATGTAAATACGAACAATTAACCAAATACGAACAAAGGCACAGCCGCTATTTTTCATACGTTTTTGACTAATAGAAATAGTACAACGACTAGACACAGCCACTAAAGGGGTCCCTCAACGAAATCGGAAACTAGTAAAAAAGTGATCGATTTTGGGTGCCCTGAGATTTGAAAGAAACGATAACATATGTAAACATAAGTACTCGTAATCAAAGGCCGAGTGTGTTTATACCTGTTTAAGGCTCAATTTTGACAGGTTTTAATTTTTTTCCGAGGTCGTCTGGACACTCACTAGCTAGATAGTTCAGCTGTATAGTTATAGAGTATGGAAGAGCTCATATCTATTTTATCTAAGGGATAGAGCAAGAATTTAGGTCACTAAAAAAGTTTTTTACAAAGGTGGGTGATCGATAGTACCGACACGCCGCTGTTGGCAAAATCTCTCATCTCCCCCTTCCTGAGGCTTCAAGTTCACTTCGTCGCCGCCGCCCAAAATGATGACCCGCACGCGCTACGTCGTGCTTTCTCTGGCAATAATAATCTCTTTACACTACATCCTGACGTTCTCGCACGGCATTCTCGGCGATAGGATCCGCGTTGGCCCGAGGGCAATGCCGTTGGCGAATGGTGTCGGTGATGTTGCGCGTGCGGCACCCCACGGCGAGGACAATGCCCTCATCCATGATTGGTCGTCGAATGCCCTCCCATAGTCCGTGGGCAGTCGTGCTGAGATTCACTGCCATTGGGGAGATTTTGACATGTACATGTCGTAAACGTAGGGAAATTCTTGCACCTCTATTTTTGAATAAATGAATTGAATGCAGAGGAATGATAAATCCCTTGGCCTCAAGGTCGAAAAGATGGCGTGAATATTGTTAATGCGGCGAGAACTCTGGCTGACGCGTGAAAGGCAGTGTATCCACAGGCATTATCGTGATGAGGCTGCATGTGAGTATGAATCGCTCTCCTCTCGATATAATAGTGGGATAGGATGTTGAGGATATCCGAAGGATGTTCAACTTCGGATTGTTAAACCAAAAGTATGTGACTCGAGGAGCCGACGGATTTTGACGGATTGTGGCTCGATCCTGCTGGGCCCATTGCAAATACTCATAAGGTCGGTCCGGATAGCCACTCGGCAGTCAGCCATCCATATAATATGAATACATATTGGGGTCCAAGTGACCGTGATTTATAAAGAGCTTTTGACATTGGTAGGGGAACAGAATCCCATACAATATGTATATTCCCACTAAAGCAATGGTATTTCTCCAGCTTGGGCTAATAGGTTGAATAAAAAAGGTTGTGATGATGTCTTTTTTGATGAATTCGATGAATCTAAGAGGGAGGAAATCAGGAGTAAGTCATTTTTCTACGAGGGCCCATACCTTCTAGTATCCTCGGAGTCCGCACTACATTCCGGCGTTTGATCTTCCTCATCCCTTTGCCTCGGCATGTGTTGAAGGGGTATCATGGGGTGGACGGGCCGTAGTTTCGAAACAGAAGCGGTAGTGGCAGTCTCGCCGATGGTCACAAAGTGAACACTGGCAGAGGGGGGAGGATGAGAGTTTCCGGGATCGATGACGATAGACGGCCACGCATTTTGCTGTGTGTTCCAAAAATATGAGAACAGCTGTTGAGCCACGGTCGTACATGTTGATATAATTCGCTCAGCCTGAAAATGTTTTTGAGGTACTAGGCAGAGTAAGGAGGGCCCCATACTTTGAATGGTTCACTGCGTTCAGGCGCCGCATAGCCGAAGCCATTTTTAGGCCATTCTAGGCCCGGCTAGCTTCGGCGAGCTCCGGCTAGCCGTCCAGAAATAGCTCGTCTAGGTCACCTAGACAACGGCTGGCCAGAGCAAATGCGAGCTGCTTCGAGGTCCGCGACGCTCAGCTCGACACAGCTTTGCTATATGGGTAGCCCGACCTCGACGCCGGTTTGTTCCGTCTACCAGGCCGAGATATCTCTCTGGCTACTACGAGTCAAGTTTCCATTCTGATAATAAGATACTGTAAGTACTTGTAGTGGAGCAACCAGCCAGCGACCGTGACCAATCCGTTGCAATTTTTGAAGGCAACAGGCCCTGGCGTGCCCATGACCGTTGCCTCGAGTGGCAACCATCATTTTATTTTATTCCCACAACAACACATAAGGCGAAAATTTCAGAGCAAACAATGAGTCCACTTTGAGCGTTGCGCCACTGGAATCAATGCCATCAATGCTTACGACGACAACGAGGACTAGTTAGACTATCCAAATTATTATTTTCAATTTTTTTTTACATTTTTTTTCAATGTCACGGTGTTTTGGAAGCAACAGCCTACTCCAGGACCGTGACCCCGACCAAAAATTGCAACGCAACGGACCCGACCGTGACCGTGACCGTTGCTCCACTACAAGTACTTACAGTATTGCATGTTAAACTCACTGCTGCAATCACCACCTGGCCTCGTTTCACAATTAAAGCTCAATCCCAGAGAACATGTGGGCCATAGTCTGCCATAGTTCTCCCTGTGCCTTGGTCTCTTCTCCCATATCTAACAACGACACCTACTCCTTGACCAAATATGCGACCGGCCGACGGCTATCAGAAATGATATATTGATGGCATCGTGCCACTGCGGCCAGTAGATACTAGACAAGACTATAGTACTAGATGTAGGCCTCGGAAATGGAATAGAGCTTGTTACAGAGGGAAGGAGTGACCCGCGCATTGCGCACTCAGATTGAGGACAAAAGAGCATTCGAATCGTAGGCTCGTCCCCATCCGGTATCTGGGTAAACATGCACACATTGATCGCTCGAGAACTCGCATCACCAGATACCGGCTGGGCCCTCACGGAACACTTTTGGGTGAAGGATTTTCTCCCCACCATTTGAAGCACTCGACTTCGTCAAAAATCCTCAGAAACTTGAAAAAATTGACCCCAGACATAGTAGGTCAAAGATGGGTAGTTTTCGATTCTCTATCGAATGCGATATACATGTTTTTTGGCTAAAAATAAATATTGTCGTCGTCGTCGACGACGGCGGGGGCGGTTTTGAAAAAAAAAGGTATAGAGAATGCTGGTTGACCCCTCGACGGTGGATATGGCTCGGGAAGGGATTATGATGAGGATGGCTATGATCTGAGCGGCTCTGAATCTCCTTAGTTGAAGTACTGTCATTGTTGTCATTGCTGTTGACGACGATGACCTCAAAATTTAGCCAAAAAACATGATGGGCTCATTTGATAGAGAATCGAAAAATATTCATGTTACATCAGGGGTCCAAAAATCACAGTTTTCATGAAATTTTGACGAAGCCGAGCGCTTTAAATGGCGGGGAAAAAATCCTTCCGAGACGGCCCAGTCCGCTAGCGATTGATCGTTGTCATTGTTCCTGTTTGCTTGATGTTGCCTGAGTTTGGTTGTTTATTGGCTCTGTTTGGTTGCGGTCCAGATTCGGAATGTTCACAAACCAAACTTGTTTGATAGCTTTGTGTCTTAGCGTGGTCAACTTTGTCCGACGAAAAGTCATTATGTAATCCTCGGCATCGTCCGTACGCTCACGTGCATCCTTCTTTTGCTCTGAACCTACTTACCTTATAATAATCTTCCAGTCTTCGGTGTCTGGCCCTTATCCCAGCGCTCTCGCTCTCTAGTACCTTATCTCCCACACCGAAGCTTGGCCACACTCCCGTCATCCCTGCACTACCGTCGCGCTCTCATGCTCTTCATCTCCCGTCCCGCCCTTGCCGCTTAGTCCACTCCATCCTGCAAATGTCGATGCCCTCTTCCAACTTCTGCCACGCCATCAACTGAATTCATCGATTGCTTCGCAAAACCCCTGGCTATTTCCGAGGGTTGGTAGCTAGTTACCCCTGTAATTTGAAAAGGTGATCTATCTTTTTACTCCCATACTCTTGCATAAATATGCGCTCGCGTTTCTGGGAATACCACCTCGTCCTCCAAACACAAATGATATCAGTGGACGCCTCCCGCTCCTTGTGGGTATGCCAATCTTCGTTGTGGCATCGCCGTCGAACTGGGCATTTCAAAAGACATTGGTGGAACCCTCATCGGAGTGAGATACGAAATACGGGGTGGATGCCGCTACGCAATCTCTGTCGATGTGGAAATTCCCGCTTACACCTCGTTTGAGCCCAACACAGAACATCCGCATCGTCTGACGCTGGGCCTGCACCCGACAACATCACGTACAAAAGGTGGTTCAGTGAAGTTGTTTACAGCGCCCGGCGGCACCAAGTTCCCATTATTGGCGGCTTCAGCTGCACTGCTCACAGCTCCCAGAGCCGCTCTCTTGATACAGGAGTCATCCATTTGTCCAGTTGCACCAGCACAGCAGCGGCATATGTGATGCTGTCGCGGATAAAATGTGATGATGGAGAGCCAAGGGGCCTTGCAATCCTGGGCAACATTGATCCAAAGTAAATATCGACATGCGTGCCAGAGGAGATCAGAGCCGAGGAGAAGAGGCTCAAATCGCTGGCAATGCAGACTCTTCGATGTGCTAAAGATCTGCTGAGCTGGTACACTGATTTGACCAGGGAGCAGTTCTGACATTAGCCCCCCATGTACTGTATGGAGCATTGCATTTCTTCAAGTTTGGTTTGTGCCTTGCCGCTTGCCGGCCATCCCACCAGTCATGAAATCGCTAGTGTCGACTGGTTCACGAGTCTATTCGAATCGCGTCACACTGCCACTTGATCTGGGACAAACAAACAGACAAATAAACAAAGATGGACCCACACTGACGGCCCATTCGGCGAACTTTGACATGGCTATAGTACTCCTATCTTCTGAATGCGATGAGACATGGCTAAATATGCCGGTGAGACGAAGTTCTTGGCTAGCTCTGGCTAGACGGCTAGCCAAGGCTAGACGGACTTCGTCGAGGTGGCTAGCGTCACCTCGACATTTGACACCGGCTACTTCCCGGCTAGGCGGCTCGCCATGGGCCCATGCTACCTGGGCCTTGAACGCAGTGGTTGCGCTCGAACACTCAGGCTGCTACCTTGAGGACAGTTAGGACAAGGGTTTGTGTTGCAAAATTTAAACTCAGTCTCGATCACTGTAACGAATAAGTAAATACGGTAAACTAAACGTCAACTGCAGCTGTACGGATCCTTGAATATTTAACAGCATTCACCGCGGAAAATAATACAGCGTGTGTTGGAATCAATGGAGCAATCCAATATTAGCAGTACCCGGTGCAAACGCGCGGGGAATCTTTTGTTATCTACAGTACTTAAATACTATTCTAGAATAATTAAATGTACGAATTTAGTCTCGGATACAATAACGGGCAGCAGCAGGAAAGCAGGAATGAAGGAAGGAATGAATGGCGGGGACCTGGTAGCAAAGTGCACCACAATGAGGCAGTGCGCGCACATGCAACTCGTCTTCCAACAGCGTGGTCTGTAGCTATTAGCTGAATCAAGGAAGGGCCTTAGGGTTTCCGCATGCGTTCACCGACTTTCTAGATTGATATACTACGTGAATTTCAGACCTCCTTAAAGGTAAGCCAACATCTATTTTTATTCCGAAAATTACCTATCACAGTTGCGTGGCATCTGCCTGAATTGATGTTCGATTCGGGCCTGGACCACTGTACTTCGGATCTTGGCGATCTTGTTGTTTTATTTTGATGGCTGGTAGGAAGTGAGGATGTGGGGATTCCGTTCATAGTTCGAATGCATCTACCTCGGTTATGATTAGCGATAGAAAGGCCCGAGGCACAATGGTGTGCGTGTACATTTTTTGGGGCATCGTTTTCAATGTGTAGAACAAGCTCGTTCGACTCGAGCCTGGGCCATTCTTTTTTTCCTTCCTTTTGCTTTCACAACTCATGTTGGAAACTGTGGCTCTGCCCTCTGTGAAATTTTGAACCGCCTAAATTTTATCGGGGGAATAAAGCTAGGTATGGCTCAGTTCACTT
The DNA here is from genome assembly GCA_029282285.1 of Mycena rebaudengoi. NCBI lineage: Eukaryota > Fungi > Basidiomycota > Agaricomycetes > Agaricales > Mycenaceae > Mycena > Mycena rebaudengoi. The sequence continues at coordinate 12,611 of JARJCX010000144.1, forward strand.
TATTCCGGTGAAGGCCCAGAGGCGCAGTGATGTGCACCTATATTCACTCAAGTGAGATCAATTGTTGTAGGAGGTGCTCGTTCAACTCGAGTCTAGGCCATGATTAGGTTGTCCAAACTTTTTATGATTATTTTACTCTTGTCCCTGGTCGAATTCATACAGACCTGCCTGGCTGCCTCTCATCAACGGAAACCTAATTCGGTATGTCATTGATTTGCATTAACAAATTGTAAAAATAATTAAGAGGTTGTTCGACACAGTCAGAAAGGCCCAAAGGCACAGTGGTGTGTGTCTACATTCTGCGGATAATCGCACCTAGTCGAGTTCTTTTTAGACCCAGAAAGGCCCAGCAGCATAGTAGCGTGCATCTACATTCTATGAAGTTTTCACGCGTTCCATATGTAGAAGATGCTCGTTCGACTCGAGCCTGGGCCATTGCATGCTAACTTTCCGTTTTTTTTACTCCTGGATCTTGTCGGAGTCACGGAAACCTACCTGACTTCATCTCATCGACGGAGATACAATTCAGTGTAACTGAGATTTACTAGTAATTGCAACAATAATTGAGAGCTTGTTGGACAGAATTTTGAACTAAATTCCAGCCGCACAAACTCAAGTTCTTTTTACACCCAGAAAGGGCCTGAGGCACAGGGTGTGCATCTACATTCCATCAATAGATTGAAGTGCAGCTCAGCAGACATGCAGTTTTTTCCCTTTATTTTTACTCAGTGAAAGGCTTGGAACTCCATACAAGTCGGTCATCGATAATTTCTGCTGCTTCTGAGACACACTTTTTAATCCAATTCCTGACGCACCTAGTCAAGTTCATTTTATGGAATGAAAGGCCCAGAGGCACAGTGGTGCGCGTCTACATTCTATAGAAGGGAGGTCGTTGTGTTCAATATGTAGAAGATGCTCATTCGACTCGAGCCTGGGCGATTGTTCTGTGCTGAGGATTTTTTCCCTGAATCTGGCCGGACCCCCCATGAACCTACCCAACTTAATCTTATCGGATGAAACCAATGCGGTGTAATTGAGACTTGCATTGACAAATTGCAACAGTAACTGAGGCTTGACACAAGTTTTGAGTCAAATTCGCAACGCGCATAGTCGAGTTCATTCCATAGCAATGAAAGGCCCAGAAGCACAGTGGTGTGCGTCTGCATTCTGTGTAACGCTGGTCAGAACATGCACTGTAGAACAAGCTTGTTCGACTCGAGCCTGGGCCAACCCTGTTTTATTAATTTTCTCGTGTTCAATCCGATGTGCAGACAATTTTAGACACAGATACAAGGCAGCTAGATGTATGATATGGTTGATTTCTGGGATACCAGGCAAGGCAGAGAGTCCGCTTTATATGGGAGATTTGCAAGAGAAATTAAATTTCTGATGCGGAGAGCGGCAAGAGCATCCTTGAACTCCGCATTTACCAGGGTTCATTTTACACTCAGAAAGGCCCAGCAGCACAGTGGTATGCGTCCGCATATTGGCTTGATTCCTGTAGAAGAGCTCGTTCAACTCGAGCCTGGGCCAACATTTTTATTCCATTTACTCTTGTTGTGGGATATGAGCTAACCTGGCTGGACTTGCAATAGGAAGCGGAAAGCTCTGGAGGCACAGTTCAATATTTGAAATTTGGTAATTGACAAATTGCAATTTAAACTGGAATTGGGAAAATATTGAATCAAATTCTGAATACCCCAGAGTATCAGTGAGTTTTATACTACGAAAGGTCCAGTGGCACAATTTTTGAATCGAATTCCGAATGCACTTACATAGTTGAGTTCATTTTATGGGAATGAAAAGCCCAGAGGCACAGTGGTGTGCATCTACATTCTATGAGGTCTTCACTTGTCTTCCATATGTAGAAGTTGCTCGTTCGATTCGAGCCTGGGCCATTGCATGCTACTATTTCGTTTCTTTTTACTCCCGGATCTTGTCTGATTCACACAAACTTACCTGACTTCATCTCGTCGACGGAAATACAATTCGGTGTAATTGAGATTTGCATTGACAAATTGCAACAGTAATTGAGGCTTGACACAGCTTTTGAACCAAATTCCTGACGCATCTAGTTGAGTTCGTTTTATAGGAATGAATGGCCCAGAGGCACAGTGGTGTGCGTCTGCATTCAGTACTCAGGATAATATGGCAATATTGATGCGGGAGGAGCTTGTTCGATTCAAGCCTGGGCCATCATTTTTATTTTTATTTCTATTCCTGCCTCCGGTCGGCTTCAAAATTAGCTAAGCTTGCAACTGATGAGAGTTTGTTCGACGCAATTCTTTAGTCCAATTTCTGACGCACCTATTCGAGTTCATTTGGGACCCAAAAAGGCCCAGAGGCACAGTGGTGTGCGTCTACAGTCGATACCAATGGATTTTGCGCGTGCAGATGTAGAAGCTGCTCGTTCGACTCGAGCCTGGGCTATTATAAATGTCTTTGTGACCAGTGGGTTTTTTTCCTCTTAAGTTATTTTCACTCCTCTCCCTGATCGGATTCACACAAGCCTTGTATCCAGTGAAAGGCTTGGTAGATACATACAATTCGGTCATCGTGCTTTGCTCGCAACTGGTCTCTATGACTTTCTGCTGTGTGTGAGACACATTTTTTAATCAAATTCCGAATGCACCTAGTCGAGTTCATTTTATGGAATGAAAGGCCCAGAGGCACAGTGGTGTGCATCTACATTATATGTCTTTGTCTTCACATAGTATGTAGAAGTTGCTCGTTCGAGTCGAGCCTGAGCCATGTGTATTATGTTTTTTTTCTTTTTTTTTCTCGCCTGAATATACTTGCGACTGAAATTTGACACGATTAACCGCGCGAAAAATGACGTTGATCTGTGGTGCGCTAATAATATGTGCGCAGTATGTTGTGAGCTAATAATAAAGTGCTTATTTATAGCAGGGAACGCGTACTTTTTGACCTTGAATAATATCGTGACCCAGAAAAAATACTCCGCGTCTCTTGGCTGCAGCCCGAAGTTGTGGGTCTCAGTTGTCCACGTTTACCCAACTCCGCAGTAGCCAAGACTCGGAATCCTGAACAAACGGAGCTGAGATGACCCATCAGCACAGCCGCATCCATCATCATTGCAAACAAACAGGTACCGACACGCCAGTGTTGGCAAAATCTCTCATCGTCCCCCTTCCTGAGGCTTCAAGTTCACCTCGTCGCCGCCGCCCAAAATGATGACCCGCACGCGATACGTCGTGCTCGCTCTGGCGATAATAATCTCTTTACACTACATTCTGACGTTATCGCACGAGGGCTACGGCCAGGCGACCTCGCTCGACGCCATCCGCAACCAATTTCGCTTCGGGGGCCCGCGCCCGGAGAACGCAGTCAAGGTCTTTCATCAGCCGCCTTACAAGACGCCTGTACCCGACAAGTACTATATGCGGGATAATGGGACGGGTGCAGACGGGCAGCCAATGCGCAGGGCGAATGCGGTTATTGTCGTGCTCGGTGAGTATCTCTTCCTTCTACACTTGAATATTTTTGTATTTACTCATCTTGTGGGCAAGCGCGCAACGGGGACATGGACGGCGTGGAGCGCAGCCTAAAGCAGCTGGAGGAGAAGTGGAACCACAGGTTCCGGTACCCGTATGTCTTCCTCAACGAGGAGCCGTTCTCGGACCAGTTCAAGTGGTGCGTTTTGCTCTCTTCTCCGTCTTGTCGTTCCTTATGCACCCTAGGAAAATCGGCGGCCTCACGGCGGCCAAGGTCGAGTTTGGCCTCATCCCGCGCGACCATTGGGTCCAGGTACCCGCCTTCTTCCGCTTTCTACTACTATGCTACTAACGCTGACACCACCCTCAGCCCTCCTCCATCGACGAAGCCCGCGCGGCCGCCTCGCGCAAGGACATGGAGGAAAATAAAGTCATCTACGGCGGGAGGTGCGTTGGCATTCCTTCCGTCCGACTCGAATACTGACGTTCCTCTTTTCTCGTTCTTCTTTTGTCTCTCTTTTCCTTTCCTCGCAATACCCGCTTGTTTCCCTGCTTGTTCTATCCCCACCTCGTCACCTCGCTACCTCGCCCTACCCACGCAAATGTCCGGCCGCCAATGTCCGCCCCCGCTCACCCAACGCCCGCTACGCTCGCACAGCGTCCCCTACCGCAACATGTGCCGCTTCAACTCGGGCTTCTTCTTCCGCCACCCCCTGCTCGACAAGTACCGGTATTACTGGCGGTGCGTCTTTCTCTTTATTTCTTTCTTTCGCCTTTTTTTTTTTTTTTTTCGCGAGCGGGTGTTTGTCGTATTTCTTTCCGGGGATTTTTTTTTCAAAGAAAAAACCTTCGTTTCGTTTGTGGGGCTCTTTGGGGGAGGCTTTCTTTTATTAGTGAAAAGCGTGTCGCGTTCCTTTTTTTGGATGGGGGTCTGTGAGGAAGAGGCCGAGCCCGGAACCTTGCGCGTGGCGGCGCCTGGGTGGTTGGGGCGGGCGACTGCGTGTCATGCTCATTGTTAGCCTCGCATCGTGGGCCGAGCGCGAATCGCGGCGCAGTCGTCCGTGGGCGGGAGAGCATCGTCGCACGACAGTTGTCCTCCTCGTCGACAGTGACGTGTGAGCGCGCGAGGGGTCGAGTCAAGGCGGCAGGCTGCGTCTCGCGCTCATCGTCGGCGGCGGTGCGCGTAGTCGTCGGCATCGTCGATGAGGTGCTGGCTTGCGTCGGAGGCGATTTTGCAGCAAGGCTACCTGCCATGGGTACGAGGGCATCACGTCGATCGTCCAACGGTGATGATGAGCTCGCGGGGTGCGCTCCCCTTCGAGGAACGGAGTCCGTTCTTCTCCTTCGAGGCACGGAGTCCGCTCCCCTGTGGCGACGAGCCATTGCGTATCACACGCCGGCTGTGGATGCCAGCGCATCATAGTTGGCTGGTACATCGGGGCGGACCTGCGGCAGTGAGCGCATCTTCCATGTCGTCGCGTTGCGTCGTCGATGCTGGCGCGTCGCATAGGCGGCGGCACGCACCATCACGACGATCCTGGTGGTGGCTCACGAACGATCCCGCTGTGACGCGCTGCCGTTCGTCGTGCTCGCGGCCTGGGGGTGGCGACATCGCCTCTCTTCTCTCATTTTCCGTTCTCCCTCTCCTTGACTCATACTCCCTCCCTCCTTTATACATACTCACACTCGTTTGCACAACAACAGAGTCGAGCCCGACGTCAAGTTCTTCTGCAACCTCGACTACGACCCGTTCCTGTTCATGCAGGACGAGGGGAAGAAGTATGGTGAGTGCCCTTCCCCTCCCATCTCTCTCTTACCCGCTTACTTGCCAAAACCCAAACTCACGCTAACCAACAGGCTTCACCATCTCGCTCCCCGAGTACGAGCGCACGATCCCGACGCTGTGGGAGACTGTCAAGGGTGCGTTTTTTTTCTTCCTTCTTTATTCTTCATTTTATTTTATTTTATTCATTCCCTCCCTTTTTATTTTATTTTATTTTATTTTCCCGCCCGTTTTTTTTTTGCAATTGCTCCGCGTTCAGCGCTTGTGCGCGGACGCGCCGAGTCTGATCCGCGTCGGCGAGGAGAGACGGCGTGCGTGGTCCGCGAAGAGGGACGGGCGTCTGTCTGTTTCTGGGGGCCCTGTGAGACGGATGGCATAGGGGGTGATGAGGTGCGTGCGGGGCGGGGCGTGGTGGGATGCCGGACGCGCCGAGTAGGCGTCGCGTCCGTCTTTTGGGCACGGTGGGCGTGCGCGCGTAGTCGTTCGCTGAGCTGTGGGCGCTGGCGCTTATGCTGGCCTTGAGGCGTACGCTCTGAGGACGCGCGCCGATGCTGGACTCCCCATCCCTACCTAGACAGCAGCCACTCTCGTACTTCGGAGGAGGCGCGTCGTGTGTAGACGTGCGCGGGCTTGTTCTTTGCGCGGGGCGTTCGCTGAGCTGAGCGCGCTGGCGGTCGATGGCCTTGGGGTGTACTCTCTGAAGAGGCGCGTCGGTATACAGACGTGCGCGGGCTTGTTCTTTGCGCGCGGGGCGTTTGCTGAGCTGTGGGCGCTGGCGGGCGATGACTGGCCTCGGGGCGTGTTCTCTGAAGACGCACGTCCACCCATGCTGGCGCTCTCCGTCGTTGTGGCGTCCGCGTGGACGCAGGATGGGCGTTAAAGACGCTGGCGCTCGGCCTTCGATCGGCGGGATTGTGGCGTGGCGCTCAGCGCTGGAGGACCGAGATGTGTTTCCCCGATGCCATGGAGACGTTACTAGTTGCGTGGCGCGTTCGCAGGGGAGGTGGCGACGATCGTGGGGATTTTCGGTGCTCGGCGCTATCTTAGGCGCGACGACGATCCAGGGTGCGGCCGTGGTGCAGCACTACCACTGTCGTCGCCCAAAGGTGCCCGTCGGCGCTATACCTGAATCGAGAAGCTCGAGGCCACACGGTCTCAATGCCCTTCTCTCGTCCCTTCGCGTTGCCTCTTTCTGCTTTGTGTCCACCTCTTTCTTCGTCTTCCCCCTTGCCTTTTTCTTCATTTCCTCCGCCTCATCCCACACCCCACTAACCTCCCTCCTCCCAAACGTAGAATTCATAGCCGCAAACCCAGACCTCATCTCGCCGGACAACGCGATGGGCTTCCTGAGCGACGACGGGGGGAACAGTTATAATAATTGCCATTGTGAGTTTTTTTTTGCATCTGTTGTGGGCGGAGGCCGGGGATGTGGCCGCTTACCGTGAGCCGTCTGCGCGGAGGCTTGCGGATGGATGGCGCTCGCCGCTAGTGTCACCAGCTGCGGCGGAGACGTATCGCGTGCCTGCGCTTTGACACCACCACCCCGGCCCAAGCCCCACCATCCCCCCCCCCCACACACACACACGCTGACCCCGGTTTCTCGTGCAGTCTGGAGCAACTTCGAGATCGCGGACCTGGATTTGTGGCGGAGCGAGGCGTACATGAAGTTTTTCGAGTATTTGGACTCGAAGGGGGTGAGTTGGCTCTTTTCGTGTTTTTTCTTCTCTTTTTCTTTCCTTTCGAACGCGTTTTGGAACGGGGAGGGGGAGGAGGGCAGGGCAGGGAGGAGAATGGGGGGAGGGGAGGGGAGGACGTGCCTGGCGTGTAGAGGCTCGGTGTGGAGCAAGCCCTCTGCACCTCGCCCACGGTGGGGGATGCCGTGAAGGTAGACGACGGCAGCAGAAGCGTGAAGCTACTTTCGCTTGTCAGCGAGCCGTCGAGGCTGTCTTTTGGTGGGTGTGGACCATGGCCTCGAGTATCGCGGCGGAGAGGCATGCCTTCCTCTGCGTGCTGTCTTTTCCGTCCTTGGGGTCAGGCTCCTCGGGAAGGCGGTCTTGTCGAGGATAGGGTGCATGAGGACAGTGTGCGATGTGTGAAAAATTCCTTCGCCTCCCCATCCTTGGGGAGCGGCTCCTCGTGAAGGCGTTCCTTCGATGAGTGCGGATGTCGATGGGCGGCCATCCGTCCCTCCGAGACCCGCCACATATGACAAGCGGCAAAGGATGTCGATGTAGAGAGGTTGTCTGCGCGCCACGTCATCCTGCAGGGCGGCAGGGAACGCGTTCCTGCTGCCAGAGACGCTACCTAGGTGGCATTGTGGCTACTTCGACCTATCATCAGGGCGCTCGCGCTCAGCATCATGGAAGCGTTTCCACCTCACTATTCGCTCCTCAATTCCTTTATGTATACCGACACACTTGTTTTACAGGGATTCTATTACGAACGCTGGGGCGACGCCCCCGTGCACAGCATCGGTGCTGCGCTCTTTGCGCGTAAGGACCAGATTGTACGTCGTCTTTCTCCTTATTCCCTCCTCTGCAACCCTACTGCTGCCATCGTCCTTCCCACCTTCCCCCTTGTCGATCCGCGCCTCTCCCTCTGTGCCCTCCGTACCGTCTTCCCACCATCTCGTTCTCTTCCCTCCCTTCTGCCCTCCCCGCCATCCGACTGCAACTGACGCTCACTTACCCCTCCCACAGCACTTCTTCGAAGACGTCGGTACGTCTCCCCCCTCCTCCACTTCCCCAACTCATTGCTGACTGTTACTTGCTACCTTAGGCTACCGCCACGAGCCGTTCCAGCATTGCCCGCAACTCCAGCACGACAAGAACCATTGTTCGTGCGATATCAACGATAATTTCGGTGCGTTTTTCTTGTCCTTTCGCCTTCTGTCTCCATCGCTCATGACGTCGTCATCTTCTTTGCCTCCCTTCGCCCACCGTTGATTACTGACCCCCACCCACAGACCGCGAAGGCTGGTCGTGTCTCAACCGCTACGACCGCATCTTCACATAGAGCGCCCGCCTCTGGGGCTATATATTTGTATTACAGTATTTATTAGGGCTTGCCGGGAGGGGACGCTGCCGGGTGGGGAGGACGGCGCGAATTCGCACTGCGAAGAGGATGTGGAAGCTGATGAGAGAGGATGGCGGTGGACTGGACTCTACATACGTGCATTCTATACATATGGCCTTCCGACTAATTCCTGGCATTGTTTACACTCCGCATCATTCTTTTTTCTTCCTCGACTCTCACTTCTTCCTCGCGTCTCGTACTCGATAACGACTCTATCGTCTTGGAATTCCCATTATCTGGATAAAACTATTTGGCAACCCTTACTGCTGCCTGTCGAAGAAACAGCTAACTCTCCCAGATCGACTTACCACTTCCCCAACCTTGCCTTCTCGTCTGCATCTCGCGCAAAGGTCAATGAGACCTGCTACCGATTCAACGACGCGTCTGGCTGCCACATAGGCGACAGATGCTCGCGTAATTACGTCTGCCTAGCCCATTCGGCCTCTGGGTACAGCGGCAAAAAAAATACGCAGGGGTCAGCTCCCATGTCTCATCTTCTGCCTCCCATTACCCGGTTCCTCGCTTCATGGACTCTCCTCGACTCTCGAGGTCTCTGCCCTCGCTTCATGCTCTCCTCTCAACGCATCGATCTCTTTTCCGGTCGCAGGCCCTGTGTCTCGGGACCGCTTAGTGGTGCTGCTCTGGCATGGCATACCTATCCCGATCAGAATTTGGTTGACCCACAATATATATACTACTCGGTGTCGCTTGGGCGCTCGTTCCCATTGGCAGTTGTGGGTTTCAATAGATTCGAGCATCCAATTGAATCAGCACAGCCGCATTCATCATCGCGGGAAGCAGGCAGTTAACACGGCAAAATCTTTCATCCTCCTCCTCCTCCCTTCCCCTTCACCGTGCTCGCTACTTACGCCCCAAAATGATGACCCGTGGCACGCGCCACGTCGCGCTCACGCTGACGATAATACTCTCTTTGCACTACATCCTCTCTTTCGCGCACGAGGGCTACGGCCGCGCGACATCGTTCAACGCCCTGCTCGCACAGTTCCGCATGGGGGGCGCGCGCCCGAAGAACGCTGTCAAAGTGTTCCACGAGCCGCCGTCCAAGATATTCCACGCGCCGCCGTACAAGACGCCCGTGCCGGACAAGTACTATCTCCAGGATAAGGGGAACGGTACTTTTGAGCGCCCGGACGGGGGGCGGCGCGCGAATGCGGTTATTGTTATGCTGGGTGCGTTCCCCCACCACTCCCTTTCTACTTTTGCTTGTATTTATTTTGTGGGGTAGCGCGCAACCGCAATTTAGACGGCAATTTAGACGGGGTGGAGCGCAGCATGCGGCAGCTGGAGGAGAAGTGGAACAGCAAATTCAAATACCCGTATGTGTTCCTCACCGAGGAGCCGTTCTCGGACCGGTTCAAGTGGTGCGTTGCCCTCTTCTTCCTCGCCTGTACTACTCCTTCCTTCAAACTTACACCCCGCAGGACAATCGCCGGCCTCACAGCAGCCAAGGTCGAGTTTGGCCTCATCCCGCGCGACCATTGGTACCAAGTCAGTCGTGTGCTATTTTCATTCGTTCTATCATAAGACCGACGCCCCGCAGCCCTCTTTCATCGACGAATCCCGCGCGGCCGCCTCGCGCAAGGACATGGAAGAAAATAAGGTCATCTACGGCGGGAGGTGCGTCGGCCATTCCTTCCGTCCGACTCGAATACTGACCTTCTTTTCTCGTTCTCCTTTTGTCTCTTTTTTCCTTCCCTCGCAATACTCGCTTGTTTGCCTCTTGTTCCATCCCCATCTCGTCACCTCGCTACCTCACCCTACCCACGCAAATGTCTGGCTGCCAATGTCCGCCCCGTTCACACAACGTCCGCTACGCTCGCACAGCGTCCCCTACCGCAACATGTGCCGCTTCAACTCGGGCTTCTTCTTCCGCCACCCCCTGCTCGACAAGTACCGGTACTATTGGCGGTGCGTCTTTCTTCGCCTCTTATTTTTATTTTTTAAAATCTGCGGCTTTCGTTGCGCATTTTTTCAAAAGCCTCATTTTGTTTTTCGAGAGGGGTGTTTCGTTTATAATTGTCGGGGGGGTGTTTCTCTTTTGGGGGGTGTTTTTTCTCTTGCGTGGATGAGGGTGGTGCGTGCGCCTATATGGGCGTGCGATGCGGTGGGGCGGGCGACCCGCAGTCGTCGTCGGTGGCGGAGCGGAGCGGTAGCGCGCGTGAGGCGTGAAGCCCATGTATGGCCGACATCCGCGGCGGACAGAGGCGATTTTGTAGCGATTTTGCAGCGACGGGTGCCGTCGATCGGCGCGCCACCGACGAGTGAGTCCAGAGATGATGGGCTCGCCGGGTCTGCGCTCCCTTCGAGGAACGGAGTCCCTCTTCTCCTTCGAGGCGCGGAGTCCGCTCACCCTGTAGCGACGAGCGTTGCCGGCGGGTCGTGTTGTGGACGCCAGCGCATTTCGCGCGATGGTGTCGATCGCGTGCGTCGACGGGACATCGGGGCGGACTTGGCGCATCTTCCGCGTCGTCGCGTCGTCGATGCTGGCGCATGGCACCCACCATCACGACGATCCTGGTGGCGGCTCACGAGGAACGATCCCGCTGTTTCCACCTGGGGGTGGCGCATCGACCTCCCTTCTCATTCATTCTCCGTTTTTCCTCTCTCCCTCTCCTTTGTTCATACTCCCTCCTCCTTTATACATACTCACATTCGTCTGCGCAACAACAGAGTCGAGCCCGACGTCAAGTTCTTCTGTAACCTCGACTACGACCCGTTCTTGTTCATGCAAGACGAGGGGAAGAAGTATGGTGAGTGACTTTGCTCCACTCCTCCCTTTCCCCCCTTTCACAAACCCCATCTATCTCTCTTCCGCGCTTGCTTTCCCTTGGCCCAAACTCACGCCATCCACAGGCTTCACCATCTCGCTCCCAGAGTACGAGGACACGATCCCGACGCTGTGGCAGACTGTTAAGGGTGCGTCGTCTTTTTCTGTGCTTTCGGTTCACGACGTTATTTTTCATTTTCATTTTTATTTTATTTTCCCTCCGTTTTATTTTATTTTCCCGCCCGTTTTTTTTTCGCAATTGCTCCTTGTGCACGGACGCGCCGAGTTTATACGGGCGGTGCACGCGAGGAGAGACGGCGTGCGTGGTCCGCGCAGAGAGATGGGCGTCTGTGTCTGTTTCTGGGGGCGCTGCAGGACGGATGGCGTGGTCCGTGCGGGGCGGGACGCCGTCCGTTTTGAAGCAGGGGATGATGGGGTGCGCGCGGGGCGTGGACGCGCCGAGTAGGCGACGTCCGTCTTTTGCGGCGCGGCGGGACCGGCGCATAGAGGAGCTCTGGTTTTTTTTGTTAAATCGCTCTTGCGCGAGTCCCCGCTGGAGTCCACACGATCTCTTTGCCAGCGCGGCGGGCGGGCGGGATCCGTGCAGAGGCGGGATGTGCCGATCGGCGCGGGGATGAGGAGGTGCGCGTGGATGGTGTTACGGGACGACGCGCGGATGGTGACGAGACGACGCCGTGCCTGGAGTTGCGCGCGGAGAACACTTGGAAATGCGGGCAGCGTCGGTCGCGTGCGCGTCGGAGGCTAGCTGGCCTCTCGGGCGTGGACGTCGGATAATACTCAGGATAATTTATTTCTCCGCTAGGGTTCCCCATACGGGGACGTAGATACTGCTCGGGGGCATGGGGGTGCGCCGTCTTCACAGGCGTGACTCGCGTTGTCGTCTTGCTTAAGCCGAGTCAGCCACTCTCGTACTTCCGCGGCCACACGTCGGTGCGCAAACGTGTACGGGGCTTGGCTTTACGCGGGGGAGCGTTCGCTGAGCTGTGGGCGCTGGCACTTTTGCTGGCCTAAAGGTGTACGCTCCGAGGACGTGCGCCCATGCGTGGACCACCTAGACAGCCACTCTCGTACTTCGGAGGACGCGCATCGTGCGCAGACGTGCGCGGGCTTGTCTTGGGGCGTTCGCCGAGCTGGGGCGCGCCGGCGGTTGATGGCCTTGGGGTGTACTCTCTGAAGACGCGGTGTCGGTATGCAGCCGTGGGCGGGCTTGTCTTTGCGCGGGGGCGTTCGCTGAGCTGAGCGCGCTGGCGGGCGATGGCTGGCCTCGGGGCGTACTCTCCGAGGACGCACGTCCACCCATACCGGCGCTCTCCGTCGTTGTGGCGTTCGCGTGGACGCAGAAAATGGGCGTCAACGACGCTGGCGCTCGGCCTTCGACGGGCGGGGGTTGTGGCGTGGCGCTCAGCGCTGGAAGACCGAGATGTTTGTCCCCGGTGCTGTGGAGACGCTTTCCGTTGCTACTAGCTGCGTGGCGCGTTCGCTGGGGAAGTGGCGATGATCGTGGGGATTTTCGGTACTGGACGCTATCTTAGGCACGACAGGTTGCGACCGTGGCGCAGCACTACCGTTGTCATCGCCCAAAGGTGCTCGTCGGCGCTGTACGTGGATTGAGGCCACACGATCTCAATGCCCTTCCCTCTTCCCTTCGCGTTTCCTCTTTCTGCTTCATCCCCTCCGCCTCATCCCACACCCCACTAACCTCCCTCCTCCCAAAACACAGAATTCATAGCCGCAAACCCAGAGCTCATCTCGCCGGACAACGCGATGGGCTTCCTGAGCGACGACGGGGGGCAGAGCTATAATAATTGCCACTGTGAGTTTGTTTTGCTTCTATCGTGGGTGTCGGCCAGGGACGTGGCCGCTTGCCGTGAGCCTCTGTGCGGAGGCTCGCGGATGGATGGCGCTCGCCGCTAGCATCGCCAGCTGCGGCGGAGACGTATCGTGCGTCTGCGCTTTGACCCCCGCCGCGGCCCAAGCCCCACCATCCCACCCACACACGCGCGCTGATCCCTTTTGTCTTATCACGCAGTCTGGAGCAACTTCGAGATCGCGGACCTGGATCTATGGCGGAGCGAGGCGTACATGAAGTTTTTCGAGTATTTGGACTCGAAGGGGGTGAGTTGGCTCTTTTCGTGTTTTTTTTCTTCTTTTTCTTTATTTTCGAACGCGGTTTGGAATTGGGAGGCAGGACAGGGTTAGACGCGCCACGTCATCCTGCAGGGCAGCAGGGCACGCGTTCCTGCTGCCAGAGACGCTACCTAGGTGGCATTGTAGCTACTTCGACCTATCCTCAGGGCGCTGGGCATCATGGAAGTGTTTCCACCTCACTATTCGCTCCTCCTTCATTTCTACACGCATACTGACACACTTGTTTTATAGGGATTCTACTACGAGCGCTGGGGCGACGGCCCCGTGCATAGCATCGGTGCTGCGCTCTTTGCGCGTAAGGACCAGATTGTACGTCGTCCCTCCTCTGCAACCCCACTGCTACCATCGTCCTTCCCACCTTCCCCCTTGTCGATCTGCGCTCTCCCTCTTTGCCCTCCGTACCGCCTTCCCACCTCCCTGACGTCCTCCCCGCCATCCGACCGCATCTAACGATCACTTACCCCTCCTACAGCACTTCTTCGAAGACGTCGGTACGTCTCCCCCCGCCTTCACCTCCCCGACTCGCTGCTGACTGTTATTGTCACTTTCTACCTTAGGCTACCGCCACGAACCATTCCAGCATTGCCCGCAACTCCAGCACGCAAAGAACCGTTGTTCGTGCGATATCAACGAAAATTTCGGTGCGTTATCTGTTCCGTCTCTCCTTCCCTCTCCATCTCGATTCTGCGCCCCAGAATGACGACATCGTCTTCCCGCCCCGCTCCTCTTCCCTCCTCCCTCCCTTCGCCCACCGCCCTGCCAAATCACTGACCCCACACCCCCACAGACCGCGAAGGCTGGTCGTGTCTCAACCGTTACGACCGCATCTTCACATAGAGCGCCCGCCTCTGGGGCTATATATTCGTTGTATTACAGTATTTATTAGGGTTTACCGGGAGGAGACGCTGCCAGGTGGGGAGGACGGCGCGAGTTCGCGCTTCGAAGGGGATACGGAAGCTGATGAGAGAGGATGGCGATGGACTGGACTCTACATACGTGTATTCTATACGAGACGAGACGAGACGACACGAGACGACACCGTTTTGTGCGGCCACTGGGTCTTGCATCCTCCCGAGTCAGCCAGCCGCTCGGTCGATGCGAGTGGCTCGAGGCGTATTACCTGACGCTTCCCGGTTATTGCAGAGAGGTGTCGGCGTGGGGATGACGGCCTGCGCCGTGAAGGGTTTGGGCAAGTGCTTGCTGGCCGTTTCCGCGCGAGAGGCATCGCTCACCGTTGTGGCTGCCAGCCACTTTGAGTTCTCCGTCAGCCATTCGGGCGTCGTCGTCTTCCCAAGTCGGCCACCGGCGGCGGCGTTGGCCGCGCGGTCAGCCATCCTACCCTCTCTTTAGGCCTACTCGCTGAGGAAAGGCGTCGTGGACGCTCTCCATCGACTATCTGCGACGTGGCATCGGCGCCGGTTTGGTGCGAACCGTCTTCTCAAGTCTATCGCTCCTGGATCGGTCAGCCATTCGGGGGGACGTAGATGCAGAGTCCGCCGCTCGGGGGCGTGAGGAGGATGCCTAGCCACTCGCGCGTTGTCTTCCTTAGGCCGAGTCAACCACTCTCATACTTTCGAGGGCGCACGTCGGTGCGCAGACGTGCGCGGGTTTGTCTTTTGCGCGTCGGCGTCCACGCCGGACGCAGGACGGGCATTGAGGATGCTGGCCGCTTGACCCAGTCCGGCCTTCGATCGGCGGGGGTGTGGTGTTGCGCTCAGCGCGATACTTCCGGGGTACCACTACTACCAGCTGCGTGGCACGTTCGCGTGTGTTGGGACGATGTTCCTTCCTATCGGAGACGTCTCTCGGAGACGTGGCGGCGGCGGCGGAGAGCGCGTCGCTTCCAACGACACTCCCTTTGGGAAAGCGTTGTTGACTTCAACACGTCTCAGGTGTCGGACTCCCCGCGCTCAGCCTCCTGCGGGCCATCCCACCTCACAATATGCTTCTCCTTCTTTATATTGACGCACTACTACGAGCGCTGGGGCGACGGCCCTGTGCGCGCAAGGATCAGATTGTACGTCGTCTCTCTCCTTATTCCCTCCTCCAGGCCCCGTGAAGCTGCCTAAAAGGATTGTCCGATTGCGTACTAAAACTTGGCGGCCAGGTTTGATGGCCAGAATTATTCTGAAGAGGCAGAAAGTTGCGCAAAGGGTCCTACTAGGCCCTGTGATAGTTGAAAACCCCACAGCATTGAAGCCCGGGGCCGCACAGGCATTTTTGTATTTTTTTTGGCGCCAGGTCGCCCTCAAATACCCACCATTTTGACGGGATCAACCCCGGTTTTCCCACGCACAGAGAGGGATATTGGAGGTAAAACTATATGGGTGTGTAGCCCTATGCCGTCGGTATATATTCCGGGTGATTTCAGCCCTAGCAGGCCAGAAATGAGTGCGAAATCAGCAAGATACGTCAAAAAAAGTGGGTATTTGATGGGTCGGACAATCCTTTGCCGAAGCTTCACGGGGCCTCCTCCTCCCAACTTCTCTACCATCATCCTTCCCACCTTCCCTTCTCGCTCCACGCCTCTCCCTCTTTACCCTCGGTGCCGCCTCCCCCCCTCCCACTGCCGTCCGACCGCAACTAACGATTACTTATCCCTCCCACAGCACTTCTTCGAAGACATCGGTACGTCTCCCCCCGCCTTCACCTCCCCGACTCGTTGCTGACTATTACTTGCCTTGCCACCTTAGGCTACCGCCACGAGCTGCGCCAGCATTGCCCGCAGCTCCAGCACGCAAAAAACCGCTGTTCCTGCGATATCAGCGATAATTTCGGTGCGTTATCTGCTCCGCCTTTCCTTTCTCCTCCATCCCCTCCATCCCTGCTCTCTTCCACCCTCGGCTCTGCGCCCCTGAGATGACGTCATCGTCTTCTTCACTTCTCCTCTCCCCGTGTTGCTTACTGATCCCACACCCCACAGATCGCGACGCCTGGTCGTGTCTCAACCGCTACGACCGCATCTTCACAAGTCCAAACTTCCCGAATGAATAATTAATTGCCTTGAAGTCTGTTGTCAGGATTCTCAAGTCCACCTTGTATTTCTGCGGAAATAAATAGGCACATAAATATTCCCAAATGCAGCGATGTTGAAAAGCTCAACCGCTGCACTTATTTGACTTATTAAAATTGACATCAAGGACTGTACCAGGGATCAATATTTATATTTTATTTACAAGCGTGAGGAGGATGTGATTCTTAGTGTATGGAGTCAGGTAGTCTAGACAAATGCCTCAGCATTTCATTGGAGCCAGGGAGAATGTGTTTAAATGGGCTTGTCAATTCGGTCCATTATATGAGCCTGTGGCCGCTGAGATTCTGCAGAGTGAATTGATCCCAACTCCAAGGTTTCGTTCCCTTCCCCTACATGCGCCGCTTCGTGTAAATTCAGTATCAGCCGGCAGATCAAAGACACGCAGAGGCTGGGCTGGAAATCAGATAGCATTCTTAAATGGAACAGTGAACACTCGGCGCACGACGTGGTGAACCAAGAAAGAATTCCGGCAAGGAGGATCTAAGAATATTATTATCAGAGCTCGAAGTAGGCGATTTTCAAGGACCGAGATGTACGTCACCGAGCTATAATAAAAGGTTGAGCAAGGGGCAGAATGAAAGGAATATGATGGTAATACATAGGTCGTCAAAACAGACGCGAGATTGGCAAGAAGAATGATTCTTTGCTATCCCATTAGTACTGGCTGGCGACGCGACTCGGAGGGAGGCATACGCAAAATACATTGCGCCTGATGTACGTGCAAAATTTGAGAATCCGATAACAGTGTTAAATGCACCATGCCATCGCGAGCCATGACTTTCAACAACGAGTCACCTAGCATTTGGGCTATATCTCTGTCCACGTACGCCCGGTGCAGAGTGAGCACTAACACGAACATGTCGTACACAAGCCTGAAATAATTGAGTCGAGACATCTTCAAAAAAGCGACGTTGAGTGCTCACTGTCCAAGCCAGGTTGCACCGAGTCCTAAATTCAATAAGCTTCGCCATGGTTCAAATCAAGTTAATAATCAACTTGCGGTTTGCGCTGTAAAGAAGATATAGTAGACACATGTTGCACTCGATGGTAGATTAGCTTACGTAGATTTTGGAACGGCGGTATGGCATCCAGTATATCCTGGGGCGGACAACATAGTGGGATGCCCATATCCGATGGTGGTCCACTTCAACGTTCAATAAGTGAACTAGTAATTGCAGGCAGAACGAACACATACTATAGCCAGAGCACAGCCCGCGGTAACCGGAACCAGCAGAAGGGCCAACACCCGCAGGTTCAGACCATACATGGCAAAAACGCGATGAGCAAGGGTAACTTGAGATTCGGTTCAACAGCCAGCATTTCGATTAGCAATTACCATTCGATCAACTCACTGTCAACAAGGAGCTGCTGTATGGTGACCAGACATTCCAATGCTATCTCGAGCTTTGCACAGCTGAACGCGATGTGAGGAAACAAGGATACGCGACATGGTTCGAGATACCTCTGTGGGACATGAATCCGGTGTCAGCACTGCGATGGGAAGAAAAATACCTGGGGAAGAAAATCGCCAAAATAGAATATTGAGAATACTGCAGTGGGCACGAGAGCAGTGTAGCGGACTAGAAAAAACCAGTATGCGGATCTTCTGCCTGGCGAGAGCCACACCCACTCGACCTCCGCTTCGATCGTGAGGAGATGGTCGTATATTAGGATCACTGTTGAAGCGGCCAGTGAGATTACGAGAGGCAGAAATTGTTGGGAAACTCACCGACGGCAGATAGAAATACACAGCGGCAAATTTGGCTAAAGCACGGAGTTTCAGCCCAAGAATTGATATGTTTACAAACTTACTGGTCCCAAGCAAATGTCGGCAAATCTAGGCCGCCTGTGTTCAGAGGTAGAACTGAGCCGGGGAGAACCAGGGCCATTGCGGGTAGATGCTCCGGGCAGGGTCGATATATAACAAACGTTCTTCCGGCAGGATAATCTGTCCGGCATGACAGACTAAATGCAATTGACTTTTTTCCGATGGAGCCAGACGAGAGGCGCCGAGTAATAGTGATTACACATTGAGATTCTCACAAGCAAAATAAGTTGCCACCAGGGGGGTTAGGGAGATGATTGTTCCATGCTTCTAGACCGGCGCCGTAAGTGGAGCGAGGTGACAGCTGGTGCCAACAGGCGCCCACAATCGCAACATTCCTCATCAATGATTCCAAGCCCAACCCACAGACCGCGAAGGCTGGTCGTGTCTCAGCCGCTACGGCCGCATCTTCACATAGAGCGCCCGCCTCTGGGGCTATATATCTGTATTTCAGTATTTATTACTTGGTTTGCGGGTTTGCCGGGAGGGGACGCTGCCAGGGTGGGGAGGACGGCGCGACTTCGCGCTGCGAAGGGGATGCGAATTCGACGTGATGAGAGAGGATGGCGGTGAACTGGACTCCACATCCGTGCATTCTATACATATGGCCTTCCGACTAATTCCTTGTCGTTTTTTATGGCACTAGTCACCAGGCTTGAGGTCGCCTAGGGGTGGAAAAAAAAAGTGCGTCAAAAGAAAATATGTAAATGCGAGAGGGAAAAAGTGAAACAGTGAAAAAGCATGCATTAAGAGAGAATCGAACTCCCGGCGGGCCGAATCTTGAAAGGTTTCCAGATGGTAAAGAATCGGATGATGTATGCACGCAAGCTCTTGGTGGTGGGGAAATCGTCAAGCATGGGGCGAACGCGTATTGTATAACATCACAATAAGTTTCTGCCAGGGATTATCAATGCGCCACGAGGACGACGCTATCTGAAGAACTTACCTTTCGTTAGGTGCGGATTCAGAGTTCCGGGAATAATCTCGCGTGGCAGATCGAGTCCCTTCGCTTCTGTGATATGCTCGGTGTAATGGCGCCAGATATTCTTGATGACGTCGTGGCCGCGCCCAGTGGGGGTGGGGTGAGTGCTTTGTAGAAGTAGCCGGCGGGGAGATTTTTAAGGGCCGTCTGTATGGCCGGATCGTTGGCGGCGCGGTATGCGACACGCTTATTTATGGTCATGCGGGGGGGACGGAGAGTCAAAGACATTACGGGAAGTGGGACTAGAATGAATTATAGCAAAGTAATGAAGGTGGGCCCCGCAGTGAGGGAGTGAAGAAAGGATGGAAGCGACGAAGTGAGGCTTATGTAAAGTTGGGATGTAAAATCGAGCTGGGTGATGGGGTTTCCGCGACATTGCGCGTTGTGACGCGTACTGATGCGTCCATAGCGGGGAAGCCTGAGCAGAGTCCAGGGGGGCTAGGAATATATAAATATGCCCGTAGTTTAAAGCGAACGGCTCAGTATTATATATATATAACCAGTGAAAAGCAAAGGACATAAAATTCAATTGCTGTCTTCCTCGTAGCAAAACTGTGCTTCTTCGGACTGAAACTCTAAGTCCAAGCGAGTCTTCCCAGCCACCCAAAATGATGGCGGCCAACGTTGAGTGAGCGACATTGCTGACGTGAATGCCGACCGCGCCGACTGACCTCATCACGCGCGATATTACGCGACCTTCGGTCGCGTGGCCGCCGACGTCGGGCGTGCAGCGTGCACGGGCGGGGCGTTGATGGCGGGACGTTGAGCGGGCGATGTTGCTGACGGCTGCGCCGACTGACATCATCACGGGTACATACAACTTTAGTAGCATAGGCATTCGTAAATGCCTATTGCCCAGTACTGCCACTTCAATTCCCCTTTATGCAATGCACCTCACTTGCTCACTAGAAACAGAGGAATTCACATAGGCTTTTCCTCATTTGTGAATAGACTTGTCACCAGTCTGTAACCAGATACCGAAAATATGTGGCGAGCACTTCGGTGGTTACAGACTGGTACAACTCGTTGAAAGTGATTGAGCTGTCCCCGGAGTTTCAAATTTTAGCAGGTGCCGTGATCGGCCGGCACAAGAGTCATCAGACCCCATCAATTCTGGTCGAAAGTTGATGGCTCTTTCCACTCTCCCAAGCTAGATTAAAAAATAAGTGAGGAGACAGATTGAGCCATTTTTAAAGTAAAATAGTTCATGTGTGCTCCAAATTGATTCATACTCAAACTGCATCCCAGAACAGGGCCCTCACCAAATTTTCAAACTCCGCGGACAGCCCAATGCAACAACCCGGGTTGTACCAGTCTGTATACACCAAAGTGCTTGCCACATTTTTCGGCCATTGTATACAGACTGGTTACAAGTCTAATTTGTGAAGGGGACCAACCATTCAATGCCCTCCCCTCCCTTGGGGGGGTCGGGGCATTTCAGGTTGGCACACTAAAGCCTCGTTCCACTTAAATAATGTCCATAAACCCTAACACCCGAACCCAACCACTAACCTATGCTCTATTTTTACGCTAGTACAGAGACGATATTGACATTTGATCCCATCACAGCAATTGATGGATGGGCTTCGAGAATTGTCCAAAACTCTAAATGAGCACCAATTGGCGTGGACTTCGTGCCATTTACGGCATTAGTGGGGTACCGATACGCGACCAAAGGTCGCGTGATGATAGAAGCACGACAACTTTAGTAGCATAGGCATTCACCAATGCCTATTGATGGCCTGAATGCCTATCCCATCAACCGAATGTCCACAAGTTGAACTCCAAATAAACAAATAAATAATTGCACCAGGTCCACATCAAAGCCTGTTCAGGATCTTGTGTCGAAATTCTCAAGTCCACCTTCCATTTTTGTGGAAATAAATAGGCACAGATGTATTCCTGAATGCAGTGAAGTTGAAAAGCTCAACGGTTGCACTTATTTGACTTTTAAAATTGACATCAACGGCTGTACCAGGGATCGATGACCCAGGTTACCACTACCTCACTAATGCTTTTGGGAAAATGCTCCAAGTCCAAACTTCCCAAATGAATAATTGCTTTGAAGTCAGGATTCTCAAATCCAGCGAAAATAAATAGGCAGCGAAGCTAAAAAGTTCGACCGTTGCACTTATTTGACTTTTAAAATTGACATCAAAGGGCATCGATATATATATATATTATTTACAAGCGCGAAGAAGATGTAATTGCTAGTGTATGGAGTCAGGTGGTCTAGACAGATGCCTCAGCATTTCATTGAAGCCGGGGAGAATGTGTTCAAATGGACTCGTCAACTCGGTCCATTGTATGAGCCTGTGGCCGCTGAGATTCTGCAGAGTGAATTGATCCCAACTCGAAGGTTTCGCTCCCTTTCCCTACATGCGCCGCTTCGTGCAAATTCAGCATCAGCCGGCAGATCAAAGTCACGCAGAGGCTGGACTGAAAATCAGATGGCATTCTTAAATGGAACAGTGAACACTCGGCGCACGACGTGGTGAACCAAGAAAGAATTCCGGCAAGGAGGATCTAAGAAGATTATCAGAGCTCGAAGTAGGCGATTTTCGAGGACCGAGATGTACGTCACCGAGCTATAATAAAGGTTGAGCAAGGGGCAGAATGAAAGGAATATGATGGTAATACATAGATCGTCAAAACAGACGCGAGATTGGCAAGAAGAATGATTCTTTGCTATCCCATTAGTACTGGCTGGCGACGCGACTCGGAGGGAGGCATACGCAAAATACATAGCGCCTGATGTACGTGCAAATTTGAGAATCCGATAACAGTATTAAATGCACCGTACCATCGCGAGCCATGACTTTCAACAACGAGTCACCTAGCATTTGGGCTATATCTCTGTCCACGTACGCCCGGTGCAGAGTGAGCACTAACACGAAGATGTCACCCACAAGCCTGGAATAATTGAGTTGAGACATCTTCAGGAAAGCGACGTTGAGTGCTCACTGTCCAAGCCAGGTTGCACCGAGTCCTAAATTCAATAAGCTTCGCCATGGTTCAAATCAAGTTAATAATCAACTTGCGGTTTGCGCTGTAAAGATATAGTAGACACATATGTTGCACCCGATGGCAGATTAGCTTACGTAGATTTTGGAATGGCGGTATGGCATCCAGTATATCCTGGGGCAGACAACATAGTGGGATGCCCATATCCGACGATGGTCCACTTCAACGTTCAATAAGTGAACTATTAACGGCAGACAGAACGAACACATACTATAGCCAGAGCACAACCCACGGCACCCGAAACCATCAGAAGTGCCAACACCCGCAGGTTCAGACCATACATGGCAATAACGCGATGAGCAAGGGTAACTTGAAATTCGGTTCAGCAGTCAGCATTTCGATTAGCTATTAGCACTCATTCAACTCACTATCAACAAGGAGCTGCTGTATGGTGAGCAGACATTCCAATGCTATCTCGAGCTTTGCACAGCTGAACGCGACGTGAGGAAACAAGGATACGCGACATGGTTCGAGATACCTCTGTGGGACATGAATCCGGTATCAGCACTGCGATGGGAAGAAAATACCTGGGAAGAAAATCGCCAAAATAGAATATTGAGAATACTGCAGTGGGCACGAGAGCAGTGTAGCGGACTAGAAAAAACCAGTATGCGGATCTTCTGCCTGGCGAGAGCCACACCCACTCGACCTCCGCTTCGATCGTGAGGATATGGTCGTATATTAGGATCACTGTTGAAGCGGCCAGTGAGATTACGAGAGGCAGAAATTGTTGGGAAACTCACCGACGGCAGATAAAAATACACAGCGGTAAATTTGGCTAAAGCACGGAGTTTCAGCCCAAAAATTAATATATTTACAAACTTACTGGTCCCAAGCAAATGTCTGCAAATCTAGGCCGCCTGTGTTCAGAGGTAGAACTGAGCCGGGGAGAACCAGGGCCATTGCGGGTAGATGCTCTGGACAGGGTTGATATATAACAAGCGTCCTTCCGGCGAAATAATCTGTCCGGCATGACAGACTAAATGCAATTGACTTTTTTCCGATGGAGCCAGACGAGAGGCGCCAAATAGTGATTACACATTTGAGATTCTCACAAGCAAAATAAGTTGCCACCAAGGGGGTTAGGGAGATGATTGTTCCATGCTTCTAGACCGGCGCCGTAGGTGGAGCGAGGTGACAGCTGGTGCCAACAGGCGCCCACAATTGCAACATTCCTCGTCAATCATCTCAAGCCTATTTATACTAAGGACTCACGACGTTGGAATGCTTGGATTGCTTCAATATTTCAGTGATCACTGAAATAATAATAATCTACATGCGCACTAGGAAAGATAAAGTAAATAGTACAATATTAGCTTCGTATTTTATCGCTTTGCGGGGGGAGGTAAGTGAGAGGCTTCTGATGGAACTGTGTTCGCTCTAATGTTATCAAACAGATGCGTCATCTCGATCCACAGTACGAATCTGCGGTCGGCCATCTTGTACAAAATGAAGGGACTCGAGTTGTGTCGAGTCGCTGTTGTCGCGGATTTGGCTTGCTCCCTCTATATGGGCTGCTTCGTGCAAATTGAGCATCAGGCGGCATAACAAGGACGTTGATAGACTGTCGGATGTGCGCGTGTAGTCAGAAGCCATGCCAAAATAGACAAAATTTGGCGCACGCTGTGTTGAACCAACAGAGGATTCCGGAAAGTAGGATCTGCGGAGATTATCAACTCCAAGTAGGCGAATTGACGGGGCCGAGATGTACATCACCAAGCTAAATGAAGTGAGCCGGGTGTAGAATGATAGAAGTGCGGTTTTACGCACATAGATCGTCAAAACGTTGGCAAGATTAGCTAAAACGATGATTCTGTGTGGCCTCTTTAACAGCTGCTGAAGCTCGCGGGAAATGCATACCCGAAATACATGGCGCCTGAAGAGTGAAGTGTTCACCGATTAAATCTGAACCCCAAACCCAATATTGAATGCCTACCATCGCGCGCCATGACTGTGGCCAACGAGTCACCCATCATCTGGGCTATGTCCCGGTTCACGTATGCCCGACGTAGAGTGAGAACCAATACGAAGAGGTCACACACAAGCCTACGAAGCTTCATTCACGACGGCTTCTGGAACAATGTCAGAATCACTCACTGCC
The DNA here is from genome assembly GCA_029282285.1 of Mycena rebaudengoi. Classification (NCBI taxonomy): domain Eukaryota; kingdom Fungi; phylum Basidiomycota; class Agaricomycetes; order Agaricales; family Mycenaceae; genus Mycena; species Mycena rebaudengoi. The sequence goes on from JARJCX010000144.1 coordinate 36,847, forward strand.
CAAGCCAGGCTGACGCAAGTCCTACGAGAAGATGAGCGTCGTTGATTGGATTGGGAAGACATGAACTTGCGGTGGGAACTGGTAAAAAATATATATATAATCCAAAAGCATCTGCAAAGCGCTGGCTCACGTAGATTTTTGAACAACTGTATGGCAGCCAGTAAACCCGGGAGCGGTCAACATGACGGGATAGTGGAATCCGGCGATGGTCCACTACAAGCAACATCTTCAATATTTTGATTGGGAATAGTTGGTAGAAATTACACATACTATACTGAGAGCACCAGCGGCGGCGCCCGGAACCGCCATAAGGGCCAATACGCGCAGATCGGAGCCATACATTGCGAACACGCGAAGACCAAGGGTAACTTGAAACCATTCAATAATCAGCACTTGGATGAACGGCACGTGTACTCACCTACAACCAGGACTTCCTGGATGCAAAGTAAACATTCTAATGCTATCTCCATTTTGGAACAGCTAAACACGGTGTAAGGAAACAAAGGAGCATGAGTTGGTTTGTACATACGTCTGTGGAGCAGTAAATCTCCTATCCAGAGTGCGAGAGATAGCACACAAACCTCAGGAAGAAAATCGCCAAAGTAGAATGTCGCGTATGTCGCGGTAGCAACGATAGCCATATATCGTATCAGAAAAAACCAATACGTTGCAAGTCTGTGTCGCGGAAGCCACACCCATTTGACCTCCAATTCGAGGGTGAGGAGGTGATCGTAGATTAGAATAACTGCGGAGGCGAAGGGAGCCATTTTTAGAGGCAGAAATGGTAGGCAAATCCACCCACCGGCTGCGGAAATAAATATGTAGCGGTAAACTTGACTAAAAGCCAGAATTTCAGTCAAGAATGATGGTCCAACGGTGATAAATTTACTGGTCCCAAGCGAATGTCGGAAGATCTAGGCCACCGGTATTCAGAGGTAGAAGTGACCTGGGGGAGGTAGAAAACATTGTGGATGGGCGCTGGCTTGCGAATGGCGAGGCGCGCGGGTTTATAGCAATATCCTGCCGGGGAGATAATATTTCCGGAATGACAGACAAGATTCTGACCGCGGGTGGGATGATGCCTTCAGACCGAGAAGGCCCCTCAGCGATCAGTGATTACCCAGAGAGAAAAATCTTGGCGACTACTCGCTCCAATGAACGACAGAAATTTGTGTAGGAAGGACGGGGACTTCCCACACATTTACCTTATCTCGGACCTCATTGCTTCTTCGGGTATCGCCGGCGTGTGTTAATGGTTGTGGATACTTTCTACGGCTAAGCGCAGACAGGCTACGTTCTCGTACAAAGCCATACGCTGTCACAAGGAACAGAGGAGACGATTGTGATCATCCAAGGATGTCCGTCGGCGCCATAAGTGGAGCGAGGTGACAGGCGCCCACTTCTTCGAGCCTCAATGGCGAACCTATGCCAGACACGCGGTACCCGGAGCTATGAGGAGAAAGAGTGAAAGGTTGAATGTCAGGAACTGGCTTCGCTAATCGGCTCCCGTAAATAACGGTGATCGTATCAGACATTCATGATCACCGACGGCATCTCGGCAACCTTACTGCTATTCTTTTATTGGTGGGCTCTTGAGTCCTGTCTCGCTTAGAATTCCAATAAGCACTATCGTCGCCTAAGCAAGTGAATACAGGTTCCTGACTACTACGCCCCAAACAGCGGATCTTTGTGCCATGCCAAGTCACACTGGCCGGGGTACAGCCTGTCTGTCAAGTCTCGAGCTGTGCTTGTGCTTCACATTCCAGATGTCAAGACGGCTTGCCGAGGCGCTATTTAACCGTGCAATGGTTCCTGGGACCTCTCACCCTTCAGAAGTAAAATTGCGTTTCATGATAGAAAGTCGCATTCCGACTGTCGTTCCCACGACGTCTATATTTCAATGTTCAACATTTGATTGACGTACAATCTCCACTATCTCCTCACATTGTTAATATTCAGCGTCTATGCGATATGATTAGTACGCAGCGTTGGTAATTTTATTTCAGGTTGAACGTTGGTTGAATTCATCTGTTGGGCGGCGTTGGCTGGGAAAGAAGTCATTGCGTAAGTATAGGGGTAATAGTGTCTCATAATTGGTGCAATTGACACACCCATTTTCATCAAAAAACACGCAGCTTTCCCTGAAATGAGCACTGCCTCCTGCACAGGCTTGAGAACCATGTGAAAAAATGCACAACCCACTGCAAGCCCATGTAATATGACACAGGAAATTGTTTGATCAAAAAAGCACCGCCATTTTCTTTCACACCACCACTGAAAAAATAAACACCACCTGGGTTGCTCGAGAAAAATGACACAGGTCATAGAAGCAACTGCTCATGGAGAAATTGTCAAGGTCTCCCTAATGAGAATATATGACTTTAATCACCGCAAATTTATTGTGTTGCAGACCTTGCACATATGCAATCCTCCTTCTCCTTTACTCGGAGTGGGTAATTGGTTGGCGGTAAACGCTCACCAATAGGCTCAGGAGTCAAGGCATTGAGGGGAACTCGCTACAGTTCACTCCTGAACTCAACCATTCACCTGCCATCCCCTGGGTTTTATAGCCCGAAGCCATGCAATACGGATGCAGCAAGGGTTCAATAATCTTACGTTTCAGACCCCGACAGACAACCCGTAGACAGACTTTCACTATGCTTATTCTGGCACAACAAGAAGTTCAGGCAGATATACCGTGGTTTCTCCAGGCTATATCTTTGCAATGACATCAACAAGCGGTCTCAAGCGGTGCTGATCCCCGTCGGCATGAGTCAGCCGATGTCAGGCACAGTCTGCCGACGGGGCCTCGGTACGCAGTGAATGGACAACACGAGTTCAGGTAGATATATCGGGTATCTCTGCCTCCTTATTGGTTTTTTTTTCGTTGGCAAAGACCTGTGTTTTGTAAGTTTTGACCTGTTTGTGGTTAGAAACTCGAGCGATGCTAATTTTTCACATGAGCTGTGGTGTTGTTGTTTTCGTTTTTTTTGTCGCGGTGTCTTGACAATCACATAGGCTGTGCTTTTTTTTCGCATCCATTCTTCCAACTTCTTATGGTATATGGGGTGTGCATTTCTCGAAGAAGATATTGAAGCTGTGTGACTTTTATGGAAAAGAAGCCCAACTTGTGTGGATTTTATGAAATAACCCTCAGCCTGTGTGAAAGATAAGTATGGGACACTATAACAGCCATATGTAAGCTCAACATTTTCTTCAGCCACCGTGCGAATAACGGCTTCGAGTTCAGAGGCGGGAAAACGTGCCCCACAATATTTCGGTACAAAAGTGTATCTCGCTTTCAACATCTAAACCAATGCACCGGAAATACCCGTTGACATGTGTTGCACCTCGTTGATCCGCTCCTGGCTCATTAATTTTCGATCTCTTAGTCTGGGCGCCATCAATAAATAAATCTAATTAATAAGGCGGTACTGTAAATAATGACAGTGGGATTAAGAAATGCACTAGACTGTGAGTTTCTTGGAGTCATTTACCGCGTGCTTTTCAGACTTCTCCTACGAATTTATTGTCAGTATCAATTCACGAGCACAAGCATTAGCCACCTACCCGTCTGCTCATAATGATGAACCTGGCCAGCAGGGAAAATGCACTAGAATTCGTATGAGTTCGCATCTCCCAAAGTCGGACGCAAATCGTACCTAACGGCGACCAGCAGTACGTTGAAGAAAAACCCAATCATGTCCGATACGGTACCCGCCACGCTCGGAATTCCAGGCTGGCTGTTTCGTACGTTGGGAAGCGCGAACAGAAGGGCAGTCGAGAGTGCGATGAGCGGCAGCTCAGGTTTCTTTTCTCTGAAAAATACAGACATCGCCGCGATGAATATAGCGCCGCTCAGGCACCACATTACTTCATTCAATATATTATTAAAATTACACCCAGAGACAGAGGTGCAGCTCACCGAGAATAACGACTATCGAGAATGCCTTGGTGATGGGACTGCGTCGGATGGTGAAGTTGACGTTGACACCCGAGCCGTCGTCCATGAGACCAGTGAACACTGTGTCGATTTTGAACCCTTGGATTGTCCCTTGCGTGAAGATGGTGATGGGCATTGGCGTTCCATAACTGATGTTGCTTGGGGAAGAGAACGCATATACTTGGTAGTCGAGCGTGAAAGAGTCGAAGGGGTAGCGATTGACGTCGCCATCCTGAAGTTATATGAATGAAATATTGAGTATGCGTGAAAATATAGTACGGACCACTATGTGAGCCACCGATTGGTCGGGCATCAACGTTGCGGCGGGAAAATTAGACGTCACAGACTGTAGGACAAGACGAACTGTTGAAATCAGATCGAATGCCCGACTTCCTCACTTGATTGGGCGCACCGGGAACACTAGGAACAATGAAATCACTGTCGGCCGAGGTCAGATTATTGAGGGGTTGGTATTCGAGATGGAAACCAAGCTGAGGAATTTACAGGTGTGAGAGCAGGCTCATTTTCGGAAGCAATAAATTCCTCACCACTGTTCCGCCCTTGTTTGGGTCGAAAGAATCGATATTCAGGATGATACCCATCGCTAGGTCTGCGTCAGTCCAGTTTGTAAACAAGTTCCCGTCGTCGCTTGAATTAACGTCAACCCCAAAGGCATCTGTGGAAAGGCGCCATTCTTTCAGAGCAGCTCAGAGTGAACAAACAAGATTGCCCACTGAGCCTATCCCGGTTTTTGATGCCTTCCTGGAAGCTTGCCCATCCGACGATGCCGACGAAGGTAAACAAAACTGCGGTCGACGCAACGAAGAAGGTAGTCCAGCGAGCATTAAGTAAAGGCATGGAAGGAAAAATGGAGCAGTTCAACTGATACTGAGAATACACTGCGAAGGCTACCGCTTTATACAGAAATGACCAGCGCCCAGCCAGCGAATGAGCGCCCAATATCATGAAAAAGATGTAGCATCCCCAGTGAGCAAGTGAGCGCTGCAAGGAATTGGACATCCCAGGCAACCAACAAGTTACTAGGATGACTGGGCGTCGCACTCGGAGTCGGTTTTTTCGCATGTCGACGGCGCCAGCGGGCAGTACACTGGAGACATGTCCAGCATCATCAGCAGCTAAATAAACCCCAATATCCACAATTTTTTACAGTTTACTGGGATGGCCCCGGAACCTTCAGTATATTTGACTCGGCGTAAACCACGGTGCCGCAATTCTGGTACCTGGGGTTGATGGGCGGGTGAGGTGAGGGCGCTGATGTATTTGGATCGTGACCGGCACAACCACTTGGCGGTGACGCAACCAGGCAATTCTTGGCATCTTCAGTGGAGTATCCTAGTAGAGATTTTTGCGTAGGCAAAATCCTGGCAGCAATCCAACTTTGTAAACCTTTTTTAGCCGACGAGGTTGATCGATGGGATCCTTTAAATTCGATGCGGTGTGCACGTTATTCCGAGGGTAAAGAATGTCTAATAGTCCAACGGTCCACAAATATAATCGTCGCGCGCTCAGCCTTCATTTTCGGGCTCAAATAGTACTTATACAGCATCTCGCCTCACTACTTCCAAAGAGCCGTACTTGGCTCATGAAATTGCCCCATCTATGTAACAAGGAGGATGTGGGATGAGCGCTGAGCGCTGAGCATCGATCAGCGGCGAAAAGGCAGCATGACTATTCGCGAATGAGACGGCAGTACGCACGTACACAATATTATACTTAATAAAAGGTGGGACCATTCAAATCACGGCAGACAAATATCCAAAGAAGCAACGAGTCAGAAAAAAAAAAGCCCGTTCAATCCATTTGCGCAAGAGCAACAAAGCATCAAATGAGGCCTGCTGAAACTTGCGCAAAAAGAAAGAAAGGGATCCCCCGACAACACAACGCAGGAGTGCAGCGCGAAGGTCATCACGTCCAACCGCCGCAAGCGACTAAGAAGGACAAGGGCGGCAAAAATTAGATAACCAAGAATGGAGGCGGTGCCTCCATAATAGTGGTTAAACTATTAAGAACAGATACTACACTTGATCTAAGCTGCAAAACAAAGAGAGGTCAGTGAAGTACAGCGGAGAAAGATAATAGGCGCGTACCCAAAAGGCCAGAGTGGTAAAGATTCATTTCGCGAACACGCTTGTTTTATACTTTCTCATTGCGCACGGACCAGGTCACGGGATTTGGTTTTCTAAATCCTGGTCCGACTAACTCCGAGTCTCCGACGAAGCCTCTAGGTAAGACGAAACTGCTCCCATCTCGTGCATCACCATTTCCGAAGCGAATGCGCCTCATCGCCGCACATATTCCGCGCATATCCTCTCAGACCTCAGCAAGAGGACCCTGCGAGCCACACGACCAAACCTTATGTTCCCGGATTCCAGCTCAACATTATTTAATCTCTCCAAGTCAGATACATTATGCCCCCATGTTTAACTCCGTGCTCTCAACAATCTGAATCAACGCGGACCAAAGTCGAACTATGATTTCATCATTTCACTCGACTACTTCGTTCGTCCCACAATTCCCGGGCCACTGCTGGTTCACTTCATCTGCGGGAACAAGCGGTTCTACGCGAATTGTACTGATGAAAGCGCGCTGTATTTTGTCAGTCCAGCACATCGATGGCTTTCACCAAAAAGAACTCACCCCGCCCCGATAGTGGGAGATAATACAGTTGGGTTTAGTATCGAATTCCTTGTTGAAAAACTCTGCGGCGTCCCCAGCGAACGCTCCACGGGGGGAACGCCTTCTCAATCTCTTGTACAGTCTTCCGGTTCAACAAGAAATCAAGCGACCCGGGCCCGTTCGCGTCATACCCAAGCACGTCGAACAGCGCGCCGAGGGGGAGAAGCGTCCCGACGGCGGAGGCGGGCCCGGCTTCGAACGAACTGGTGTGCAGCATAATGCTCTGCACGATGTCGCCGACCTGATGCGCGTCCAACTTCGGAGCGGCGGCGTGCAAGTGGTCGTACGCCATGATCCCCCCGGCTATTTCGAATGACATGGCGTGCGCGGGGTGGGCGAGGCCCTCGGGCGTCGTGCTCCAGCCGAGATCGTGGAGGATTGCCGCGTGGTAGAGCCGTGTATTCAACTCGTGGAACGTGATCTGAGGGACTCCGGGCGTGCCGGAAGGGAATCCATTGAACAGGATTGCGAGGGCAAAGTAGTATGTGCGGAGGCAGTGGAAGAAACCTGTTTTGGTGATCATTTTTTTCGCGTATTCGTACGAAGCCTTCTGCGTATGCTCGAGCTGGATGGCCTTGAGGGTGTCAAAAGACACGTAATTTGGTTGGATATTCGCGAGAGCAAAGAACTCGGTGGGGTTGGCTGGGACGAAGGCATCGAATGTGGCGGGGAAAGACATGTTGTCAAGATGAAGAACAGAGAGCACGGCAAGCCTTATATAGTTTTTGTACGAGCGTCAAAATCACGATCCTTACTTCCGGCCTGGGAGGATTACTGACATACCTCAGCCTTATTGACACATCCGTTCGCTGATTTTCGGCGTTTTTCGCGCGCCTCCGGCAGTACGAGCACCTACGACCGCATCGAAATTCCACAAGCAGAACCGTAGATCCGAAAACACGTAGAGCTCAGAGGAGCATGTCATCATCTCCGCAGCAGTAGGACATGGGGAAGAGGACTGCGGCAGACAGCAATACAGTCAATGGTTATTGATCTTTGCGCCGAAGGGGCAAATAATGCAACTGCACTCAGCGTCAATACGCGGAACCAACCATTGGACGATGGAATTGATACCGGCGGAAACCAAGATGAGGTCGAGGGCGGAGGTTGTGGTCGACGTTGGCAAGGACGTATGGAAGAATTTAATTGATTTGGTAACATCACTGCGGGCTCGGTCAATGTGGGTGCGGCCGCGTCAAGCCGCATCATTTGGTCGATTATAATACATACCGCCCAATTTATCTGATGATCTCAGCTTAGTTCTGGAATCATGCGAATATATAACCCCGAGCTGTGAGGAGGAATTTGGCACGGAAGTTCCACTTATTCCGATCAGATCGACTATTCGCGGGGAGGAAAAAAAATCAAGTTGTGAGTACCGAGTACGGCGATGAAGCTGCGGTCGGTGCATATGTTCCGTTCTAGCGTGCTTAAAGTTGTGTTTGAGTCGTTAATTATGGGAGTAACTTCCGGATCTCTCATGTTATCAATTTGTTCAATACAATTTCCGTCGTTGAGTTGCGGTGGATACCCCGTCCTGTATTCGGAAATCGAAACGCGGACTTTAATATAGAGCCAGTACACTCTATTGTCTGAGAACCGTCATGTCCACGAGACAGCCCTGATTCGAGGAGAGTGGTGAGGGGGGGCGATGTTTCACCGCAGTTCGAGCCACCAGAATCTTGATGTTGAGGCTCTCCACTCCGAGGGAATACCGATACATCATAGTGGCGCGAGATTGGAGTAGAAAGATTTCTCGCTCACAGCGACAGAACTAGGATGTCTGAGGGCTCTCAAGAAATAAATCAGCGGCGGCTGAAGGTGTCCGATTGAGTGGTGCGTGGCCTGCAGCCTGGGCACAAACTGTGTTCCGCTAGCTGTGGGATTCAGAGATAGAGCTGGCGGATGGTAAAATGAACGATATGAGTACTTATGAGGAACTTGAATGCCACCCATCGCCGCGGGACTTTTCTGTCGAGAATTAGTCGTGCCTCCGCTGAGTCCGCTCCGCTGTAGGTAATCGCCGTTGAGAGAGGCAGAAATTGAGAATCCAAGGTGGCCAATCCAGCGCGTAATTCTGAAGGGGCAGCGTTCGCAGCTCAGCGATGATTGTCCGCAAGATTATGATATCGCGGTAATGTTGTCGCGGCTTGGCGGCATGCCAAATATCCGGCTACTTCTCGGGCCGAGATCCTAACAAAGTTTATACTGTACCCGTTTCTGTCCTTCAGCTTAAGCTTTTAACTTACCTCTGGTCGCCTGCATTCATAAATAAAAATCTCGAACCCAGGCGTTCATGATTCTCCACGAGGATTGGCAAGAAAGCACTTTGCTTGCATCATGTTGGCAGCATGGCGGTTATACGTTGGCTCTAGTATTATACTACCAGCTGAACTAATCTTACCACTGAACTGATAAGTAGATCGTCACCGCGAGGCCGAAACCGTTTGATTTGCTTTGTCTGAAAGCCGCCGCCCGTCGACTGTAATCAAAATCTTGACTTTCTGGTAGATCATAGCCGATTCACTTTTTCTGTTCTTAATCCCAATATCGAATCCACTTCCAGCCTCGGCCGCCTCGCGCCCGACCGCAATCAACCTGATTTATAGCCGGCTGCTGCCAACGGTTTGTGCGAATGAGCTTTCCGGGAGAGACATATCCGGTGATCCTACCACCCAATGTGTGGTTTACGAGTCCAACTTCAGGTCGCTTTTGGAACATTTGTTCACACACGACGACCTCTGCCAGCGAGCCAGATAGGTTTCTAGCGAGTGTCCGGCGCAATTATTCCGGACGCTATATAACTCCTTGCGCGTAATAAGTTGGCGCTTCACCGCTCAAGTGTAGATGCCCACCATGACGCCCGAAAACGCACATTTCGAATACAGGCGGAGTGTCACTACTGCTCTCCGCGAACTGGCCGCTACGATCGCGCTCTGCTTCATAATTACGCTCGCCCTCCTTCACTTCATCGCATTTCACGCCACTGCTTTTCATGAACCTTCGAAATGCGACACCCGTCGGGAATGGTTAGGGTATCACCTTGCCCTGGCGAATATCTCGCAGTGGGATGTACTCAAAGTGACGACCGTTTCCGCACTCGTGGCCTTCATTGGGATGGAGCTGTGCGCCGCGGTGGGGCGAAGGTTGGGCATCAGCCGGCTACAGGATGTAGAGCAGGGTCCCGGTATCGTTTGCGAGCGTGCCCCTGTCCCGGAGAAACAGCGGACGGACGACATGGAGAAACTGTGAGTCATGCCACTCTGCGGCGTCAAAATAAAGCTCAAGATATTTCTAGACAGTCTGCTTGATCCGTCAGGACTCCCGTCGAGCATCCATGTCGGCCGCTTTGTCTCCGTTTCGCACGTCAGGGTTCATTTGAGTACCTAACCCCCGAAAGTATCATTGCCATACAAGGAAACCTTTTCCGTGGTCAATAATACCATACTGGCCGACCTTTGTATATTTTTACGACCTTTTGCATGTGCCATGAATCCCTAATCTATCGCAGGTATGACCGTTGTACTTGGACTGCTATGGATGCCGGTCCTTTAATACCGCCACGACGCATCTCATTTAGCGATGATTTTGGTTGAACAACAATCACCGTTTACGAAAATAGATCAACTGAGGCCTCTTTTCATAAAAATCTGGGACGGACAACGACACAGAAGAGATCCAGAGAAGCGTAAATAACTCATTATAGCATGGTTCAATACAGTGCGGATATCATATCTCAGTCGGTCTTCACCGTCCCAACATGCCCCTCCTGCAGCTCGTTCAGGGTATCCTCCTCCTTGTCCAGGCCGCGGAAGAGGAACCAGAAGAAGACGGCGGCGATGAACGACAGCACGCCCATGCTGCCGTAGTTCCAGACGAGGAGAGGATCAGTCGAGAGCGCTGCAAGCGCGTTAGCCCTATTTAGTTACTCGGCCAAGAAGAAAGGAAAACTCACAGACGAACGCCTCGCCGAGGGCGGAGGATACGGCGGAGGTGAAGAGGAAGACGGACATGACGAGCGAGCGCATGTTCTTCGGCGCCTTGGTGAACGCATATTCGAGCCCGGTGATGGACGCGAGGATCTCGGAAAACGCAACGAGCACGTATCTGTAGAGGATTAAATATTGGACCAAATGTCGGGATGCAGAGGGATACTCACGAGCCAGTCTGGATCCAGACGTTGAGCGATGAGAATTGGGGGTTACCGTCAGCGTCTTCGCAGGTCCCGACGGAGTAGCCGCAGATGTTGGTCTGGATGGATATTGGTATGAAAAAGCTGTTTAAGGAAGTCTGTAATTGGACATACTTTGTAGATGTAGTGTTGGACAACGGCGGCCCAAATCATGCCGGCGGTACCTATTCATAGCCCTTGTCAGCGTGGTCGAAATATTGGCGGGTGCAGGCGCACCGGTCAGGAAACCGGCGGTGATCTTCTTGATGGCGGTGAAGCGGATACCCCTGCGTTTGAGGAACGGGTAGACCTAGGAGCAATTCAATTTTGAGAACTAAATCGGCACATACAACTAGCTTCTCCATACCACGAAGTCGCAGATTGGGATGAAGATGATGAGCGCGAACGGATCCAGGTTCGACAGCACATCATTTGGCAACCCATTCGTAGTCATGGTCGCTGCTTGGGAGACGAGATTGTTGTTGAGTTGGTTGTATGTAAGCCCTGAAAATAATAGGAGAGACGTCAGTGAACCGCCGAGCACAAGAGGAAATTTGACGAGACGAACACCAGATGGGATACCACACGAATACGGCGCAGGCTTTGAGCCCGCGGCGGACCTCATCAACCCACTGGTCATCGAAGGTCATCCAAACGGGTCGCGATTCGGGCGCGATATTGCTGGGTTTGACAGTGTCCCAGAAGTCCGGCGCGGTGAGGTTCTTGTACGAGCGAACCGGGTTGAGGCTCCATCTGCCCTTGGCGGCGAATCCGAAGACCTTGAAGAATAACGCGAGAATGGAGCCGGTGGGCTTGCTGCGCACGTAGCGGTTGCGCCCTACAAAGAGGACGATAGGGCACAGGAGAAATACGACGGTAGGTAGTGTATATGCGAGCCAGAAACCGACGAATTTCTCGGCGTACGCTGGAATAAGAAAGCGCGATGTCAGTTTGTGTTCACCTGACCCGCAGGATATGACACGCACCCATTCTAGTCAATGCCAAAGGTAGGTTAGCATTTGCGCAGGACAGAACATTTGAAAACGCACGAAATTTGACCAATCAACGCTCCCAGGTTGATAAATAGGTAGAAATACTGCGGGCGATGAGCATTAAAAACAATCTCAAGGACGGTAGGGCTAACCATATAGACCCTCGATATGGTGTAAGCAGGATCGACGATAACCCGCTCACCGCTATCTAACGTGATGACGAACAACTTGGAACGTTGATATTGCTCCGCGACCAGAGGGGAAATGTTCGCTTTGAACAGCCCAGTACCTATGAAGGAGACGATATGAGTCTAGGGAGCCAACCCTAGCAGATAACGCACCAAATCCCATGATCACTAGCGCAAGGAGGAATACACCGAGGGCAGTGTCGGGGTGATCGATAACGCTGGGAATTGCGGATACAATTAAAACGACGTGCCCCACCAGCGCTATCCCGAGTGCGACGATGACGGTATTGTACCGCCCTAGATGTGCATCCGCAATATAGGCTCCTAGGAGCGGTGTTCTGGTATGTCGATGAGTCAAAATAGGATGATTATGCAAAGCGTCACCAACACGTAGCACCTGGGCGAAAAAAGTCAGAGTTCGGAAGGAATTGGTCGGCTAAAAATAATCACCAGAATTGATAGAATGTACCAATAGCCGTGGACGTCTGTTGGCCCTTTCCTAGTGCGCCTGGGCGGGTTTCCCCTGGGCCTGAGGATCCAGTGCGCGAGCCTTCGGGACGATCGCGTTGAATAAAGTTCGTCTGTGGTAAAGGTTAGCTCCATCGACCGACACCAGTTATCAATGGATTTCTCACAAATACAACACTGGAGCCGTAAAACTGTTAAAGGAAAAGTCAGAAAGGCCCGGAACCTAGTAATATAATGAGGACAGACAGAAAATCGTTCCGCAAGTTCCACGAAGGCGATGACTGGCGAGGAGATTACGTTTTTGTTTTGTTTCGTGCATTCACCACTCACGATAGGCATTCCATGGAATTTTGTCCGACACTCGTCTCAGGGTTAGGCGCTCTTCCTCGGTTGGGAAGACCAGGCCATCATGAATACCATCGAGCTCCGACTCGACGGGGAAGGATTTTTCCGAGGCGTAATCCTTTTTTTCGTTGTCGTGTTTGATGACTTCGCTACCAGCGGCGACAATCCCTGCGTCAGCTTGCAATCCGGCCATATTAGCAGTGGCTGGGAGGAGGGAAGGGGGGCGAGAGGAGCGGAGCGCGAGGGTAACCACTATTTGTATTGATCAGTTGGTGCGACCATGTGGTTTGTACGAATCGCATCAAACATCTATTATTAGAGTTTGAAGTCCCGGAACGCCGGGCCCAGGACTTGGAGTCTTACCGCAAAAAAAAATAATTGAGACGTCGTAGATCCGTGAAAAGGGCGAGGTGTACAGTTCCAACTTTCGGTGAAGTTTCGAGAACTAGAGAGCGTGCAAGCTAACGCCAAGTGAAGTGACAACAGTCGCGCGATCGTGTGCTCACTTGATGGCAAGTTGCTTTCCCGTTGCCGCAGCCTGCGGCAACTCCAACGGGCAACTATCTCCGTGGAGGATCACATCCTGACCGATGTTAGCGAGATAACTTCCATTTTCCTCGCGACACTCTCGCTGCAGATCAAGCTCCGACATGAGATAAGGCCCAGGGTAGTGCTTGTACTGTTTCACCGCAGAATACTCCCATCATGCCCTCTCACTCTAAACATAGCGTAGGTCTGTACATACTTCGATTTGTGCGGCAGGGATAAGATCCGGGATCCGCAGTGCTGCCGTAAGTCTGCTTCCTGACGCTGGCGCAGAAATAGCTCAGGCACTTGTCAGGCACAGCCAATACATAATTGGGTGCTTTTAGGTTTATTTGTGGGCGCTATATAGTTCCTCTCCGTGGCTGCTTCACAAGCACATTCGCGCTTCTGCAATTACCGGCGAAAACCCCAAATGGCTTCCTCTCGTCTTCGGAAGGCTCCACATTCTGACTGCTGCACCTCTCACTCGGCCCCAAGATGACGACGATGGAGTGCGCTTTAGGCTTAGGCCAGCGACTCACGGTTCTTCACATATTAGTCGCGACTCCCCGCTTGTTCGTTTGATTTAATGCGGCCCGATTCATTTCTCAACACCCGCGTCATCTTGTAATTGAGGGCCCATTTATTCTTAGAAACCCGTTGCGAGGTTTGATCCGTTGTATTAAGGGAACCACGTCGAAATAAAAGAGATCGGGCGATTCTCTTCTGAAGTAAGTACGTCTAAACGAACCTTCCAGATCCTCGTCCCAAAGTGGAGGGAGACATTTCTTTCCCAACCTCGATCAACATTATGATAGTTCAACTTGGTTTTCACGTTTGTTCCACGCCCATTTATCCTGCTTCTTATCCGCGCCCACATCAGTGACCTTCTAGCGCTCCGATTGTAGCGGAAACACTGATACATGCAGAGGCCCCATTACTTGGTCCACCTCTTCAATTTCAATTGGACGACGCTTGATTTACTTTAGGCCTTATCTTTGCATGAACCTTAACAGCTGAAACATCAGCATTGGTGAGTTCAATATAACGAAGAGCAAGATAAGTAAGGGAATGGGACGAAAACTTGAAAAGTTAGGATAAAGAGGAAACACAAAAATCCCGCACGAGAGAAGAAAAGAAAACATGGAATGAGGATTCGCGTGGACCACACAGAACCATGAGCATGAGCAACGAGTACTAGTAGCAATTCACGGCGTCTGAAATTTGACAATGTGCCGCGGATGCCCTGAGAGGCAACCGTAATTTCCGAGGACTTGTGTCAATGGGTTCCGGACTCAATTCATCGTCGATGTTCAGACTCGTCGGATTACGGAGTAGAACTCGGAGCGCTCAATGACCGAGAGCGGAGGGTTGAGACAGTCGAATACAGAAAGTCATCGGAAAGGCGGATCGTCGCCCAGAATATTCCATCTTCTGAAGGCAACCTCAAAGTACGAAACTGGGGAGCCCGAGAAGATTGATGAGGGTTCCGAGGTGGCACCATCTGTCTGCTCCTGTAGATTGGGGATTCATGATTCTGTCAAGATCCTGACTCGGACTCTGATGCATGGCAGTGCTAACCGGCAAGTGCCGAAAGTCATCAATCATTTTCGGGCCGACCCATGATTGACATTTGCACAGCCTTCCAAATCAATTCCAAGCTCTCAAAACGACTTGCCACTGCCAGCGCATTGAGGGTTGCGGCTGAGTGGGGGGCCACTGGGGGCTGGCTAACCTTTTTTTCTCTTCATTTCATGAAATCTGGGATAATAGCTGGCGGATTCCTACCGCTCCCGAGGACCGCTGGACGCAGCGACGCGCGTCACTATCTGCAGCAGAACTTTCTCGCATGGTTCCGGAAATACCAACCCAGGTATAAAATCTCGCTCCATTGATACTTTCATTGAAGACGCATCCATCTTCATGCGTTTGATTGGCAGATCGAAGTTTTAAATACTGCCCTGACAGCCACGGCGAACGACAGAGGTCATGAAGAATCTGGAGACGCAATACGCCGTTCATCCAGTTGCTTGCACCACTGGCACTTCTCTGACCGGGGAATGCAGAAAGCATACCGGTGCATTACCGGGCAACCATGTGCGTATGGCGTTTGTGGGTCCACATCTTTAGCCGCGACTGTTCTTGGTTACTGAGGACAACAACTGCCTTGTTCTCTTTTCGGACGAGTTCAAAATTATCTCCCGCATACGAGATCATGATCCCCGCTTCCCCACTATATGTATCCCTTGCGCTCCTTCTCTCTCGTTTCCTTCCCTTTCGTCTTTTGTTCTGAACTATCTCCCCCTTGACTTCGTTCCTTCCCTCACATACTGTGGCTTATGAGGTATGTCACGACTCTGCCTATTAGACTCTTCGTGCTCATCCTGCACCCAGCGTTTTAACTTTCCTCGTACTTGCTGGTTTCGGGGTGTCAGCCTTGGCACAGACCGATGATACTCGCATTGGCACTGTTTCTCTGTATGGCATTCCTACCCTATGGTGAAGCATACTGACCTTGTTCTCGTCTGCAGCCCTATAATTGTAACCAGATGCGCCATTCCACCCTGCGAGCTTTTTTCAGCGCCGCCCGATTCTACTACGTATGCTTATTTATTCCTCTGCGGTTCGAACAGCATGGCTCAGCCGTCTTTTAAGCTTTATCTCCGCCATTGAGACTGCCACAGAAACTTCTTCTTCGAGCACTTCCTCCAGTACCAGCGTCTCCGCGGCACAATGGTCCTATTCGCCGAGCGAAAGCCTCTCCAGCTCGTCGCCAGGGTACGCGGGTCCACGGAACGAATATGTATACCAGTTGTCTAATGATCACTTTTGGTGTAGCCCAACAGACATTGATATTGGCGCATTAACGGAGAAGATTGCGTCTCAGAAACAGAATCGGACGCTTATAATAAGCGGAGTCCTAGTCGGATTATTCCTCATCGCCCTGGTGCTCGGAATTATTCTGATGATAAGGCGAAGGAATCATCGCAGAAGTCGAGATTCCAAATTCATTGTGGATCCGGAATCCCCACCATCGTTGGAACCACGTCCGCTGGATTCAGCTACCAACTCATGGTACCACTCATCCACTGTCGACACTGACTCGGATCGAGTATCTGCGGAGCAAGCGCTTGTTCGACATGCTGATCTCGAAAGGCAGTCGCACAAGATCCAGGAGGAAATGGAGCAGTTGAAAAAAATGGCATTGCCGGGAAACTCGGCAGAGAAACCCGAGGCGGGCTACGTAAATTTCTCGCAGAGCGAGAAATTTGGCGTTCTGCAGGTGCGCTCCCAGGGCGTGGAGAGACATCGCGACTCTCTAGACGATGCGCCTCCCGGGTACCTGGAAACCAGTGCATGACTATCTACCATAATTATCTTGTAATTGTCTCATTATATCACGCTGATGCAACGTTGCATCGGGATGGGCGGGATCGGGCGGGCTCCGTCGGGTGGCGAGTTTCACCAAAGAGAATTTATATATATAAGTTGAAGGTGAAATCTAGACTCTTGTTACACTGACCGCCGGTATTTGGAGAAGACAATGGTCTACCCGAAACACCGAAAGCTGAGCAAAATAATCGGAATCAGAAATCGCGAAGAAGCGCTGGA
The DNA here is from genome assembly GCA_029282285.1 of Mycena rebaudengoi. Classification (NCBI taxonomy): domain Eukaryota; kingdom Fungi; phylum Basidiomycota; class Agaricomycetes; order Agaricales; family Mycenaceae; genus Mycena; species Mycena rebaudengoi. Next base: position 53,788 of record JARJCX010000144.1, read on the forward strand.
GCATACCTGACGCCTTTGAAATTAAATATGTGGCCCTTAAATATGCATTTAGATGCATCTTGCTAGTTTTCTCGACCAAAACGGCAGACAAAGGGGAAAAAAAGAGAACAATACAGATTGGGATGCTATACAAACACGACCATACAGGGCAGCCGATCATTGTCAAGACTCATCGGGAGCTTTCTCTATCTGCCACCACCACCATCCTCTCCCCGCATCCCAGCGGGAGCCTACCCTCTCAAACGCTGCTCCACTCAGCGGCCGAATCGATCCCTGGCTGCCTGTAGATTGCCCTACGCTCTGCTCAGTCAGCAACACGCGTTACCCGCATCTTGGCGCTATCTCTTTCCAGTCACTGAGCTCGTGTTTTTCTCCTTTTGACTTGTTCTTTCCGCCATCATGGAGGTCTCTATCCCAATCCTCATCTTCCCGACGTCTTCTGAATCCTTTTTGACAGGCTCTCCTCGATTTCTCGACACCATTCGATGTTTCTCTTCTCGACAAGGTCGCACTGACCTTTTACACGGGGGGTGGACAAGAGGTGAGTTTTTTTCGTTCAGAAAGCGTCTCAACTCACGCAATGAGAATGCCTCCAGCAACAAATGGCGCAGATGGTGTTAACGCAGTTTGAGGAGCACCCCGAATCGTGGACATGTGTCCCGGAGATTCTCGAAAAATCCACCTTTCCGCAAGCCAAGGTATGTGGCAGCACTCACCGTGTCTGGCTTGGCTCAAAGGTTCTAGTTTATCGGCCTGCAAATCCTCGAACGGCTGATCACTACGCGCTGGAAGACATTACCAGAAGGACAGCGCCAAGGTCGGCGATCTTGTTGCAGTTCTTTCTGATCCCGCGTTTATAATGTCACCGATAGGTATCCGCAACTTCATCGTCGGTGAAACGGTCAAAGTAACGTCGGACGATGTTTCTCTGCGGCGGGAAAGGACATATGTGAACAAATTGAATCTTGTCCTCGTTCAGGTCCCGACTTCCGTATTTCCGCTTGTTGCCCCGAGCTTACATCCGATAGGTCCTCAAACAAGAGTGGCCTCACAACTGGCCGACCTTCATCTCAGAACTCGTCCAGTCGTCGACAGTCAATCTTTCGCTCTGCGAAAACAACATGGCCATCTTGAAACTGTGGGTTGTTACCCGTATTTTCTTCGCTCAGAACCACACTTACTCGACTCCCAGCCTTTCCGAGGAGATCTTCGACTTCTCGGCAGAGCAGATGACGCAGACGAAGACGAAGAATCTGAAGAACCAAATCTCGGGCGAATTCTCCGAAATCTTCAAGCTCTGCTGCGAGGTCTTGAAGGACGCTAACAAGTCATCGCTCATTAAGGCGACACTTGAGACACTCCTGCGCTTCCTGAATTGGATCCCCCTGGGCTACATATTCGAAACGCAGGTGATTGATCTCCTGTTAAATCGCGTACGTTCCGTATTTCTTTTCAAGCATAATCCGTCCTCATCTCTCCTAGTTCCTCGAGCAGCTCGAGTTCCGGAACGTCACGCTCAAGTGCCTCGCTGAGATCGCCGCGCTCGAAGTGGGTCCCGAGTATGACCAGAAGTTCGTCATCTTGTTCGCGATGGTCATGGCGGCCATCAACCGCATGATCCCCCCTAACACCGACATCGCAAAAGGATACGCAGAGTCCGACGACGACGTCCAGGAACTGATCCTCAACCTCACGCTCTTCCTCACAAATTTCCTATCCGCGCATCTGCTGGCGCTCGAATCTGAGTCCAACCGCGACGCACTGCTTAATGCACATCTATACTTGGTGAAAATATCGCAGGTGGAGGAGCGGGAGGTATTCAAGATCTGTTTGGAGTACTGGTCCAAGTTGGTGGCCGAGCTGTACGACGAGGTCCAAGCGTCGCCGGTGGGCGAATCGGGGCTCTTGATGGGCTTGAATCTGGGTGGATCCAGCGGAAGTCTCTCTGGGATTCCGCTACGGAAGGATATTTATGCCACTGTCTTATCAAACCTGCGACTCGTTATCATCGGCCGCATGGTAAAACCTGAGGAGGCGAGTCCACATACATTACGAGACCATCACCCATATCTCATTGGCGTTTATTCGCTTTTAGGTTCTCATTGTAGAGAATGAGGAGGGCGAGATCGTGCGCGAGTTCATGAAGGAGAGCGACACCATTGTCCTATACAAGTCAATGCGCGTCGTCCTTGTCTACCTGACCCATCTCGACGTCGCCGACACGGAGGCCATTTTGACGGATAAGCTTGCGAAGCAGGTGGACGGTTCCGAATGGTCGTGGCAAAATATCAACTCCTTGTGTTGGGCCATCGGCTCCATCTCGCAGACGATGAGTACGTGCTCCATCCCTTTCCCCTCACCACTTAATAAACACTTTTTTACAGACGAGGAAATGGAGAAGCGCTTCCTCGTTACCGTTATCAAGGAACTTCTCGGGCTCGTTGAGCTGAAGCGGGGCAAAGACAACAAAGCCGTCATCGCATCGGACATCATGTATGTCGTCGGGCAATATCCCCGATTCCTGAAGGCACACTGGAAATTCCTCAAAACCGTCGTGAACAAGCTGTTCGAGTTCATGCACGAGAAGCACGAGGGTGCGTCCGCGACCACTTTTACCGAGTATTTATTTATCCGAGTCTGACATGCGAACAGGTGTCCAAGACATGGCGTGCGATACGTTCATCAAAATCGCACAAAAATGTCGGCGCCATTTCGTCATCATCCAGTCCGGCGAGTCGGAGCCGTTCGTTGACGATATTCTGCGCTCGTTGCCGCGGATAACGGTCGACTTGACTGCGCAACAGGTCGCGTCTTTCGTCCCCCATCCTTGTGCCGACTCAAATTATTTCTGTAGGTGCACACTTTCTACGAAGCCGTCGGGTATATTATCTCCGCGCAACCAAATAAAACATTGCAAGAGCGGCTCATCAGCACGCTTATGGAGCTTCCAAATAATGCGGTACATTTTTTGTTTTTCATCTGCGGCACTCAGGTTGAGACTTTACGGCACTTTAGTGGGACTCTCTGATGGCGCAAGCGGCTCAAAGTCTTGACGTTCTGGGAAGCTTGGATAACATCAAAGTGATCTCCAACGTTTTGAAGACGAATGTTTACGCGTGCACGTCCATCGGAAGCTTCTACCTCCCGCAGGTTGCCCGCATATTCATCGATATGTTGGGTTTGTACAAGACCGTTAGCGCGACTATCAGCGAGTCTATTGCTCGCGAAGGTAACTTCTACTCACTTCTGGAACCGACCAGTTCTCACGTCAGTTGTTAGGGCCCGTCGCCAACAAGACACCCAAAATTCGGCAGCTCCGCACGGTGAAAAAAGATGTCCTGAAGCTGATGGAGACCTATATCCGCGCCGCGGAAGATCTGGAATCAGTCAATGCTAACTTCATGCCATTATTGCTGGACGCGGTCCTCGGCGACTACAGTCGCAATGTTCCCATTGCGCGAGAGCCCGAGGTTCTCCATCTTATGGCGGTCATCGTTGGGCGCCTAGGAGTATGGTCTCATTGTATCTGCGCCACATTTTACCTGACGGTTACCCTGGCAGCCATTACTCACCGTTCAAGTTCCGGCGACCCTGGACGCTGTCTTTGAACCAACGCTCAACATGATCAACCGTGACTTTACTGAGTTCCCGGATCACCGTGTCGGTCTTTACAAACTCCTGCGCGCCATTAATATGAAATGCTTCCCGGGTACGTTTGCGTTTCATCCATTGGTCGCCCGGCTCATATTAGCACCCAGCGCTGCTCGGCCTCCAGCCCGACCAGTTTAAGCTGTTCATGGACAGCATCATGTGGGCTATCAAGCACACGGTTCGTGATATAGCTGACATCGGTCTCAACCGTGAGTATCCTCATCGCTTACCTCCGATATTTGAGCTAATGGTGCTTTAGTATGTCTGGAAGTCGTAAACAACTTCGCGTCCTCAGCATCCGAAATAGCCGGCCCTTTCTTCCAGCAATACTTCCTCAGTATTGTTCAGGATATCTTCTTCGTGCTCACAGATACAGACCACAAGAGCGGCTTCAAGCTCCAAGTCCTCGTTCTAGCGCGGATGTTCCAGCTCGTCGATACCGAGCCCATCCAGACGACTCTGTTTGATCCATCACAAGTACCGGATCCAAACATGTCGAATCTGACATTCCTTCGTGGCTACTGTGCAAATTTACTGCAGAGCGCGTTCACGCATGTGCCCGCGTATGTATTCTCGAAATACCTATCCGAGATCCACACTCACGCCCCCTTCAGTTCGGACGTTCAACTGTTCGTCGAGGGTCTCGCCACCAACCACGGCGACCCCAATCGCTTCAAGTTGTCGGTTCGGGATTTCTTGGTGCAGCTCAAGGAGTTCTCAGGCGATAACACGGAACTGTTCCTCGATGAGAAGGAGGCGGAGCTCAAGAGAAAAGCGGAAGAGGAACGGCAGGCAGCGATGCAGATTCCGGGAATGCTGAAACCTTCGCAGCTGGAGGACAAGGAGGAGGCCATGTGAGATATAATGAAACCCGTCGGACATAAATGTTTCCGCTTGTACTACATCGTATTTACTTTGCTATCGAATGAACATGCTATCTGGACACAGAACAGCCTGCGCAAGCGGTGTTCAAACGTATGCTTGGTCGACCCAAGATGTCCAGTTGCTCCCGAGAACATCAGCGGCGGTAAATCCGGCCGTGGACGTCAGCTTCTTAGAGAAGGAAGCGCGGGTACCCGCCGCTCCGGCCCCTGGTGAAGATTGTTGAGAATCATCTAGAGTAAGTGAGGATCTTGCGCACCTGTGTTTGCGAATTCTGCGAAGGTGACACTCGCGGTGTTGGGTGTTGCGGTGCTCCATATCGACCAGCCGGCAGGGTTTATTTGGGCACCCAGGCTGCAGGAGGTGAAGGCCACCCTGAAGAGAAGGAATCAGACAGCGGAAGACGGATGTCCAGGGGAACGCAACCGTACCGTGCGAACTGCGTCCAGGGTCGGCCGAGGAATACCTGGCCAGTCAAGCTGCCAGCGGCGGCGGTCGTCGTGATTGTCGATTGGTTAATGACGACTGGATGGGTGAGTAAAATTGTCGACAAGAAACATGAAGACCGGCGTACAGAGACTGAGATCGGTGGAGGCGGTGGGTCCGTCGGCCGTAATATAACCTGAAAAGAAAGAAAAAGGTGGGTCATACTATACTGGCATCCAAGAGCTGAACGACGAGCTCAAGTACCTGCTGCGCTACTTGCAATTGTATTTTTCTGGAAGAAAGCTCGTGCATGTTGACCAAAGATGAAGTCGGTAGCCCCTTCGATGTAGCCATGGCCGAAAAATTGAGTCCCTGGAATGTCGATTAAGTCGGAATGTCGGTGCAAAACAAAATCGAGAACCTACCTTCGTTTGCAAGAACAGTGTCTTGGAATCTAAGGCATCTTAGAATATTGATATGAAACTGGCAGAGCTTCAACTGACCCGAAGAAACCGCATCCATAGTAGCCAAGGCTTGTGCCGTATGAGCTGAGCGCGAGTGCCTGGGATCCCTGACCGAACTAGGGAAGGTGTATTGCGTCAGGAACCGGAACAACAAGGGATGTAAATCACGTCTTACGCTATTACGGACGTTCACGTTGTACATTGCAAAGTTGTTTTTATGTACGCGTAGGGTCCCACTAGCATCATCGTTTCCGGCAGCCGCGGCAGAGAGCGAATGGGTGATTGTAACTGAATTCGCGGTGTAGCTCGTCGTGTCTGTGGTGGATCCCAATATCTAACGATGTCGCCCAGTTAACCGAAATGTCAAGAATAAAGTGGATGGGGCGTACGGTAGTCGGCCCCGCGCGGGTGATCGAAACCTGCTCGGAATATGTGCCTGTTGGATATTAAGAAAGGGCTTTCCCCCTTCAGAAAAAAAAATCATCACCAGGAAATATGAAGATTGTGCGCGACGAGCTGTCATTGGGCAGCGAGTTGATAGCAGCTTGGACTGTGCTGAACTGCCCAGACGCAGCGGGATTCTTCACGACCACCGCACCAGCCGGAGGTGTGGTGCGGGACGCCCGCTTCTCCAAAGGCGTTGCGAGTGCGCTCAGCAGAGCGCTGAAGACGGTGAACAGAAGAACGAAGGAGGAGAGTTTTGGGGCCATCAGAACTCGACACATTGAGTCCGACTTGGATGTTTAAGTAGCGAAAAACATGGCGAAGGCAACGAACGGGCCGGACCTCGCGTGACTTGGGCGTGCATGCAATGTGTTCACTTTTGGAACACGGATAGCCACGTGGACAAGACAAGACTCGTCAGTTTCTCCGGGGTAACAACTGTAGAGTTGAATTTAGATGCCCCAAAATAACTACATCTAAAGAAACTCACCCCAGTGCGACGGACCGCCATGGCGTCCAGGGTCATGCGACTCTGATATCTACGACTCCAGGTTTGTGTGAAAAGGAAAAGAGAGTTTTACGCCCGGAAACGGACTGGTCCAGTGGCCAAGGAATCGACAGACAGGACAGGACGACTGAAAACGACTGAGGTATGCGGCTCGCAGGCTCGTATTTGAATTGAGGAATGAACCGGGAGGACCTGTACCGAGAGCATGGGCCCGAGGAAGATCCAGTGGACCGGCCGGTAAGCAGCGGTAAGCACAGTCCGAGCTTGAGCCTGAGTGATAGTGGGGAACAACTTCACTGCCACTGCCACCGAACAAGCTGACATGTGGCGGTGCTGTTGATTGTCGCCGCTTGGGCGGTCGGCATTTCGGCATGTTGACCCGTTGCGATTCGCAAACTCATCAACTAACTCCGAGGTTTAGTGTCGTTGCAATTAGTTTATTACATGTTGAGACGCTTGAAGACTGGGATTTCATCGTTACAGGTGCATCAGGCGCGACATTTGCCCGTTGGTAGTACCAGGACCAAGTCAGTATGAAGCAAAAAAAAACCCCGTTTTTGAAGCACGCGCGCGACGTGCGAATCGTTCGAGATCTAAAAAAAACCGAGGGCTTCGATGTTGGGATGCAGTAAAGTTTGAGCCTCCGTCTTCCAGTCGCGGTCCAGAATCTTTCCAATCCTTTCTTCGACAGCGGCCTCCTTCATATGCTCCAGAACAAAACTGAGGGGTGTATGAGCCGTCGCATTGAAGGCCTTAAATGAAAGCGACGGACCTTTTGATGGGATGCTTTATTGCCGCTTCGATAGCAGCCTTGAATCCCGCGTAATCGTCCTTGAAGACATTATACACGTAGGGAGGATCTAAATGCTTGACCCCGAAGCTCCCCGCCTGCCATTCCGATCTGTTGCTCGGGTTGTTGACATCCCACTCGAAGATACTTAGCAGTTGACTTAAATATGGGTCAGAGAATAACCTACATTCCGGATTGGGTTGAGGAACGGCACTCCTGCGTTCAGGCTCTCGTATACGATGGGCAAACTGTCAACAAGGTTCAGCAGTCATCCTCGTATTCTAAGTACTGCAGACGCACTCTCTAGGGTCAAACAAACCGATAAGCATTCTAGACTCCGCCAATTTGGGCAAGAGAACGCCGCTGTTCTCTGCGGTGCCGATATCCACCAAGTTGGACGGTACGGAGATGACATTGTGTGTGTATGGATATGCGGATAGCCGTCCCTGTTCCGGGTGCAGCGCGGCGATGAACTCCATGCCCGTCTCCAATCCAGCCCTCTCGAAATAGTCGTGCGACCAGATATTATGATGCAGATAGAAGTACGTTTCCAGATTCGCCAGTATCCAGGCGTGGTCGACACGGTCCGCCGGATCGACGAATGGGACCGCCTCCGCTTGGATGCTGTATCCGACATATGTCCCATGTTCATGAAACATTTCCGGCATGAGCGTCCAAGCGTGCCCCAGTGGCGAGTCCGGCTCGTCGCCTGGCTGCCCGTCGTACCAACTGAATATTTTCCAAGCAGGGATACCGTCGGGATTCCTGGCCGAGCGCGCGCATGTCGTGGGGCCCGCGAAGCATGCTTTGACTGCGTCACGGTCGAATATTACGGCCGCGACTTGACGAGCAAAGAGCGCGTGCACGCTCTGCGCCCATTCGGGGTCCTGGGGACTGTACACGTACGACACACCCAGTTTATCAAACGCGCGGACGGTAGAGCGGACCCAAGCTTCCGCGCCGCGTTCCCCAGTCATCAGCGCCCATTGAAAATGTATCGATTCTAGGATGACCACTATGTTGGGGAATGAGCATTTGAAACCTAAAAAAATCGGCAGCGACGCACGTTTGGGCCGTTTCTTGCATTTTCGGCTATAAATGCACTCCACCAGATCCGACATTGCCCTGCGATTGTGGTCCGCAATTTGCTTGGGAAGGCCTGTGGTCTTCTCGAATGTGTGCAGTAGTATGGTGACAGCATCGACCATCGAAGCCTTGCTCAAAGGAATGTTTGGGGGTGCAATGGCTGCGTGCGCAGTTTCACGGGGTGGAGCGACAGCTATCTGGGTCGTTTCGAGGTCCATGTTGGGTGCGTCGTTGAAGCTTGGCATCCCCCTCAAGGTTTCGGGCCACATTACGTTCGAGAGCCAAAGGAAAGTGAGACCTGAAAGCATGGCCAACGACATCATGGAGCGACGAAGTTTCGTTGTCATCCTCGAATACTATATGCGGGACTTTCAAAGAAAGTGGTAGTTGTCTAGACCGAGTAGGATTCTGACTACGGAGGAGGGAGGGCTAAGAAATGTGTCTCCTAAGAACTTTAGGAATATGAGAGGCGAATAGGAGCCTGAAGCCCACTTCAAAAGTCCAGGGGCTGAAATGAAACTGCCGACCCTGCCTGGATTTTTCACGGCGGCGATCAGTGCCATACATACGGCGCCACATTGGAGGCATGCAGTAATTGACTTGCACGAAGCGGAGTTTGAGAGCTTCTGTACCTCTCCAGCCAATAACCTTCGACAATGCGGCAGCAGCAGCAACCATGCCGCCAATGCCGGGCAGGTTCAATGTTGCCATTGATCCTATCAATATGACTTGCTTCGATTGGTGATGTCCGGTGATATGTAGTCTCTCCTAGACAGAAGGTGCCTCGTTTTGTTGAAGTCTGTTAGTGATCGCGGGGGTCCGATGGGAGTGCGGCCTTGTTACATATTCTTCGGAGTTTGAAACCTCAATACACACACGCGCTGTGCCTTCTTTGTGACGATTAAAGCCCTAAAAACTCGTGCAGAGAGCCTGGAGGAGGAGATTTATTATACTGTGAGTCGTTCAATGTGTTCTATGCATCTATGATATTTTCTGAGCTCGCTACATACATCTGAAGTTTCGCGACGCACTTGTGGGAGACGCCATCAGCTTTCGGCGATTTCCATGGGCTCAATGTTTTCAGCACTTGTTGGAGGATTATCAAAAGTCTGAGGAGACTAGATGTGTTTGAAAGCATCAATTCTCCAAAATAATCACATTTATGAAGTCTGCGTCGCGAAACCGACGCGACGAAATTTCAAAGTCTGATGATTAGTCATAAGCTTCCACTCCAATCGGACCCTAGACTCGTAACCAGTCTGTAACCAATTGCCGAAAAATGTGGCAAGCACTTTCAGGTAACCAGTCTAATCGGACCCCACTGATGGCAACAGGACTAGGTGATATGTGGCTGCTTTTCACGCACAATCTCATGCCCCTTACAGAAAGTTAATTAAGAATGTTTGGTCTACTTTGCGGCTGACTTAGGTGTAAGTAAGGTAATAAGGTACCATTATTCACAACTTCAGCACAGCTTCAACAACCCCAGTGTGCCAGCGAAGCAGATTGTTGTAGGTAAACTTTGATACATAAGTGAATCCGCCCAAAAGACACCGGTTACCGTTCAGTCTGTGGAACCGGTGTTCGTGATTCGGACCGTGTCGTGCAATACTGCCTACCTACCTGGCGGAAATCGGTCGCAAAGTGATTAACTCATGAACAAATGTACAAGTACTCTAGTGTCAAAAATGTCTCAGGGCCACAGAGGTCATGGACATTGGAGCCTGAGGTATTTTAATTGGGTTAGATCATTTGATGGCTGTGCTCGAGCTCTCCACATGTTAGGAGGATAAGCCATCTGGCTGACAAAGTTTTTGGAAATTTGGGCCGCCACAATGAGTCTGATACTCGGCAAGGTGCTTTTCGAAAAGTTCTCAACTGTGATAAGTATCCTACAGGCTACATCATCGTTTTTTTTAGCCGCTTCAGGAATTCGCATGGATTTAGGCTTTAGCCTCTGGATCAGAATTCTCCAATAAGGAAATCACAGAGATCAGGGGAGGGAGCTCGCTGACATTAGACACCAATGAGCGAGTTCACACGCATCTCATTACGTCTGATCTATGGTACGGGCCCCGACAATCTTTGCGCAGGCACGCCTCCTCCTCATGGTGTCAATCAGGGGCCTACAAGCTAGCCGTAACTACGAAGTACGTTCAAGTACGTTTCTGGCCAGGCGCGAGATCAAAAGCCATCAAATAAAAGTTGGAATGAGAATTTGTCACATTAGGTATGAGGCGTAAATTGGTCTTACAGATTTTGGTCATTTTCTGATTTTTGACTTTTGAGTATTATTATTATGGGACTGTCTCTCGAATTTTCAAGTTCAGACCGTCGGTTGTGCAGTTGTTGACCGAAAAATAGACCAGTGACTGTCTGTATATGAGAGGCGAGCTCATCGATGGATATCGACGCTCACTCTCATGTACAGGCTGGAATCGAATCTAACCGAAAAACGGCTGCAAGGATATCTGATCCGCTTGGGTGGGCCACTGAGGTACGCGTTTGATGTCTCAAAATGAAATAAGGATCGATATCAGCCACCCCGGTTGTTCCTGAATGGGATCGCGCCGGTAATACTACCTACCTACCTACCTGGCAGGAGGAGGAGCGGCGCACGGTCCCAAATTGAAACGGCCGGGGCCCGTACAGACGTAAATATATGCTAAATATGCTACAACTATTTTCTTAGGGGCCGATTCTGATGGACAGGTTTTAAAAAATCATGCGGAACCCTGTTCTGACCCATGTCGATTTTCCGCCAAATTAAATAGTTTCAGAACCGTTGATCAAACCCGGCAGAACCGCCACTCTGACTGCCCCTATTGCAAAGGTGGTCCAAACTTGGGCCGAAACATAGTGCTTTATTGTAATCTGCTCAAGGTATCATTGTGAGATTGCTACTGCATTAGATGTTCCCTGACGTTCCACTATGCTCCACATGAGTACATCCGTCTAATCAGAATATTGAGAACCAGGCACCCGTTGCGGCTACACATTTGATCAGTCGGCATAGATGCCGGGGCTCGGTTGAAGACGGTGCTCCTAAGGTGGTCACTGGTCCGGGATCTGCCCAAGCCAATAACAGGATAGTATTGTTTTGGCAGTTGCTGTCTGTCAAATGCCCCGCGTCAATATGGTGTTAACCAGATATTATCGACACTAATAACCTCATAAACAAGTTGCCGGAATCGGCAGACCCTGGATCCTGCTGCGAACAGTTGTGGCGGAATTTAATTTGGTCCAATCGCTATCGGTAAGCGGCAAGTGATGGATGCAATATGAGAAAGGTTAAAAGGGCTTATCACTCAGATTGAGTGGAACATTCTTTTCTCCTCCGCTTCAACATGCCTGCCGACATAGACCAGACCTATGGGGCATTGCTCATTGGAGGTGTGTACTTGAGATCCCTGTTTGATAAACCACGTCTCAAAAAGTCCAAGTGATGTTCGCCATATTGTGAGTCGTCCGAGATGCGCTTGCTGCTCCTGCTGACGATGTTGTCAGTTTCCAAGGCGTGCTGACGGTACAGACCTTCGTCTACTACGAGAGCTTTCCCGAAGATCTGCGCATTTTGAAAGCATTGGTGAGCAACCCATCGTATCCCTGTGGCTCACTTGCAAGTCTAATTTTGTGCCAGGTCGCTAGCGTTTGGTGAGAAACCGCCTTCCATTCGTTTCTAGCTTCAAGGACTCACGATATGCCTCAGGATTTTGGATACCACACACATGATATTGATTGCGCAGACCGTGTATCACTACCTCGTCAGCAATTGGGGCAACGACGCAGCCCTCGCGGTGTCCACTACACAACTCAATATACATGTGCTTTTCGTTGGTCTGGCCACTATCCTCTGCCAATCATTCTATTTGTTTAGGCCAGTCTGATCCGCCAGCCGTCTTGCAAGAGTTGCTGACAATTGTGTACAGAATCTGGACCCTCAGCAAAAAGAACTGGTTGCTGGCTGGTTTACTGGCGGCGGCATGCCTGACCTCACTAGGATTCCAAATCAGCATTACTGTCTTTCTCACCATGGCGCCAACGACTCATTCATTCAGTCTCAGACCGGCTACGGTTATCGTGAGCTTCACTATCGGAGCGATAGGCGCGTCCCGCGCATCATCCACTCCACCATTGACGACTGAAGCATTGTACAGTTGATGTTGCCATTGCGGCATTGTTGGTTTTTTATCTGCGGACGGGGGTATGGAAGTCGAGTTTCCAGAAGTACGCCATCCACCCCCATTCCTGGTGCGGATATATTCTAACCCTAGGCAAGCACAACCTCTGTTATTAATCGCGTAGTCCAATACACTGTGGCCACTGGAGCTGCAACCAGGTCCGTGAAAGCCATACATGTCTTATGCTTCGTGGATATCTGACAGTCTGTCCAGTGTTATAGCAATCGCCATCGTGGTAACGGTAATTCTCTTACCTGCGCGTTTGCTTCGTACTGCTAAAAATGATCCATAGCACGTACTCGCTCCGAATGGCTTCATACATATTGTTTGTTTTTCTCGCTTGTCGCCCTTCTCGGCTGACATGTTTACACAGGCCATTCACTTATCCCTCGGTCGCATGTACTCAAATGCACTTCTTGCTGCGTACGCCGTCCATGTTTCATCTACGAAAATGTGCAAACATCGTACTCAGGCTCAATTCTCGCAAAATCTTACGGGAGACACTGAGTGGGGGGTCCAGAATGCACAGTATTCCCCACTTTGGGACTCCTGTTGTGGTCGATGTTCATGTGACTCGAGCTACAAATGTAAGTTGGACGTTTCTAATACAGTCCAGGCATACGTGAAGAGCTGAACATTTCTTTAGTCGGACACACGCGAAGAATATTCTCTGAACGCTGTCAAATCATAGTCTCCCTAGACAGACCCTACTACAGTTCTAACTCGTACCTCGTTTGTTAGTTAAGTCAGTCTAACCACACGTTGAGATAGAAACTGGAGCCTTTTGATTAGATGTACATAGCTATTACTCCCCTATCTCCTCTGTGTCTTTCTATGTTGTTCTCAACCTGTCCACCTGTCCCGGCTGTCCTTTCTTACAAGTTAAACCAATTCGACAAACTCCGACCTCGGCTGCTTCTCAGAGAATTTATGTTTATGCTCGTCTCATGCCAGTGGGACTTTGCACTTTTACTGGCTAAGTGACACGATAATAACAGGCTGTGTCATATACTTTAAATAACCAAACTAATCAAAGTGGATTCATCGAAATTTATTCCGGGGGCGATTTTTTTCGCAACTTGAACGTTAACTCGCCGCAATGATAGACTACTTAGGGGACCCATGATCTTTTCGCCATTGGATCCTGTGTGGTCCTGTTAAGTCGACGTGCCTGGCTTTGCGCCTCCCGCCTTCGATAATCTCTACACCCCATGCTTACATGAACCACCAGGAGTGTCACTGAGCGCGCACTTTGATGAGTGGGTGTTCGAACACGTCGGTCATCTAATTCTTGACGAGGAACTCTTACTCGAGCTCAGACGCCCGTTGCACTTATGTATAATTGCGGGGTACATTGGAATACCTCGCTTATCCACGATCGGCCTAAAGAAAGGCATTCTTCATGAGGCCCGGTGATTCCACTAATGATCTCCTGTGCTCGGCGTCAAAACTACACGGATCCCCCAGAGTATGCCCACAGCTACGTTGCCGATGTCGATGGATTAATCAATGCCCTTACTCTTGGGATCGGTTATACGAGGTAATGGTGGCGAAGGAGAACTTGCCGGATACATAAATTGTGGTGAGGTCTGCAGGAAGGGCCATGGTGGAGGTAAGGAACAGCCGCTGCCACAGTTGTAGCCGGTGCTGAAGCGAGTCTGGGCCGAGGCTAAGAGTAAATCTAATCAAACCATCTGTAAAAGAAATTCTCCAAAAAAGAGCTTGTTAATACTACAATTTAGGTCCCACCGGAAGGACATTTAAATATTCGGAGGAAACATGAAATCTATCCAGTCCAAGGATGAGACCGCCGGAAACAGGAACTAGGTAGGCCCGAGTGTCGGCGCAAAGATTGGATGATTAAGCAGGTGGTTAGATCCGACTGGCGAGACCGAGTTGCCTTACTAATAGTAACCTCAGGCTCCCACGGAGTCCTTTCATGAACGTGAAGCAGGGATGCCATTGACTGGACGGGGGGAAAACTTGTATAGAATGCCGACAAGCATTTTAGCGCTCAAGATCTGAGACGATGGGTAAGTATAAGGAGCGTGGTAGAAGTTGTCTGCGAAGAGCGACGGAGTAAATTGATTGATCATTGCCGATTAGCTGCCGAGTGCCATTGGGCGCTGATTGGATCAAAATACCACCTTGATCCCGCCAACCTCGGGACTTGGTCAGAACTGTGCTCCAGAGCGGTTCTTTTACCCTCCCTAAGCAGTCCAATTCACGAATGTCCACCTCGTACCTGATGGCCTCCATGCTTCTACCATTGTCGGTGGCTGTAGTGCTGACATCTCTTGCGACACATCGGAGCACCCTTTTTGCAGGCCTTCAGGATGACCGAAGGAAAACTTACCCGGTGCTTCAGCCAATTTGGAACGGAGGCCATGTTGCGCTGAATATTTAAATAAGCCAGTTCGGTATGTGGTCACCGCCGTACTATAGAACTTTTTGACCCCATCCATCGCTACTAGGCTGTGAGGGACCGCATCAAACTTATACAACTTCTCACAGTGACTCTTCCCCTTGACACTTACCGTCTTCACAATAACCCCACGAATGTTCCGATATACTTTCTCATGGTGTCCGTCCCCTTTCCCGCTGCATCTTCATTACCGCATCTGAACTCACACTTTTTCCATACTCCCTTCTTGGTCTTGACAATCTACCTCGCCCGGTTGACTAATCAGATGAGTAATTCTCATGTTTCAAGGAGGTCCGCAACCTCCGGAGGAAGCGGAACGTCCTTCGATTCTAAATGCGAAGGCCGTTGCATCATCCGTCAAGCGCCGATCTGTCTAGCGCGCGCCTACCTTTATAATATATATATAAGGACGCCACTGGCACGTTCATATTGACGAAACGACACCTACTCATGTCTCTTTTCAACCTCTTCAAGTCCAAGCAAGCAGATGTCGAGACAGACCCCAACACAGCCTCTTTCACTCAGCCATCCGCGACGTCTGGACTCGTTGTGGCTAGCGAACTCGATCGGGCCCTCGAGGAGTGCAAATCCACAGTTTTGCGGATAGCCGCGGAATGCAGGGCCAAGAATAGAAAGTTCCGGTGCGCTATTTTTTCATGACGCGTGAAAATCAACTTGAGCAGTGTCCTGACATAATAATTATCAGAGATATTGAATTCGACCTTGAAAATGACAGGGAGGCGTACGGGATTGATTCACAGTTCCAGCGGATTACCGAGTAGTAACTCCTCCCTGCAGATGCTTGCATGGTCTCAGGCTCCCACCTCCGATGGACGAAAGTGGTCTGCTGCCGCCGCCTCCCGAGCCTTATTTCGCACCGTCCGATGTGCGGCGTGTCTCCCAGATATTCGAGAAGCCGCAGTTCTTCATCGACGGTGCCAGCAGTAACGACATCATCCAGGGGTGCGGCGGCGGCTGCTATTTCTTGTCGGCGTTAGCGACGATGTCCACGGCGGCAGGGTTGGTGGAGAAGTTCTGTGTTGCGGTGAGCTTGTATGGTATATTTTCTGGGCTCGGCTTATTTATGGTGTTTATTCCAGCGCGATGAGGAGGTTGGTATATACGGCTTTATATTTTTCAAAGGCGAGTCTCGTGGTTTCCAGTACCTTTTTACTAATATCAATTTGCACGTGAAGATGACCACTGGGTTCCTGTGATAATTGACGAGTAAGTTAACGTCATTCAGTGAAGACCTACGCCAATATATAAATAAAAAGCCTGCTCTATACCGGCATACCGAAATTTGAAGAGCTCAATGACACAGAGAAGTACTTGTATCACAACGACAAGGAGCGGTTCGACAGTTCTGCGCGCAAAGGAGGCAAAGCCCTATATTTCGCGAGATCCGGGACGGAGGGGGAAACGTGGGTTCCGCTGATCGAGAAGGTGCGCTCAGTTCCGGTTAATTGCTTCCATGTTCACTTTTTAATAATGAGCTTAGGCGTACGCCAAGCTGCACGGCGATTTTTGGTCGTTGAACATCGGGTATGACTCCGAGGCGGTCGGTGAGTCGTGTTTGAACAAATCGGCCTAGTTCCGCTTCACACTCATTATTCCAGAGGATCTTACTGGGTGAGTCGAAGTTTCAGTGTATACTTCTTTATCCTGACAGGTGTTTTAGAGGCGTCTCGAGTTACATTCAAACGAAGGTAGGGATACGCATACTACCCTCCTCAAGAGAGCATCAGAACAAAGAATACTAGGACATTCTCGACGTCGACAAGTTCTGGAAGGAGGAATTGACAAAAGCCAACCAGGACCGCCTCTTCGGCTGCTCCTTCAGGAGCCTCAATGGCGCGCGCACCGGCCACAATGTGCCGCCCGAGGTACACGGCCTCATCGGCTACCACGCGTATTCCGTCCTGCGAGCCGTCGAAGCCAAAGGGAAGCGGTTCGTCGTTGTACGGAATCCGTGGGGAACATCCGAGTGGACCGGCCCTTGGTCCGACGGGTCGAAAGAATGGAGCGCGGATTCGCTAGATATCCTGCCGATTCTGGGTCATGTTTTCGGAGACGACGGGCAGTTTGTGATGGAATGTAAGTGCATTTTAGGCCTTCAAATATATTTATTCACTCGCTTATATAGATTCGGACTTCTTGGAGTGCTGGGAACAAATCGACCGGGTAAGGCCCTGTTCGATTCATTTCATTGAGGCTCATGGGTATCTCAGACTCTGCTCTTTGACTCGAACTGGATTACGTCTTCGCAATGGCTCCGTGTAACAGCTCGACCCCTACCATCGGCCTGGACCTTCGGTGATGTCTGCTGTTGGTACCTTTCGTTGTATACAGCTTTTCAGTTTCTAATGAATGATTTATTTCAGTCACGGTTACTCTGCCCACGCGGTCTTTCACCATCCTCGTGCTCTCTCAGCTCGACTCCAGATATTTCAAAGACATTTCCGGCCTGTGGTACTGGTCCTTTGATTTCCTCCTTTTCAAAAGAGGACAGCCGCACCCCATCGCGGTATCCTCGCAGCCCCGCTTCAATTCTCGCAGCGTTAACTTGGAAATTGAGCTCGATGCGGGAGATTATGTCGTGCATGTGAGGCTGGATCGGAGGAGTCGTTCGGGGCGTGAAAAGGTATGCAAATTGCTTTCAATGTATCACGCATTTATTGGGCGATGTTCACGGAACAATTAGGGTTATTTCGAGCAGTCGGCTGAGAAATGGGACCAGCGCAAGCTGTCGAGGATGCTCACTGCGAGAGAAAAGAGCCGATCTATCGCTTCCAGTAAGTACCGAACCTCACGCATCGTTGGTTATCTAATATTCATTCTCTTCTCTGCAGACTACAAGGCCGAGTACGGACCTCATTTTCGCTCATTTATTATCGCTCACTGCATTTAAAATTTAGATCCCAGGCAAAACATCTCCCCATCCCCGTGGAGGCGCTGGCGGGTGTGAATTTCGCCGACATGGAGAAGAAGGCTATCGAAAAGGCCATGGTTCTGAAAAAAGAAGCGGAGGCTGCCGTGCTGCGGGATAACCCTCCGGCTCGCGTAGTGACGACCACGACGACGACGGTGACCACCACCTATGCTGCGGATGGTACGAAAATTGCCACCACCACCAGCGATGTCACCACAGAGCCGGGAAAACCCACGACACATGCAAAGGAGGTGGTTGCGTCTGGAGCTGGGGGCGATGCTGACTCGGATTCGGGAGATGAAAGTGAACCAGCAGCGAACGTTGAGCACAAGCCTGCCGATATCTTGAATGTCCCCAGGCCGTTGCCTCCCAGAGAATTTAGTACGTCGGAGGACTCGGAGGACGATGTTGTATTCCTCGGGCTCCGTGTCTACAGCGATAAATCCGGAGGTGCAGCCACAATTGGAGGCCAACTGAGGCACGAGATGGAGGCGGCTTTTGCTGGTTTAGCCGTGAAGGGTAGCAAGTAGTTCAAAAATTGTCAAAAATAAAATAAAGGCCGGGATAAATATTCTGTCGAATTTCAAACTCGATTCGGGGTAATTTGTGGACTTGACAACCGTGACTCAGAGTTCAACTTCCGCTTCGGGTCCCGACACACAACATTCCGCTGCCACACAGCACCAAACAGTTCCTTTCTTCTCCACTTCGCGTCTGTGGGGCTTTTTTTTCAAGGCACAAAAGCGGCGAAAAGTAGTAGGCGAATTGTACTGGGGTATACAGAGTATATGCGACGCGGTGGCTTTTGTTCAGTGGCTTATCCAGGTCTCACAATATTTGTTTGGCTGTTCCTTGGTATTCTTCCGCGTCTTCCGCCATCTTCTCTCCATTCCTAGTCTCCACCACGATGCACGGTACAATGGTGCACCAGCTGTCCTCGCTGAGGGACTCCCACTTTTCTGGCGACTCTTCCAGCACTTCTATCAACTATCACGACTTCCCCGGCAGTCCAACCGCATCTATGCACTCAGCTGGCATCGGTCTTCATCCTCGGGCCCTCCAGGGAGGTGTGCCTCTTTCTAGCCTGGCGACTAGCAGCAGCGGCGGCAACCTTCTCTCCTCTACCATGCTTGATATCTCCGCGTCGAATTCGTTTTCGCCCTCGAACTCCAATTCCCTCTCAGACCATGATCAGCCACAGTCAAAGTCGGAACAAGACCTCGCCCATTACCTCGCTACTTCAAATCCCAACCCGGACAACCAAGACCAGACATTGAATAGAGAGCCTACTCTCCTGCTGAGCACGAGCTTGAGCGGCGGAGGATGGAATTCCCAATCGGAGGTTTTCGACCGCGCAGGTGGTTACTTGTCCTGGTCGCAGATTGACTCTCTCAATCCGTCCAATCACCACGAACCCTCCTCTTCGACATCGGAAGCCGCCATCCGACCTTACAATCCGACCGGCAATTATTACTCGCCCGCCATTTCACCTGTTGCCCTGCAGGACTCCATCGCCACCCACAACGACACATGGTCCTCCCGTTCTCGTTCAGGCTCGGTGCCCCACCCCGCATCCGATCCCTCGTCTGCCTCCACGCCGACGCACGGCCCATCACCGGCACTCTCGACGGCTACCCTCCCACTGCCCAGTTCCGTCCTGCGCGTGAACGTCAACAGCGGCCCTAGCATCCCCATCCAGTACAACTCGCCCCTCCTCCACGCCGTCCCCCTCCCACCCGTTCTCAGTCCGTATCCCCATGCGGAGGGCATCCCCGACGACGGCGAGCTTCAATATCCCGATCCATCCGATTATGAGTCCCAGCAGCGCTACGTCAATCTCTCGGACCTCACTTCGCCTCCCCCGCCCGCCATTCCGCCCCCCAGTGACGATGGCGTGATTCTTCGTCGCGCCCCGCGTAAGGCGCGTGCATCGAGCACGCGAGCGAAGCCCGCTAAGCGTGCTGCTCTCGACCGCGATTCCGCATCCGAGGGCGAGGGGTACGACGGCGCCGCCAAGCGCCCACGTCTGGGCCTGCGCTCGCGTCCAAGCGCCGTCACTGCCGGATCGCCTAGCATCGCGTCCAGGTCCGCCTCTCCCACAGACAGCGCAACGTCCTCGGAGTCCGAGGAGGACGAGGCCGACTTCGATGCGGACGACAGTGGCGAGTTCGTGCCTGGGAGGAGGGTGACTTCAGGAGGCAATGCGCGGAAGCGTGCACAGGTGAAGCAGGAGGAGAACGACGCCTGGGCGACGCCATCCGTGGCGCCAAAACGCTCTGGTACGCGTGTCCCCGCGCGGAAGCGTCACACAGGCAGCGCCGCACAGGCCCTGCGTGTTGTCATGGAGCTCTCGAAGTCGAGCACCGGCTCCAGCGCTAGCGTGAGCGCAAGCGCAGACACCAGCGCCGCCAACACCAGCACCGAGCCCATGGCCGCCGAGCCATACTCCCCCGAGTCGCAGACGTCGAGTGGCATCGGTGCAGCGTATCCCGCCAACTTGAAGACGGAGCCGAACTACTCCCTCGGATACTCGCCCCAGTCGCACTTTGCGGACCTGCAGCTCCACGACCTGCCTAACGCCAGTATGTATGAGCCAAGCCTCATCCCCGAATCCTACTCCTACGGCGTCCCGGTCGCTGTGCCCTTTCTTTTAACCGCCGACACGTCCCTACACTCCGCCGCCAGCGCCTTCTCAGGGGGCATGGGGTATACGAGTTCAAGTACGCCGCTGGAGGTCCACAGCACGCGCAGGAACAACGCGATCCCGCTGCCCGTCCCCGTGCCAAACCTCATCAAGAAGAGCCGCGGCCGGCACGTCCCCGCGCCGGAGGTCGCCGCGATGCGCGGGGGCGACCCGCGTGCGTACGTGTGCGAGGTCTCCGGGTGCGGGAAGGGCTTCGTGCGCGGGGAGCATCTGAAGCGACATGTACGCAGCATTCACACGCACGAGAAACGTAAGCCTGTCTCCTCTCCGCGCCCGTCTCGCTCGCAATGCTGACCGTCGCATTCTCAGCGCACAAGTGCCCGTTTGAGGGTTGCGATAAGGCGTTCAGCCGTAGGGACAATCTCGCGCAGCACTCGCGCATCCATTTGCCTCCCATCGAGTAGGCTGGTTGCCTATCTATATCTCCCCTGCCTATCCTATCCCATCCTTCTTTCGGTCGCGCCTTCCCCACCCCATCTCAAGCCCCAAAATCGAAATGAAAAACATTCGCCCTCGTTGTATACTACCACCCCCCGGTCCGAAACACCTAGAAACGAAGACGTCCGTCACTGTTGTACACCTCTCCCCTGTATTTCTACATGTACGCGATACATCCCATCCTATAGCATTCATTATCGTCTATAGCATCCATCCATCCCACACTCCACGTCTTTTTGGGTTATATGATACACCTTCACGTAGCGAACCAGAATTCTGCATTCGAATACGCTAGTTTACATTAGATTCCGTTCTATATTTCCCTACTCCACTGGTGACACAAATTTCGATATCATATGAGCGCTGGTGTACTTGTTTCGAGTTGCTTATTGGCAGAGATAGATCCTGCAGCTAGTTGTGGGCTGTAGCGTGAATGAGTTCCACTGCTTGCTTGGATCGCGGCGTGATGGAGCACTTGAACGGGCGAGGCATGCTAATGCCCAATGAGTGTATTTATAGCAGGGTGATTAAATTATAGCGTACCAGATCAAGCCCGTTTCTTGCTCATAATCAGGCTCTATAACATTCCCATCGTCCCCGACCGCCTTGGAGATATCGAAGGCGGCCAGAATCGAAACAACGGAGATGTACAGGGACGCCATGGCGAAGTGGCGGCCAGGACAGACTCTGGCGCATATTTTCAATTATGTCAACAAGATTCGCATGAATCCACAGACCTTCTTCCGAACCCGAATGCTGAGTCTGGAGGGAGGACATGCGGATTGGGCTTTCCGTCCAACAGAAAACGCTCCGGTTTGAAAGCGTGAGGGTCTGGATACATGGACTATATGTCGTTAGTGAAGGATTGGGGAAGGGTGATGATCGGATGGTACCTCATCGTGAGACATAGCCCTGAAAGTCGACGCAAAGGTTTTTAGAGTCATCGAAATTAAGAACACAGACCGATTTACCATGCATTGGCCATGACGATTGAGCCCGCCGGAATCCTGTATCCGCGATATACATCCTCGACGGAAATGAAATGGGGGATACCTTCGCGACAGGATGAATCAAGAACATCGATCTACGGGGAGAATGAGAGGACGAACCGACAGGAAGGACATTTTTCCAACGGAGAACTTCCTTGACGAGTGCGGACACATACGGGAGAGAATCCTCATCATCAAAATTGGGCAGACGGTTGTGCCCAACCACGGTGTCGATTTCCTGCTGCGCGCGGCGTTGTGCCTCGGGGTTGGCCATCATCGCGAGTGCGAAGGTACCGAGAGCGGAAACGGTTGTGTCGGCGCCCGCATTATAGACGTTTCCTGCGGCCGCCTTGACGAGATCTTCGTATTCCACCGAATTCTCCATTTTGCCTAAACTGTAGGATGTGAACGACGGTTGGGCAACTCCCGTGGCCTACTGGCGATGAGAGTTGAATATCAGACAGGTGATGGATGGTACAGACAATATTTCGTTTCGCATCGGCAAATGGGACATCCAGGGAGTCTCGAGCTAACTTCCTCCACGCTTTGGCTTTCCGCTGGAACTGTGCGCCAGGGAACCAGTCGGGAACATATTTGAGTATTGGAAGGAAATCCTACGCGCTGATCAGGCTATCCCGTGGGGAAACTGAAATACGTCCAAGAACTTACGACGAGGAATGTCCCAGGCGGGCCTGCGATAGACAACGTATGCATGGCGTCTCTGACGAGTGTGATGTACGGATCATTTTCTTGGAGGACTTGGATCCCGTATGAAACCGAGATGACAATATCCGCAATGATCCTGGCAACGATGAGGCTCAAACCAGTAGATAGGTTAGACCACATACTGTCTGAAGTGGTCCATTACACTCTCTGGATTGCGGAGAATGCGGCGAAGTAATTCATGAGTGGCCGCTAATTCTTTAGGGCGGAATCTAAGGGCAGCGGTAGGATTGAATTCGTTCTGAAGAAGTCGTCGATGCGCGCGCCTAGAACCCGATTCAGTCCAGGTGGATAAAAGTCCATGGGAAACGACGAACCAGCGGGGGCCTTGTATTCAATACAAAAAAACTTTCACTTCACGTCACTAATCCGCAGGTAGTGAATCAGCATACCATATTTCATGAAGCCTAGATTCAGTTCTGATGAGACATCCTATGAATATGAACGGAGTACAAAAACCAACCTACGCCAAAATCCCATCCCATCAGTTCGTTAAGCATCGTCATTCGGGCCCTGGGCAATTTATATTATTTTTAGACTGGGGAATATCTGGTCGCACAAGTTCTTACCTGTCCGAATATATAGAGGAACGTTTCACGAGGAGATCGTTAGCTGCCTCTACTGAGTTCAGGACGATGATGGAGGCGCCTGCCACGTTCAAATGGATAATATCGGAGTCTGCATAGATTTTATTTCGTCCGAAAGAATTATTGGCCATAGCGTTCACAAACGCACTGTATTCTCTGCTCCATTGCATATAGGTTTCCCACTCGAATTTTCGGGGCATGTCAAAGAGGTTGCCTACAAGAGGGAGCTTCGGAGGACCGGGCGGCAGGGGTAACATTGACATCGATCTTCGGTAATAAACTGCGTAGAGGATAATGAGTGCCACGCATATTATCGCACTGTCATAAAGGAGAAGAGAGAGCATCTGGGGGCAATGGGAGCAGCTGGCCGTCGGAGAGGTAAATATATATGCAGTTCCAACACCCGTGTTATCGGAAGAAGACATAAGATCTCCTGGACCTCCTGCTTCCGGCGTCTATAGCGTAGACCGAGTAGTTAAATTCAACTCCACCGGTATTCACTTGAGAGCCCAAGAGAGTCTGCGGTAATCGATATCGATTCGCGAAGCACTGCGCATTTCTGAGTTCGGCGCCTGCCAGTGCACAAGAATAGAACTGCGAGAGAAACGGGTCACCAACATGTGCTTAAGCCTGAGCGCTGAAAGATAGGCGTCTTTGGCCATGGCAAAGCGAGACCTAAGTGCCTGAAAGTATGTGGTGGAGTCAGTGCGGAGTATGTCGGAGTTCGAAAGAATGACGCTTCGGCCCGGACAAGTACTGAGTGAAAACATTCGACGGTCAGCTATTCGCGGGACATTCTTAAAATAGATATACTGCATCCCCACTTCTGGCCCACGGTGTTCCGGATTCGGTGTAGACTGTGCCTGAGCTCTCGGTGAATGCAAGTCAGTGCCCGAAGGTGACGAAAGTCAGTGGTTTAATTATAACTTAACACGACCACCCACTTGCGATTTTTTGGTGAAAGGCATCAAAGGATTTGGTGGACAACTCCATCGGAGCTCATTCCTCAAGCTCAGCGTATCACTTGACCGTCGAGTCAGCTTGAAGCTAGGCTCCAGTCCAGCCTGTCGAATCAAAACACTTTGTGTCGATTGACTATCGACAGAATTCATAGACAGACGGTCACCGGTCTAGCTTGAAGCAATACCTGTTACTTCTGGTCGCTTGCCATCTTTACTACACGGTTCACTTTTGTATTTCAATGAAATCATCCAGATGGATCGGTTTGTAGTTTGATTTATTCAACTGCGAGTTCCATCAATTTTTTTATAGATATACTTACATTAGATTCCGTTCTATATTTCCCTACTCCACTGGTGACACAAATTTCAATATCATATGAGCGCTGGTGTACTTGTTTCGAGTTGCTTATTAGCAGAGATAGATCCTGCGGCTAGTTGTGGGCTGTAGCGTGAATGAGTTCCACTGCTCGCTTGGATCGCGGCGTGATGGAGCACTTGAACGGGCGAGGCATGCTAATGCCTAATGAGTGTATTTATAGCGGGGTGATTATATTATAGCGTACCAGATCAAGCCCGTTTCTTGCTCATAATCAGGCTCTATAACATTCCCATCGTCCCCGACCGCCTTGGAGATATCGAAGGCGGCCAGAATCGAAACAACGGAGATGTATAGGGACGCCATGGCGAAGTGGCGGCCGGGACAGACTCTGGCGCATATTTTCAATTATGTCAACAAGACTCGCATGAATCCACAGACCTTCTTCCGAACCCGAATGCCGAGTCTGGAGGGAGGACATGCGGATTGGGCTTTCCGTCCAACAGAAAACGCTCCGGTTTGAAAGCGTGAGAGTCTGGATACATGGACTATATGTCGTTAGTGAAGGATTGGGGAAGGGTGATGATCGGATGGTACCTCATCGTGCGACATAGCCCTGAAAATCGACGCAAAGGTTTTTAGAGCCATCGAAATCAAGAACAGACCGATTTACCATGCATTGGCCATGACGATTGAGCCCGCCGGAATCCTGTATCCGCGATACACATCCTCGACGGAATTAAAATGGGGGATACCTTTGCGGGACAAGATGAATCAAGGACAGTCGACTGGGACAATGAGAGGACGAACCGACAGGAAGGACATTTTTCCAGCGGAGAACTTCCTTGACGACTGCGGACACATACGGGAGAGAATCCTCATCGTCATAATTGGGTAGACGGTTGTGCCCAACCACAGTGTCGATTTCCTGCTGCGCGCGGCGTTGTGCCTCGGGGTTGGCCATCATCGCGAGTGTGAAGGTACCAAGAGCGGAGACGGTTGTGTCGGCACCTGCATTATAGACGCTTCCTGCGGCCGCCTTGACGACCTCTTCGTATTCCGCCGAATTCTCCATTTTGCCTAAACTGTAGGAGGTGAACGACGGTTGGGCAACTCCCGTGGCCTACTGGCGATGAGAGTTGAATTTCAGACAGGTGATGAATGGTACAGACAATATTGCGTTTCGCATCGGCAAATGGGACATCCAGGGAGTCTCGAGCTAATTTCCTCCACACTTTGGCTTTCCGCTGGAACTGTGCGCCAGGGAACCAGTCGGGAACATATTTGAGTATTGGAAGGAAATCCTACGCACTGATCAGGCTATCCCGTGGGGAAACTGAAATACGTCCAAGAACTTACGACGAGGAATGTCCCAGGTGGGCCTGCGATAGACAACGTATGCATGGCGTCTCTGACGAGTGTGATGTACGGATCATTTTCTTGGAGGACTTGGATCCCGTATGAAACCCAAATGACAATATCCGCAATGATCCTGGCAACGATGAGGTCTCGAACCAGTAGATATCTTAGACCACATACTGTCTGAAGTGGTCCATTATACTCTCTGGATTGCGGAGAATGCGGCGAAGTAATTCATGGGTGGCCGCTAATTCCTTAGGGCGGAATCTAAGGGAAGCGGTAGGATTGAATCCGTTCTGAAGAAGTCGTCGATGCGCGCGCCTAGAACCCGATTCAGTCCAGGTAGATAAAATGGGAGAACGACGAACCAGCGGGGGCCTTGTATTCAAGGCAAAAAAACTTTCACTTCACGTCACTAATCCGCAGGTAGTGAATCAGCATACCATATTCATGAAGCCTAGATTTAGTTCTGATAAGATATCCGAGAAATATGTAAGGAGTGTAAACCAACCTACGCCAAAATCCCATCCCATCAGTTCGTTAAGCATCGTCATTCGGGCCCTGGGCAATTTATATTCTTTTTAAGCTGGGGAATATGTGGCCGCACAAGTTCTTACCTGTCCGAATATATAGAGGAACGTTTCACGAGGAGATCGTTAGCTGCCTCTACTGAGTTCAGGACGACGATGGAGGCGCCTGCCACGTTCAAATGGATAATATCGGAGTCTGCATAGATTTTATTTCGTCCGAAAGAATTATTAGCCATAGCGTTCAAAAACGCACTGTATTCCCTGCTCCATTGCATATAGGTTTCCCACTCGAATTTTCGGGGCATGTCAAAGAGGTTGCCTACAAGAGGGAGCTTCGGAGGACCGGGCGGCAGGGGTAACTTTGCCATCGATCTTCGGTAGTGAACTGCGTAGAGGATAATGAGTGCCACGCATATTATCGCACTGTCATAAAGGAGAAGGGAGAGCATCTGGGTGCAGTGGGAGCGGTTGGCCGTCGGAGAGGTAAATATATATGCAGTTCCAACACCCGTGTTATCGGAAGAAGACATAAGCGTCTATATACGTAGAGCGAGTAGTTAAATTCAACGCTCCACCGGTATTCACTTGAGAGCCCAAGAGAGTCTGTGGAAATCGATATCTATTTGCGAAGCACCCCGCAGTTCGGAGCTCGGAGCATCCGGCGCCTGCCAGTGCACAAGAATAGGGACTGCGAGAGAAACGGGTCATCAATATGTGCCTAAGTCTGAGCCCTGAAAGATGGGCGTCTTTGGCCATGGCAAAGCGAGACCTAAGTGCCTGAAAAGTATGTGGTGGAGTCAGTGCGGAGTGTGTCGGAGTTCGAAAGAATGACACCGGCGCTTCGGCCCGGACAAGTACTGAGTGAAAACATTGGACGGTCAGCTATTCGCGGGGCATTCTTAAAATAGATATACTACATCCCCACTTCTGGCCCACGGTGTTCCGGATTCGGTGTAGACTGTGCCTGAGCTCTCGGTGAATGCAAGTCAGTGCCCGAAGGTGACGAAAGTCAGTGGTTTAATTATAACTTAGCACGACCACCCACTTGCAATTTTTTGGTCCCAAATAGTGAAAGGCATCAAAGGATTTGGTGGAGAACTCCAGGAACCAATTATAAGGTTTCGGAGTTGTTTCGGAGCTCATTCAGGCTCCGCGTACTATCACCTGACCGTGGAGTTAACTTGAAGGAATACCTGTTACTCCTGGTTACTTGCCATCTTTACTACACGGTTCACTTTTGTATTTCGACGAAATCATCCAGATAGATCGGTTTGTAGTTTGATTCACCCAACTGCAAGTTCCATCGATTTTTTTTAGATATACTTAGATGACCTCTTGTGCAG
The DNA here is from genome assembly GCA_029282285.1 of Mycena rebaudengoi. NCBI lineage: Eukaryota > Fungi > Basidiomycota > Agaricomycetes > Agaricales > Mycenaceae > Mycena > Mycena rebaudengoi. The sequence goes on from JARJCX010000144.1 coordinate 81,528, forward strand.
CTGGAAGCTGCCGACGGTGCTCACCTTCAACTTCTTGCGTAGCTTGTGCCATTTTCTGGACCTGCAGAGATAACTAAATTATTATTTGCCAGCGAGTGCAAAGATCTCGAGATCCGCTCGACGGAGATATCTTTAGTGCAATTTGCCTGGGCCGATCACCCGATCAGTGGCGGTGATTTATGTTTTGGCGTGTAGACACTGTACATCGAGCGCCGTTATTCCCTCGAACCACTTTATGCAGAGATTTTTTGGAGAGAAAGATTCACGCAGGTCAACTGGATACAATTATATTCTTGAGCAATTGCTCTCCGCGGCATTCACTTATGGTCGAATTATGGGGCATTCGCTGGATTTCAGGCGCGCGTACATCCGCTGATCGTTGCTTTTCCACTTCTGAATCTCTAGATCTGACTGTGTGCAGGCAATTGAGTTTGGTCTGGTGACCCGCGACCAATCTTCTTACTCTTCTGTTGAGGTGACCGCTGGGAGCACATGGACGGTGGTATGTACGTCACCTTCTCGAGTTTGGTTTCCCAAGACTCGAGAGTCGACTCGCCGCACGCTGCCTTCATCCTCTTCCAGGACGATGCGCCCTTCTTTTTGGCACTTGCTCCGCCCTATCGCTCTCGTACATCTGACCAGTGGACTACTGTCTACGTCAAGCGCTCAAGGTGCGCAATTTTAGCTGCCCTCTATTCATTTTCATTATATCTTCGCGCAGGTCCTTCGATTTCCGTATCCTCGCTCCTCGTAGAGAACAAGCTGACGCCGATCGGAATTGACGTCAATCCCAGATTCTCGTGGATCACGACCTCTTCCGCGCGCGCGGTTTCACAGCTTGGCTACCAATTGAAAGTCTCTGCCGCTGAGGCTGGAGACAGCGACGTCTGGGACAGCGGCGAAGTCACCTCTGCCCTTCCCTATCTCGCGGAATATGCCGGGCCTCCACTTCATTCCGATACTCAGTACTTCTGGTCGGTGACTGTGTTGACCAATGTCGGGTCTTCGTCCGCTTCTTCGACATTTACTACGGGGATTCTCAAACAGGAGGACTGGAGCCCCAGCGTATGGATCGGAAAGAACGACTCTGCAACATCGCCCTCCTCATTCCCTCCAATCCCTTCAATCACCAGCTCGCAATGGATCTGGGCGGCGGAGCCCGATTTATCCCAAGTGCCTGCGGGAGACGTCGCCTTTAGGAGGGCGTTCGCAGTCCCCGAAGGCAAGACGGCACTCTCCGCCACAATAGTCATTACCGTGGACGATCTTTACAGCATTTTTGTGAACGGAGTGCCCATTGGCAACGCACCGGAGGAACCCGACGCATGGAAGATGGCCACCGTATATCGTGTGATGCTCAATTCCACGATGAACCTCTTCGCCATCCGCGCTACAAATGTCGGCCCCGCGGCGAACGCTGCTGGTGTTCTCGTCGCCATATCGATCCTCTATTCGGATGGCTCCACGGATTCTCTCTTATCCGATACGACGTGGAAGGCAGACAAAACGGTTCCTGCTGGATTCGAGCTACCATCTACGGATGATTCGCAGTGGGCTATTGCGGTTTCGTTGGGTACCTATGGCGTCGCCCCGTGGAACACCCAGCTTCTGGGGTTTTCCGATCCACTCGGGGAACATCCCGCTCCCCTCCTTCGCAAATCGTTCACCATCGCACAGGAAGTTGTCTACGCCCGATTATACTATTCAGTTGGGGGATTTGCAAGCATCTCACTGAATGGGGCGCCAGCCTCTGACTACCTTCTCTCCCCTGGATTTACGAAATACAACTCGCAGGTGCAATACGTGGGTCTCGATGTCTCGGCGCTGCTCAAACAAGGCGAGAATGTCCTCGCAGTCGAGCTAGGCCGCAGCTATTACGGAATATCGCAGGAAGCGATAAGCTGGTGGGACTGGACCCAGTCCCCGTGGCACGGAGAACCGGCCCTACGCAGTATCCTCTCCATCGGGTTCGCAGATGGGACGAAATCCCGTATTGTTTCGGATTCGTCGTGGAAGTTCGCAGAAGGCCCGACGCGCCTAGATGGTGGGTCCTACAAGGGCACTGAAATTCACGGTATTAAATATTTTCCAGATATTTATGGCGGAGAGAATTACGATGGCACGCTTGTCCTGTCTTCATCTCGATTCTTTCGGTGCTGATTTGTTTCTTGATCAGCGAGTTACATCATTCCCGGCTACGACAAGCCAGGCTTCGACGATGCGTCGTGGCACGCAGTTCAGGTATCACGGGGCCCAACCGGCGTCCTTGTAAACGCGCGCCAGCCTCCGACGCGACTGACGGCGTCCCTCCGCCCAGTCTCTATCACGGAACCGGTACCAGGAATTTTCGTGGCGGCTTTTGAACGGGTGGTTGCCGGTTGGGCCAAAATAACTGCGACTGGACCAGCTAAAACCTTGCTCACCATCAACTTTGGGGAGAAGCTGAACCCCGATGGGACTGTGATATACCTAGGCGAGCCATTAAAACGTCGGTTGGTGCCGGATATTTAAAATTCCTCTCAAGATGTCGCACATAACTTCGTGAATAATTGGCAGACGGATCGCTTCTGGCTCGCCGGAACTGGTGTCCCCGAAACCTTCGAGCCGAAGTATTCTTATAAAGGCACGAAGTAACCGAAATACCGTCAACTATATGCTCAAGAGTGTTTCACAGGCTTCCAATACATTCAAATCCAGGGCTGGCCTGGATCTTTGCCCCCAACTGAGGACGATATTATATGTCAAGTCGTGCATGACGACTTCGCACCATATGGCGGGTTCGAGTCATCAAGCGAATTGCTCAACAAACTGCATCAGGCAGTTCTCTACACCCTGTTGAACAACGTTCACTCCTTTCCCACCGATTGTCCTACCTTCGAAAAGAAAGGATGGTACGCTACGTCATTTCTCTCTAATATTTTTCACCTTGACTTTGGATTACAGGTCCGGTGACGCGATGCTCGGAGCCGTATGGGTTATATCGAATTTTCGTTTTGCCTACAATGCTAAACGTCCCTGCGCAGGAAATGTACCTTGCCAATTTTGACAGCTCCGAATTGCTCGCAAAGTACGTTCGGGATCTTGATGAGACCCGGATCAATGGCACTGGGCAGCCCGACGTTATTGCCCCCGATGATGCCCGTGGATCATCTCAGAGTCCATGCCTTGGATGCCCCAACCAGCCGGCTCCGACTTGGCAGTGCGTTCCTTTTTCTATACTTCGGTTCCCCCTTTAATTCGTGGACAGCTCTGCGCTCATCCTTATCCCGGCGTGGCTGTATTCCTATCGCGGTGATAAGCGTGTCTTGAGTGATCACTACGCCTCGATGAAGGATTATATAGAGTTCGAGCTCAGACGATCTCCCGGAGGTATCGCATCCTCCTGGTTGGGCGATTGGGTTACGCCGGTAGATAGCTTTTAATAGTTTTTCTGCTCTAATTTCCCGATCTCAGGAAACTTCTCCGCAAGGAGGCAATCCTCCAGAAGACTCACGCGTGCCAGCCACGGCCTTTCTGTACGTTGTTGTCCGTTCCCTTCTAAAGCGTGTACCTAATCTTACAGCTACCGCATGTTGGACACGATGCACGACATCGCGAATGTCCTGGGGAATTCTGCTGATGCGGAATTATTTGCCGCCCAGGCTGCGACTGTTAAAACTGCATTCAATGATGCCTTCTTCAACCAGGCTGCCGGTCACTACATCGGTTCTGGCGACAGCGGCTACCGTCAAGGGCACAATCTTCTCGCCCTGGCCTTCAACCTCACGCCGAATAATGCAACCGCCATCGGCGTAGCCGACAGTGTCGCCAGCGATGTCTTGAGTCGCGGCACGCATCTCAATACTGGGGCGCTGAGCACGAAGCATCTACTGCCTCTGCTGACTTCGTATGGACATGTCGATACCGCCTTCGCACTCGCAGAGCAGACGACGTTCCCGAGCTGGGGATTCTGGATCCAGAATGGTGCGACCACAACCTGGGAGCACTGGAGCGCAGAGGCGAGGTCTCATGACCACGTATGCTTTATTTTTTTTTCGCTATCCTGTCTAACCTTCTGCTAGTACTTCCTGGGCACATATGACGACTGGCTGTTTCAATATGTCCTCGGTATCCAGTCAACTGCCACCGCCTTCCAGAGCGTCACCATTGCTCCCGCATTCACTGGCCATCTCACATCTGCAAGTGGATGGAGGTTGACGCCATTCGGGAACCTCACTGTCTCGTGGAAGAATGCAGATGGCTCCATCTCATTGGATCTCCGCATTCCCGTTGGTGTCACAGCGACGGTTTCGTTTACCACCGGCGCTGTGTCTCGCGTTTTCGAGAGTGGTGAGGAACTAAAGGGAACCAGTCGGGGGATGACGGTGCTTGACTCCCGTCCAGGTGAACCACTTCGGTTGTCCGTGCGATCTGGAAAGTATTCTTTTATTGGTAAATGAACCCATACCTTGTTCAAGCGGGAAATATGAATATCTACACTATATGTCGTTGGATTCGACGGTCAGAAGATATTCAGTTAAACATTAATGCCGCCTGATGCGCACAAATGGCAAGTGGCATTCCCATATATGCTGAAGCAGCTGCAGGGTTGTAATGAATTTTGTGAGCCAGGCAGGCCTTGATCAGCTTAGATTCAGGGTACTTATATTCATCGAAAAGATCCTAGCGGATTATGTACATAAAACGGTCCTGGTGAACAAGTTCTACAAATATCAGACTTGTGTTTTCACTCGAATTACGAAGGCCGTTGTTGCTAATTATTGTCCGGTGGCTTGAATGAGTTCAACAGTCTCCTGAGAGCGAGGCTTGATTGAACACTTGAACGGAAGTGGCAAGCTAGCACGGGCAGTGAGCGTGGGTTTATCCTGATCTGGAGGAAGACGACGGGGCTCACGAGATTGCACCAGGATTATATTCATACGTGGGCTCTATGACATTCCCATCGTCCCCGACGGCCTTGGTTATATCGCAGGTAGCCAAAATCGAAACAATTGAGATCCACATTGACGACATCGCCAGGTGTCTGCCTGGACAAATCCTAGGGAGTGATAAGCCAAGAGGATAAGTTCTGGGACTCACAAACACACCTTCGTCCATAACCAAAAGCAAAATCTGGGGACATTACCTCAGGGTTTAATTTACCGTTCAACAAAAATCGTTCGGGATTGAAGGAGTATGGGTCTGGGTAAAAAGCCTATAAATGGTAAATAAAGAGAAATGAGATTAGAAGTTGGAGTGTTACCTCATCGTGAGAAATAGCCCTGATATAATGCAATGAGATCCCGAGGCGCGCGTAAAATGGAAAATTCACCATGTATTCCCTACGACAATGGAACCGGCTGGAATCCTATATCCACGATACACATCTTCCACTTCAATGAAATGCGGAAGACCTACAGATAAGATAAACGAAGGGGATCGAGCACAATGGATGTTTGTGAACAAACCGAGAGGTACGACAGTTTGCCAACGGAGAGCTTCCTTGACGAGAGCAGACACATAAGGCAGGGATTTTTCGTCATCGAAATCTGGAAGACGGCCAAGACTGGTCACAGCGTCGATCTCTCTCTGCGCCTTTTTTTGAGCCTCGGGGTTCGCCAACATTCCCAGCACAAAAGCGCCGAGTGCTGAGAGCGTAGTATCTGCAGTGGCGATATACATGGTTCCCGCGATTGCCTTCACCGTATCCTCTTCAGCCTGTGGATCCGCCAATTTATCCGTGTCCCGGAGACTGTGAGACACAAACGACGGTTGGGCGATGCCAGTGGCCTACAGAGTATGAGCCAACGATCAGAAGCGCGCAAAATATACGTACAATTTTCCTCTTTGCCTCAGCAAAGGGGACATTCAAAGACGCTTGAGCCAGCTTTTTCCAAGCCTTCGCCTGGTTTTTGAATCCTGCTCCGGGAAACCATTCGGGCACGTATTTTAAAAATGGTAGCGCATCCTGCAGGCAACTTGGAAAAAAAACTCGAAGCGGAGAGGAACAGCAACTGACCACGACAAATTTTCCTGGAACTGTACCTGTTGACACAGAGGCCATGGTTTTTTCGGCGAGTGCAACGTATGGGTCATTGTTGGCCTGCGCTTCTATTCCGTATGCGAGCGACAAGATGAGGTCGCTGGTCATGCTATTAAATGATAAGCGCTACTACTACTAGAAGAATCACGACTGGCCACGAACTGCCTCAAATGATCCATGATATTGTCTGGCTCCTCGAGAATACGTCGAAGAAGGCGGTGGTTGACGGAAAGTTGCGTGGGGCGAAATGTGAGGGAAGGTATTGGATCGAAAGAATTTTGAAACATTTTGCGGTGAGTGCGCCTGAGAAAATAATCAGACGAGAACAGATGTGGTCCGCGAATTATGCACCAGATTGGGCCTAGAGGTTTATGAACGTGCATCTCTATTTGTCACTGGAGGATATAATCTTACCGTATTTCATAAAAGCTGCGATGCCAGTTTGTCACCTTGAAAAAAAGTACGCATAGAACCACAAACCGAACGAGAAATCCCAACCCATCAACTCGTTAATCATAGGCATTCGGGGTCTAAGACAGGAATAAGCCACAGGGCGGAGGCTGCGGAAGACCGTACCTGTCTGAGTATGTGGATGAACGCTTTCCAAGTAACTCATTGGTCGCCTCCACTGAGCACAGGATAATAATCGAGTTCCCAGCGACATTCAAATGTATAATATCTGAATCTGAAGCGAGATTGTCAGAGACAGAAATGGTGTTGAAAGCCAACCAACTGTATTTCTTGCTCCATTCCAAATATTTCTTCCATTGGAAGGTCAGAGGAATGTCAAATAGGTTCCCGAGAATGGGCCACTTGTATGGTCCGGGCGGGAGAGGCAGCTGCGCACGATTGTTTCGAAAATAAATGGCGGAGGAGAAAAAGACGGCGGTGCATATTGCACAAAAGATTGACGCGGTGGTCATCGATGCCAATCTGTAGCATTATTATATGAGCCGGATTCTCGGATGCTTCTTGGGTACGCACGTTCAAGCTCGAGAAGAAAACCAGCCTTCGAGAGTGAAGTCAGCAATATATAAGTAGGATAGGGAGGTGGAATCACGTATCACTTGGGTCGTACGTCCTTCATATATACATAGGACGCATGGCCTCTTCGCTCCAACGATAATTTTTGCTTTTGCAGGGTGCGCACCGAGCCTCGGGTAATCAGGGTCGAAATTCTTCGACGTCTTCGGATTCGGTCCTCGAATGGCATTCCCTTTGAACGGCTGTGATCGTGAGAGTTTGCTCGAGGACCGGCAGTCCGTCTCTCTCCCATGTCCTTTCAAGGTCGACATAACGAATGGACTTCACCGACCAGAGCGGATGAGCGATAATATTAAATCTAGTAGCGTTTGACAGTTTCGGCCGCACTTCCTGCCTGTTGCCGGAGTCGTTGCGCCTCGGGTACAACTTGCATGATGCTCAAGTACTGAGGTTATGTGTATGTGGCATGGTATCGAGGAGAGCGCGGCCCACTCGAGCCCACAGAAGTCGACATGCCAAAATATTGCAAGTTGTCCAGTAAAGGACTTCGAGATAAGTCTAGTACCGTGACGGAAGTTATGTGTATGTGGCGTAAATGTGACGTGGTCGAGGCATGGTCTCGAAGAGAGAGCGCTGATCCAGGCTATTGCAGGGTCACTGCATCCTGAGGCAAAGGTTTGTGGCCCTGCGCTGAGGTGAGAGCTCTAGGCAGGCGATGTGGCGAAGACCGTAGCTCGGCACGGCTGTGCATTGACGTCCTTGCGACCCTATTCAGGGATGGAACCGATTATCGATTAGGCGTTAAGTCCCGCCGCAATCCCGCCACACTGGCAATGAGGTTACGCGATTCATTTCATGTATAACTTGAGCTATTGAATGAGATCCTCGACAACGACGTGAGTGCGGCAAAGATACTGAGACAGAGTCCACATTAGTATGCAACGCCGGATCAGCCCGGTAGGAATGATGTTCTCACATGTCGCAAATTTGATTTCCCGGCTATATGAAGCTTCTCTTAGCCGAGCTTAGCAACGGCTTATAATAGACCATGGATATTGTGTAATAAATGGTTTCACGCATTTCCGAGTTTTACCGTTTGAGGACGGTACAAGCAACAGACCCACAGTTTGTTGCATCCAGGTTATCTCTAGGCCCAGAAGGGCCACAACCCAAATCTTGCTCTCCTTCGCGAAAAAACACTTCTACTTATCGGGGATTTTTATTTAGATAAACTCTTAATAAACTCTAATAAGGGTCACAGCTCTTACGACACTATAAGGCCTTAGCGTCGCTTATGATGTCAAACTAAAGTTTGGGACACCTCCGTCTCAGACTGTCTCGACAGACGCCGGGTGTAGACATAGGCGCACATAGACGTCATATCCACGAATCTAGACCCAGATGATCTACAATTTCGGCAATCTATGGAGGGGTTGAAAGCAGTGAGTTCAAAGTGAGTTCGACTGTCGTCCAAACCAATATTTTTCTTCATTTGCTTATGATATCTTTTGATAATCTCAGCCTTAAAAACAGGCTAGTAGGTAGACTCGTTACCAGTCTGTAACCAAAATCCGAAAAATTGTGGCAAGCACTTTCGGCGGTTACAGACTGGTAGCCACTGGGATCCCCTAGAACATCCACTCGTTAGTGAATGAAACCTCGATAAAATATTGTGCAGACTTACTCCATGAAGGCACCAGCACCTGAGGCCCAACGGCGCTCCCTAGGACCCAGACCTGGTTTTCTCCGCAATCAGTGTGGAGATTGCCATAGCCAGCGCCGAAAGTGTTTTGAGTAAACCCCTGGGTGGGAAACGGTCCAGCTAACGAGGATGTTCAAGTATGACTCAATGAGTATCGAGATCGTTCAGAACCGCCGCGATACGCATGAGGGTTACCGTCTGCCGCTGAAATGGCGACAAATGGGTTAGTTCAAGTTCATTTATGGGAGCACTGGATCAGACAGGGCCGCCGTCGTTGCACCTGGTGCTGAAAACGACGACCGGCAGGTAGTTGGAATGGTCTCCACTTGTGTCAAGAGCTGCCAGCGAAATTAGCCATGGGTCTCCTCACATTTCAACAGAACTAACTGAATACCCCTGTAACGAGGTTTCTGGACTGTAACAATGCGAATTCAGAGCAGGGCAGGGGCGTGCAAAACAAATATAAACTTACGATCGCTCCTACGAAAGCACCGGTGTTAGCATCGTATCCGCCGAGGTAGCCAGCATTTCTGCGGACGCGCAACATCATATTGTGAACGACGAAAGTAACTAGTGACGAACTGTCGACATTGGGCATGAACGCCGAGGAAGCGATGGCCAATCCAACGAGAGTTTGGAGAGAGATCATTGGAGTGTTGTAAGTGCGCGTGTTAAAGAGGATTGAGATCTTGGGTCCTCACCATTCTAATGCCACCATTTTGTACAACTCTAATGCCGAAGCCCAAGGAGCATTCATCATGACAAACAACAAGGCAGAAGGCAATGTTTGCATGCAAAATTTCAACTGAATCCCTAGAATAGGCATACCTTGCAAGATGAACTAGTATAGCGCGCAGGCTCGCCGACAGGTCAGTATAGCGCTCCCATTGTAAAAAAATAAACAGCAAGAGTTTTAAAATAAAAAAGCGAAACTTACGAACTTAGCCATTGAAGGAGTTCGAATTTTTTCGCGAAAGTTTCAATTAAAGTCTTATTCTGCTCCGAGAGAGGTTGACTTTCCATAAGCATAGATAAATGTTTTGGAATATCTGCACATTTTCCGCCAGGATGCCGAGGGAGCTGTTAGGACCCCTCGGACTTGGATCTGACCCTGACGTCTTGACCCTCCAATGAGCTCTAATTTATTTTAATCTATTGGGGGGGTGGGACCCCCCCTACAGATTATAGTAGATGCATTTACTCTCGCATAAACGGATTCGTCGAGTGTCCTCCGGATCTTTGGCCGGATTGGAATGCATGCCAGCATACCGTCATCTTCTCAACGACAGTGACGGACTTGGTCGACTCCTGTTGTACACTCAAGAACCCCTTCAACTCAAGATGACGATCAACTCTACACCGTACAGTATTCTGTGGCTGGACCGCTAGTTTCCTCCTTTTCTTGCGCAGCCCTGGACCGTGGGCTTCTAATATCGTGACCGCACACAACCTGAAAAGCACGGTTGTTCCTCCATCTCGTGTGGGGGGGGGGGGGGAGGGGGGGGGATCCGCCTAGACTTCTGGATGTGCCAACGTAGCAACGAATAGGCTAGATTTTTAGGTGTGTTGTGCTGGTCAATCACAGCAATTATTGGCGTTGATTGGTGAACATTGACAGTCACAAAAAGTAATCAAACATACCGATTCCAGTAGCAGAATCATATTGTTGGCGTCCTCCATGATTATTTGCCTCCTCGATGAGTTCCCCGCTCTTTTCAGTAGCAGTACTAATACTGCGTTGTACATTCTTAAATTAGTACGGAGAGCAATTGAGCCAACAAACCAGCCGTTCGGAATATTCAGGCGACATGAAAGCAGAACCTCGGGTGCCAACCGTCAGTGGAACAGCGCAGCGTACATGTTGGCTTCGTGTTAGAGCGACGTTAGAGTGAAGAACAAAGTCCGAGTCAGGCCGGTGTTACTAGTAGGAACAAAATGTGCCGGAACGAAGCGGAGGCAACTGGAAAAACAATGATTACAGAGGAGTGAAGAGAGAATAAAATATTCAAAAATGCAGTTAAGAGCCCAAGTGGAGAAGTACATATTCAGGTACGAGGAGATATCCAGAGCTTGGAGAACAACGGTGGAACGACAAGAAGATGTTTTCATGGGGGACAGAAGGAACCGAAGCACGCTGCGACACAGGCACCGGTTGTTCGCAACCATTAACGACGAGGATGACCGCGACAAGCAAGTATTCCCAGGCTCAAGCCAGGTATTAATAAGCATTTGAAGGAGGACCGTCTTGGCTAAAAGAGCACTGTTTGGAGGACAGAGCATTGCTGCCAATTTACTGTTTGGAGGACAGAGCATTGCTGCCAATTTGCAGTTGAATATTTTCATGATGGCAAATGGTTTTGAAACGTTGAGAGGCCAGCCATGCATGCAGCTCGAGTATCGCTGAAAGGCATGTGTTTAGATAGGGATCCGAAAATAACAGTGGATTGAATACAGCTGGGGCGCGGAAAGAAGATCAGGGCACGGGTTTATGTGTTTAAGGAACATACATGGCCGCAGCAGCACTACTGCGACAAACGTGTCGTCCCAGGATTTCTTTACAGAGCTGTGGACTCAGGCGCCCTGTGTCTTTACCTCCACTGGTCCAATTCGTGTTGTTCGCACAGCTCGAGTGACTCGCCAGGTGACACCTCGGCAATGGCGGGTCCAGTGGGAACAAACTGACTGTATAGAAGAAAAGTGCAGCATCGCGGTATGCAAATGCAGTGGGGTTGGGGCTCATTGAGTCTGCTCGTTGGTCATTTGACATCGAGAAAAGATACGAAGACGGGCAGTCTCAATGGAGGTAAAACCAAACAGATGTAATCGCCTTATGCAAAGAACGATTTAATATCATCGGTCCGATGATCCGAAGCCCGAAGAACCTGCCATAGCGCCGCTGTGTCCGCCACACCCGCCATATGGCGAGCGGGAACGGCGTGGCCGCCAATGTTCGCGAAAATTTACTGTACTTTCAATCGATTCGACAGGGGGTGTGACGTGACGCAAAAATTCCGATTCGACAATTCGACAGGCCGGAAATTTTGCGTGACCAACGGGAAATTTTGGACAGAAAAACCGCAATTTTCGTCGAAGATGAGCTTTTTTGCACGTCTTCGGCAATTTTGTGGGTGATGAACCGTTAGACACATTCGAGATGTACCCGTGTGACGCGTGACTTGGCAATGGATTTCGACACCAACAGACCCCTCTGTGACGTATGACTGTCGAATTCGAATCTATTGAAAAGTAACTCTCGCACATTAGGGGCAGTCAGAGTAACTATTTTGGACGGTTCTGACAGTCGGTTCTGTCGACGGTTCTCGATTTATTAAAGCGTGGGAGAACCGTCCATAAATCAGAACCGACTCGAAATGCAGAACCGACTCTGGAGGCGGTTCTGCAGACGGTTCCGGTTCCGGTTCTGGTTCTCCGCCTCTCTCGCCTCTCTTCTCATTAATAATATTTATTTGCTGAGTATTATTACATAGTTCGGAGTCATCCAGTCGCTGTATCCGTACATGGCGTCTGGCAAACACGTCCCCTATGAATGTGCCGCCATCGCCGCCACTGAGGCTCGTAAAAAAAATAGGGAAGCCAAAAAAAATCCCCCGAGCCCCGTGGCCGTCCTGGGAATAGCTGTCTGTTGCCAGCGCCGACCATCAAGCCAAAGGAGCCAGTGGATGTGTAGAATATACCAAGGAGGGGGGTGTTTAATTGAATGTATTTTTTTTTTTAAAAATGGAGAAGTGCGGGATAATATTTCTACATGAGAACCGACTCAAGAACCGCCTTTCAAAAAGGGTCGGTCAGGATTCGGGGTCGGTTCTGGTCGGTTCTGTCAAAGTTTTGATCCAAATCAATTTTAAGAACCGTCGACAGAACCGACTGCAGAACCGTCCGAAACCCGCTACTCTGACTGCCCCTATTGTGTCGCTCAAACTTTTTGTGAAATAAAACTCTCGGACCTGAAGAGAACTCTCGCGGTTAATTCGAACTCTTACTAGGGTCAACGGTGTAAGTTACTTGGTCTGTAAGCCAGTGCTGACGCATGGCAGTACGAGTCCGTATCTTTTGAACTCCGACCAAGTCCACTTGAAACTCAGATTCAGTCATGCTTCTTAGTACTCGAAATTTACATTTTTTCATTTCAATTTCGTTGTGGCAAACTAAACACAAAATAGAATGTTGTCCTTGCTGGTTCTCGTACTTATTTTCTGTGAATTAAATCGATTGGTAAATAATTCGAGCCATCTCTGTTAAAAAATTGGTACTTTTTGCTGTGAATTAAATTGACTGGTGAATAGTTTGAGCTCTATCCGTCTTAGCAAGAGGAGAGCGGCAATTCCCGGCCGGACAAGGACGCAGCCCTAGCGCGTGCTCGTAAACGTGCGCAGGATCACGACATATGTCTATATAGCGACGGTTCAGGCATTGAAGGCCACATCGGCGCCGCTGCCATCATCGACGCACGCGACGACACGTTTACGCGTCGGCTGCGACTCGGTTCCGACCATGACCACACCGTCTTTGAGTCTGAGGTCGTGGGCGCCACCCTCGCAATCTCCTCCATCCCGTCCCTCTCCCACATCAAAAATGTCTTCCTTGGAATTGACAACCAAAGCGCCATCTACGCGCTACGCCACCCTAAACAACAATCTGGCCAGTATCTCCTCCTCGAGTTTCTAAATGAACTGAAGCACCTACAACAACGCATCCCAGGCATACATCTCCATATTGGCTGGGTACCCGGCCACGTCGATTTCGAGCCGAACGAACGAGTGGACAAAGAAGCCAAACACGCCGCACAACACAGCGAACCCCCTCACCCTCGCATCCCGCCACTATTCCACTTCCCCCTCCCCCGCAGTGCCGCCGCAGCGAAGGCTGCTTTCCGTACTCGCACCTCCTCCTTCTGGACCGAAATCTGGGTATCATCCCCTCGCTATGATAAAATCAAGCGCCTCGATAAAGAGGCCACAATCCACTCTCTCCACAAACCCCTGCTCAGCCTCTCCCGCCGCAACTCTAGCCTAGTAATGCAGCTCCGCACTCGCATGGTTGGCCTCAACGCCTGGTTATACAAAATCCGCCGCGCTGACTCTCCCCTTTGCACCACTTGCAACCAGCGGGAAGATGTCCCACATTTCATTTTCTTTTGCTCTCGTTTCTCCCATCATCGCTTCATCCTACGTAACTCCCTCGGCCGAAAGGCGACTTCCCTCGGATACCTCCTCACAAATGAAACCGGCATCCGCCACCTACTACGATACGTTCATGCAACAAATCGCCTCCCTACATACCATGATGTAGCCCCCCCAGAGCCCGACCCTTAACCCACCACCCCACTCTTATAATGCTACCTCTACTTACCCCATTGCTACCTTCCCCTAAATTACCACAGCTATTCTACTACTCCCTCAATTCCCCCCTTTTCCTCCCTTATCTCGCTATTAGAACATGCCCTCCCCCTACAACACAACCATACCATACTATGCACCATCCTAACCGCGCTGACCCTTGTTTATTTGCACAGTACGCTGTTCGGGCGTCCGAGCTCTGCTCCGCTTTCCGCGCATCGGAGTCTCGACTCTGCGCTCACCCTCCCCGAAGTTGCCCGCCCCGCCCTGCCCTTTTACGTGCTGTCCGGGACCCAGGCAACATACGGTCCGGATCAGTTTACTACTCATCTAAACATTAGTTAGTAGATAACGTGTACCATAGCCGCTTACAGCGGCTCGAGCACGCTAATTGATTTCATCATCATCACCCGGCCGGACATCGATCTCCTTGACAGTGCCCCCAAATCGGGAATGCCGGACCCGGCGATAACTTTGTTAAATGCACCTAGAGTAATTCTTGGTTCCGGAATTCCGGACCAAGTCTCGAAAACGCTATCGTATGTCTGTCCAACCATACACTAACATAATTGACATCATGCCGTGCTCGGCTCCAGCCTCCAGAGTCCACACGCAATCTTGATCTGTAATCCGGCCCACAACACTCTCCGAAGTTCTCTAAGTGTTCTGCAATAATGTGAAGCTACTAGTACTCAAGAGCAAAAAAAGAGACAACTGACTTCTCGTTAGAATCACGTATGACTCGGACAATAGCACAGCTCGGATCAATCAATCAACGGACTCTGAATTTTAATCGAGGCTACGTTCTTTTTAACCTAAGTAGTTCTAAGGACACAGAAGTCATCCTACTTTGGAATTTGCATCACCTGTCTGCTCCAAGCATTTTTTGAAACAGGAGGAGTGGAAAAGCCCATCAGCTTCAGCAGCTTCCACAGGTTCAGTGCGGAGAAGTGCTAATGGACTGTAGCTAATTGGTTTCTGACTCTCTACCTCTGGAAGAATCAGATGCGACCCACACACCTATTTCAACGGATGCCTGTCTACTTTTTGAGGTATTGGGTTGCAGCTCAACACAGAAAAAAAAAAAAAGTCGCTCTTCTTATGTCATCAAAACACTGCGAAAAAAATCTAGGTCCCGTCTTCGGGAGAGCCATATCATATGTAGATGGGCTCATGAAATTAAGAGACGTTGTAGGAACATAATTATGATAATTCAGATAAGCAATATTCAAGTGCTGAAGCGAAACGGAATATACTACCATCATTTCGATTATTCAAGTCAAGTTAGAAGATGCCGAAATGATTTGGAAATAATTGTGTATGAACTTTTTTGTAAGTCCAGTGGCCAGCCAGGGACCCATACAACTGAATTGTGGAAGCAATGAGCCATTATTCTCCATAAGCGTTGAACTTGAGCAAAGCAGGGTGGTTGAAAACAAGGTGAAAATCAGTTCAATGGTCGGCCGAAGGACCATTTGTTCACGTTCTGGAAGAAATAATGCGCCGTTCTCCTTGAACATTGAATTGTGCAGGTGTAAAAAATAAACCTTCACTTCTCCTCAAATATTGAGTTTGTGTGCATAGTTGAAAACAAGTTCAATGGGTGGCCGCCTACTCGTATGGAAATAACTCACCCACAATCAACATAAAACGTCGAACTTAACTGCTTTGCAGCCATCTGAATCTGTATACAAACATGCGAAGAAATAAATTTCTGAATGTCAGAGGCTATCAGGCTGATTGGTATAAATTTCTTGAACAATGCCACAGTGTCAACCTCCACCTCAGCCTCTGAACCGTCATGCCCAGAGGACCCTAACTATATATTTGGTTTTGGTTGGATGAAGGAACCAAGTCTGCCCGGAGGGCGCTTAGTATTTATATATATATCGGGCCACAAATACCAAAAAGTCAAGCAGTCAAATGGCGATAGCAGACAAGACTTGTGTGATGCGGAAGGCTGAAGAGATCGGCTAACGACACAGGCCGCGAAATATCGGGGATGAATCTCGGAAAAAATTGGCAACCAATATGCTTGGTATTGCACAGGAAATAATAAATTTCAGGCAACATTGCTGACAGTGAAGCAATTGCAACCCATCGGATTTGCAGCGGATAGTATTCCTTGCCATCAATTCATGCATTCATTCGGGGATAAATCACGTTTCTCATCAAAGTTGAGGACGGTGATTTTTTTTCTGGTGGTAAACGGTTGCCGAGAACGAGACCTACTAAATTAGAACTCGTAATGCGTTCCATGTACAAACTCTTGCTATTTTTTTTTTACAAACGGAGCGCCATAGGTCAGAGTATGTGGCCAGATTTGTCCGCAATAGGCAAGATAACCTGATCGATCCATCCATTCATAATGTCGCGCCTCAACATATTCCGTATACACCGGGACAGATTATAAACATTTAGGCGCCCAGGTTTAGCGCGCGCGCGGAAACGAAAAAATACCGCAGTAACGCTGTCAGATATCTATGGTTGTTCTATTCTTTGTGCCTAACGCCTTCCATTTCAAGTTCCACGTCATAGCCAGCAATAATACAATGCAGAAGGCATATTTCCTGTTTCAGTGGACGTGAGTCAGTGCGTCTGGCGCCGGGGTTCTCAGCTTCGATTTGGACTTCACTCGAGTCCAGGCATATAGCAGCCGCTGAAGAACGTTGAAAGAAACTTCAACCGAGGCAATAATGTTTGGCTCACGAGGAGAATCGAGCATTAGCCCAACTTCACTCACGTGGGACTCGCCCCGACAAAATGGCACGGAGATACTCCGAGTCGGACACCAGTGAACCAGCGCCTAATGGATTTTCCGTACGAAGTGTCACCCTAGTTCTTGATAGGCAGCACACTTCTGCGAAAGGAAAAAATTGGTTTGGGCGGGAGTTGAACTCGTGACCACCAGCCAGCTAAAATCGAAGCGGGGACTTCCCGCGCTTCGTAGCCGGAGAGCCGCGGTACTGACGATATGGCAGTGCAAAGGAAGTCTGAGCTCGGCTCGGGAGGTTATTAGAGGTGGGGAACGATAGTGTACATAATTTCGCCTGTTGTATACTGGGATACTTCCCCCCGGCGTTCCTCAGCGGGACCGTGCCGTGTAATGCTACCTACCTACCTACCTGAGTCAATATACGCAGGCAGGGCAGCGCCTAGTTTAACACGAGGCATCACAATCTCGGAAAGATGGGGATATATATCGATCAGTATTTTCATTTTAACTGAATCAAGGTTGAATCAAGGCCCAAAATAATGTAGGGCGTATGCACTGCCAAAATCTGATGATCAATTCCGATTTTGACCAACTCTCGGGCTAATGGCACCATCAATTTGGACAAAATCCAAAATCCACCCGTACACAAAGGTGCAAAATCCCATTTGGTCCAATTCCTTGCGGGCCGATTTTGGATTTTGTCCCAAATGAAGACGGCCATTAATATTTTAATCAAATGTCATACATTTTACATGATGTGTGCGCATCGCCCTACTTTAGCAGGAGAAGCTGTAGAGATTGAGATACGGACAGAGGCTGACAGAGGACGAGCAGAGGAAAAGTAAAGGAGAAAGACATATGGGGCAAAACCCAAACATGTACAATGAATTCGAAAAATTTCCTTAAGAGAACGGATAATAAAATTACGGGTGTCCAATGCCCATATCCCTATCAGCCCAACTCTCGGAGCAGCCGCCAGTGGAGCCATTCGCTTCATGGTCGATCCGTTGACTGTTGTAGGAACTCTGGCAGTGAGCAGTCAGCTGGCTCAGCAACTTTTCCAGGCGACTTTGGCTCTGGCTGGCATTTACTCGCAGCTCAAATCTGCTTCGAAAACGATCGAGTATCAGTTGGCCTACCTGACCGACCTAATTGGCATTGCTCAGACGATCAAAGGAGCTGGTGGTCAGCAGGGCGAGGCCGTCGATCTCGCATTGGGGAGATGTCTGGAACAAGTAGAGGACATCAGGAATGAGCTCCGAGGACGACAGCTATTGGAAACCGACAGCCGAGGTACTCGATGGCGGAAGAGAATCATGGCTGCTCTCAAAGAGAAGAGAGTCGCTGATATGTTCCGTCGGCTGGCACGCGAAAAGACATCATTGTCGTTGGCATTGGACGGGTTCATTGCGTAAGCTCATCTGCTTTTTTATGTCTGATCACGTCTACTAAGGCAAAGACCGAAGAACCCAGAGCTGGGAAGCAGCCCAGGCAATTGCGCAGATGAACGTGAAGCTGGTGGGAATCCAATTTGCATTGAATGCAGAAAAGATTGCGACTCTAAGCGGCGCAGACTCGAATCCAAATGGGGCAATTGCGACCCCACAGAACGTTAGTTTGATCTCAGCACTTCTCAGCATCTCCGCCCATGTCGAAGACTGATTTGCTAACAGATTTCATTGGCACGTGTACATAGCGCGCCGATACTGCAATTCCACCTACCTACCTACATGAGCTTTCAAATGAGCCGTGAAGTCCGGGCAGACCAAGCGTTTTGCAACCCTATCCGGGACGACGACGACGGCACTCCTTCCACCCAGGCCCTGGGCTCTCCAGTGCTCCGCACTTCTTCAACTCCCGAGACATCTAGTTCTCAGCCAAGCTCGGGATCGGGTCTCGCCTCCAGTGAAGTCTTTCTCCCAGGAACTGTACTCTCTATGTCCTCCTGCAACGACCCAGCCTGTACATGTCCCTGCCATGTGCAGAGCCGAACTGCATACACACTGCTCGGGGCAGTGGTCAATGTTTCGATCACAGGCTACTCCAGCAACAGACATGTCTGCCACGATCCAGACCTCAAGACTCAAGGGGTGGGATGGGCATATTATATTGCGCTGGTATTGCCAATTATCGGGAAAATCATGATTGCTATCTTTCGGCAGACACTCCGCGACGGGCTGCATTACCGTCTTCGCTTCGCCAATATAGTTCACAAGGACGCTATCATATTCCACTATGCAACTACGGACGACGTGGAGGGCTTGAAAGCACTCCTTGAGGAGCGGAAAGGCTCCCCGAGGGATATCCGATTTGATAGCAAATGGACGCCATTGCACGCAAGTATCTCGACGGTAGAAAAGTGTTGAAAGCTGATGAAGAGGTGGAATAGTTTGCCATCAAAGCTAGGAGCTTCCAGGCAGTCAAATTTCTTGTGAATAATGGTGCTGAAGCAGATTTGGACACCGGTGCGCCAATGTCAGTTCCACCTCACTGGGTGAAATCAATGGCATTAGTTTCTAATACTTATTCCAGGACAGCAAGGATGCTAGCCGTGGAGCTCATCCTCAGCAACAGTCTCTCAAAACGAGAATCAGAGAACCTAGCGGATATGATCAGCCACCAAGACTCTGACGAAATCTCCACCAAAATATTGAGCGAGATGCATTTCTCCCGGCATCATTGCGAAGTTCTGGGTCTGCCTGTACCAGGAGATTCGAGCAACCTAGATATCCCCTTTGGCCCTGCCAATCTGGACCAAGACCAAGATACGCCACTCGTCGACTCGCTCGACCGGACCTCCCGCACCGCTCTCTCCTGGGCCGCCCAACGCGGCGACGGGGAATGGTGCACCAAACTCCTCGAGCGCGGAGCAAACATGTTCCTCGTCGACACGGGAGGAAACAGTGCGCTGCACTACTCCGTGCAAGCGCGCGGTCCCCACGCACTACGTGCTCTCCTAAGCCACTTCGACGCCATCGACTCCTACCGCCCTTCGAATCTGAACATCTCCAACGACGGTGGCTGGACGCCCTTACACCATGCAGCATACTACCAGGACGATCCCGTGTTCGTCACCCTCCTGATCTCCAGCAGGGTGAACATCAACGCGGTAACCAAAGTGGGCAAAACGCCCGCCATGATGGCGGCGCTGCGCAAACGCGCCAGGGCACTGCGCGTGCTCATCGAGCACCACGCAAATCTGAATGTCACGGACAAGAACGGCTGGAATGCGCTCAAGCTGGCGATATTGAATTCTCCGGCCGACGCGGCCTGCGTACGGTTACTGGTCGAAGCGTCCGGGGTGGATCTTTCCCCGGATCAAAGCGAAGACGGGGAGACGGTCCTGCATTTTGTAGCGAGGAAACCTGCGTTGGATATCTTCGATACGCTGAAGGAGGTGGTCAGGAGGAAGCTTGTTGATCCGAGCGAAAGGAATCGAGAGGGATTGACGGCGATGGAGGTGCTCGAAAGGAGCGAGAGTGTGCTTGCTGCGAAGAGGATCGGGGATGAGCGGTTGCTTGCGGGCTTTCGGGAGTTGATTGGTGTAAGTTTGTAACGGATGGATTCTGTTCGCCTTGTTAAAAAATTAAACTCCGCTGATGGCGCAGCGTTCTGGTTGGAAACCTTGTCGCGCCAACATACGACGAGTTTGGACATGTGTTTATGACTTTATGCTATATATGGATTAGTATTACCTTTATGTTCCATAGTATGTGTAGGATAGGTGTTTAGATAGATATGTTTCCAGGTTAGATAGATTTCTCAGTATTGAGACTTCCACTACGCAGTTCCGGGTTCAAGCCTCTTTCGGATGCTCACATGTATACAAACATCTGCGACTGTGAGAGTAGATAATCAATCCCTATTACCCCCAACGAGATAACCTATTTCCTCTCTAATAATCCAGTGTCAGATGAGAAAACAGGACGAAACGAGCACAAGAATCATACCTCCACTCCTGTAATGTGTCACGCACAAGATACCTTTCGCAAATATTTGAGGGAAGCAATCCTTGACTCGGCGTCCTTCCATTTCCATATCGCGAGGAAACCGCTCGTCATCCGCGTAGGGCTCAAGCCGAATTTCGAATCGACGCGGCGAACGAAGGTTGGCTACCACAGGATCAAGATTCTGCAGTATTTCGATCGTCTCACTGTCAGTCTCCAATATCCCGACAATGACGGTGTCGATGGGCGTGGGGGTGGCAATCTGCGATAGAATAGCCTCGACTTTTTCGAGACTCTCCTCGTTGGTGGTAAGATGGAGGTAGGTGAGTGCTGGAAAGAGGTGAAGACTGATTTCTGCTGCCGTGTCTGGTTTTCTAAATTAGTCCAGCTTAATGCAAGGGGTGCATATCAACCCATCGGCATCAACTTTTAATCGCTCAAGGCTGGATCCGGAGGAAGTGAGTACTTCGTGGAGGTTGTCGGTCATTGAGGCGTATAAATCAACGTCCACCAAACGCGAAACGTCGAATGGACATCCCGGATGAACAAACCACTCTGCAAGCCGCGGTGAATGGACGAGTTTCAGAGATTTGACCGCTGGGCGCTGGATTCGCCTGTCGAGTGTACTAGGTCCGCTGGCGGAAGACATAAATAGGACTGTATTGAAGAAGAGGTCCGTGACCGCCAATGTAGGGCTACTAAACAGTGCCTCGAGGTCTTCGAATTGTGCAAGGGGGTTGATCATCTCTACCCTACGCAGGGACGGAAGACCGATTAGATCCCGCACCAACGAGGCCACACGATTCGCGGCGTCGCGGTCGGTCGGGGTATCCTGATTCGTGTACAACTTGAGCTCATTGAGCCCCGAGAACGAGATCATCGACAACGACGTGAGTATGTCGGGGTCGGCACGGACAGTGAGGCGGCGGATGTAGGGAATGAGGTGAGGGGAGACTGTAAGGCAAGAGCAGAGACGGACAGCCGCCGCATGAGCACCCGTATTATATAGGATGATGTCGCGGAAGAGGTGGCTCTGTGCGGAATAGGAGAGGTTACGGGAAGACAAGGCGCAAGCCTTGAGGTCGTCAATGCGTCCCGTGGCATTGACGAATTCCAGAATATGGTCACAAAGCTCTTGAAGCCGGACAGCCGCGGTACTGGTGCTGACGGACATCGAGGTTTTGAGTAAGAGTGTTTTAAACTCCGCCCCCGATCGATTCCAGGTACTTTCCGGAAGTACCCGGAGGCTGAATATCCAGCGATCACATGTGATGTTTAGTCAACCAAGCGCAAGTCGTACTCGGAGTTATCTTAAGTCAAAAAATAGTGAATAATGTAGCTGGCCGTACATACGCCTCACCAAAACAATCTTTTATAATTTTTCGGTGCACCTCCGTAGTTCCCTGCGCGACTCCAGCTGCTTGAAATAAAACAGCGATGGCCTACGGCACCCGGTCAATAAGAGTGGGCCTCGGCCCGCAATACACACAGCTCATATGCGCATCCGTCCCCCGCAGCGCCGGAATGAGCGCTTTCATCGCCTCGCGGAGATCCTGCAGGACGACCGCCCGCTCCCGCACGTCCGTCTCCCTATGCGGCACGAGCCGGCACTCGACCTGCCGCAGATCCGGGAAGTGCACGCCCGCGTCTGTGTCTGTGTCACTGTTTATGTCTGGCGCAGGCCACGCGACTTCTCCGGCACCCGAGCGGAATATGCAGTGCAGGACGAGGCGCCGGATGTGCGGAAGGCTGGCGGCAATGTGCGCGAGGGCGGAGGTGAACGATGGCGCGAGGCCGCGGCGGTCGATGAGAGCGTCGAGCTCAACGGTATGCACGTGTAGCATGTTGGGGAGGTTTATCGAAAGCGTGACTGTATAAGTAGGAAGTAAGTCAGCGGAGTGAGACAATATTAATATAGACATGGAATAAATAAATAAATGTGTACCTCCGTACTCCCACTCGAGGTGGGTTAGAGTGGGCGCAACGGCAGCGAGTAGCCGCTCGTAAACGGTGGAGGAGGTGTTGGAGAAGATGCGGATGTGGAGCCGCTCGAGGTGCGCGGTGAATGCGGGGTGGCTCAGCAGGGCGCGGTAGCCCAGGGGCCGCGACGACGATTTTGAGATGATTAGGTGCCTCAGCCGCGCGGCAGTCGCTTCGCCATCCAGTGCGGGGTCGGAGTCGGCGAGGATGGGGTTGCCGATGCGGCTATCGTCAATGGAGAGGAGCGGTACAAAGAACGCCGCGTGCAGGAGGAACGAAGGCGGTATTAGAGACAGGGAGACAAGGTAGAGGCATTGGAGGGACGGGAGGAAGTTCTTGAGCGCGCGCATGAGCTCCAGCGAGATTTCCTCGCAATATTGCTCAGCGAGTACGAGGCGCGAGACGTGTGGGAGCGTGAACAGGATGGACGCGAGCGCAGCCTGATGGCCCAGGTACGGAATTGGGGTGGTCAACTCGTGAACGAAACTGGATACGTGAGGAGTGGCACTGAGAAAGACGCTCATCCCTTCCAGAGTGAAATGGGGATGCCGATGTGTTGGGGTGGCGTACAGGCGCAGAGATCGGAAAAGACGGCGCTGGGAGGCGGCAACGAATGAGGTGGCGACGAGAGAGCACGACTTCAGTGTCAGTGAATCGTCTATCAGGCCAACGATGGAGTCGATGAGCTCTTGAGGAGGGGGAGTCATATCTATTGCGGAGGACCGACGAGATGGGCGTGGTGGGCGAAAAAAAAGTCCGAGACACAGCCACACAGTTTCTTTGGGACGCCAAACATTGGTTCGATCTTGCATCAAAAATCAATATTGGGGATAGTTTGAGGGACCTTAGTGGACAAATAACATTTATGCACGCAGTTCGGCTGCTTGTGTGTGTGAGATCTTGCAAGATCTCGCAAGATGCTTATTTTTTTGGGGGGGTGCTCAATTTTTTTTGTTTGACATCTTGCAAGATCTCAACATTATTTCTTGCAAGATTTCATCCAAAATTCTAGCTACAGAAATTTACAATTGGTCAACAAAAACACTCGCTCTGAAAGATCTTACACGGTCTCGGCTCACTTATAATCTTCACCTAATGCCGGACACCGGGATGTCACCTGTCGCAAGTGTTTTTGTTTCGCCTCCTTAATAAACTATTGGAAAATGATAAGGGGAGGGCTAGGCGAGATTTAAATCGGTTTCAACCTATCTAACATATAAGATTTCCCGTTTTAAGCCACTTGCCCATGGGGAGTCCGGATTAATTTCTCACAAATTGAGTCACATCACAGGGATTCGATTTAATGTATGCCAGTAATTCGGCGAACACCTGGGAACACTGTCAAAATGGTGGTAAGTTAGGTGCAATTATTTGTCCAAGATCTTGCAAGATCTTAGGCAAAGGTTGAAAAAATGAAACACTGTGAGATCTCATAAGATCTTGAAAGATCTTGCAAGATCTCATGAAAATATGCTACCCCCAAAGCATGAAATGACTTTTGTCCAATAAGGTCCTTCATAGGATGGAACAATCCATAAAAAACTAAACAGGTGCAGGCAATCTTTTCATGTTACCAGAGTATGTGTGGAAAGACTATCGTAACGATCTCGAAGTTTTTGACTCTTGACGTGGATGGCGAAACTTGCGAGACTCGAGAATCCATTGCTATTGCTGAGCTTTGAGTAGGAGGGACTTCAACCTTAGTGGTTCCTTCATTTTCGAAATCAACCATATGCTATAAGCCATTCGACTATATTGTATCTGGATACATATTGATCGACGAAGTTTTTTTTTTTTTGAGAAGGGCTCATGTGTCAAAGGTCGGATTTAAGAGTCAGGAGAAAGATTCGACTCCCTCTTTGCTGTGGCTACGATTAGATTGATAGCCGCTTGGGACCGAGGTTTTATGGAGCACTGAAAAGGAGCCGGCACGCTGAGGACTCCAATTAGAAAAAAGCTCCCGCTTGCGGCGATAAACTCACGAGACTATGCCAGGCTCGTATTCATAGCTGGGCTCGATAACATTTCCGTCCTCTCTAACGGCCTTGGAAATATCGAAGGTGGCCAGAATGGAGGCTATCGAGATCCACAATGATGACATTGCCATGTGGCGTCCAGGACAAATCCTAGCACAGCGGTGAGATATTCGGAGGGGCGGTGAATATTTCAAAGCAACCTTTGTCCAAACCCAAAAGCAAAGGTGGGAGTCCTGACGTCAGGGTTGAGCTTGCCGTCCAGAAGAAACCGTTCTGGTTTGAATGAGAATGAATCTGGGCACATAACCTGGAATTGTCAGTATGGATAGAGAAAGGGTGGAGGAGTGGAACCTCATCGTGAGACATTGCCCTAGAGATTCGCTGAGGAGCGATTATGAAATGAAAATGAAATAAGCTCACCATGAGTTTGCTATGACGATTGAGCCCGCTGGTAGGTAGGTAGGTAGGTAGGTAGGTAGGTAGTATTACACGGCACGGTCCAACTCATGAACACCGGTTTCCAGGAAGTATCCCAGCATACAGGCACTAAGTATACTATCGTCCCTGGACCTCTCCACACCCTGCTAGCCAAAGCTCCCGGTCGCTATGTTTCCACACGCCGGGGTAAGACTAGACGAATACAAAGAAGCAAAATTAGACAGGTTAGCCTTCACTCAAACGGTACACAGGAACGGCGTAATAAATCTGGAGGACATCAAACGCAAATTTAGCAACCAGCGCAATGGTAGATCGGGGATAGATGATAGCTTTTAAGAACTCCGTGTTGGACAGTTCGGCTATCTGGTGTCGTAAATTAGGTAAATCATTGAAGAGTTTATCCAGAAAAGCTGTGCGGAGATCTACGAGTGCGTCCGAATAGACACAGGTGATCAGCGCATGTTCAGGGGTTTCAACTTCAGATTTACAGAATCTACACACCCGATCTGCGCGGGGTACTTTTGGTAATGCGTGATCGACGTAGCGCAAGATCTCCACAGCTAACAAGTGAGAATCCTATATCCGCGATACACATCTTCAACAGACACAAAATGAGGTATACCTGGGTAAAAGGATCAGACCATCATTTGCCTGGAGTCCCAACTTCCACACCGAACGGAGTGACGCTTTCCCATCGAAGAGCCTCCTTGACCAAGGCGGAGACGTATGGCAGTGAGGGCTCATCGAAGAAGTCCGGAAGCCGGTTAGGGCCCACAACATGATCAATCTCGAGGTGTGCCTTTCTCATGGCGTCGGGTTGGATAGTATTCCTAGCACAAAGGTGCCGAGAGCAGAGACCGTTGTATCTGCGCCTGCGAGGAACATAGTTCCAGCAGTAGATTTGATGACATCTTCGTGATATTCCACATCCGCCGGATTATCCAAATTTTCCACATTCTGGAGGCAGGAGAGAGTAAAGGACGGCTTAGCTGTCCCTGAGGCCTGATAAACAGAGCAAAAAATGTTGAACGCGACCATCGGACAAGCTTGAGTGTACAGACCATCTCACGCTTCACATCCGCGAATGGAAAGTCTATTGAGTCTCGAATCTGTTTTCTCCATACCTTCGCTTTGCGCTTAAATTCCGCCCCGGGGAACCAGTTAGGAACGTATTTTAGTATCGGCAGAGAATCCTATAATATCAATGTGAACGGGTTCATTCGAAAACACGTGGAGCTCACGACAAGATATTTTCCAGGCGTGGCGGCGCCGGCATCAGATACCGTGCGGATGGCGTTCACAGCACGGTTGATGTGTGGATCGCTTTCAGGAAGAACTTCAAGTCCGTATCCGGCAGATAAAATGAGCGCCCCGGCCATGCTGAAAACAATGTAGGTCATATGAAAATCGAGTTTTGGCACGTACTGTCTGAAGTGGTCCATCACGCGATCCGGGTGCTGCAAGATATTGCGGAGTAGTCCATGGCAGGCTGAAGTCACCTTTGGACGAAGTTTGAGTGATGCTGTCGGGTTGAACTCGTGCTGGAAAAGTCGACGACGGGCACGCCTGGGGAAGAGTGTAATTCGGGCGAAGCAGAATTTGTGGGCTAATGACGAACCAGGCGGAACCTTGAGGTGGACACGATATCTGTACCGTGGTTATACTGTTAGTAAATTCGGCATACCATATGGCATTAAACCTGAAGTGTTCCGTATCAGTTTTTCAGCGGAAAAGATCGGAGATGGCAAGCAAACCGATAACGAAATCCCATCCCATCAGCTCATTGATCATCGGCATCCGAGCCCTGCGCATGTCGGAGGAGAATCGCTAGCCGCATAATATCAGCTCACCTCCCCGAGTAAATGGCGGATCTTTTCAGGAGGAGGTCGTTTGCTGCCTCCACGGAGTTTAGGACGATTATGGACGATCCGGCAACATCCAAATGTATGATATCGGAATCTGGAATGTTGGGATTAGCGGATGAGCATGCTGACCACGGGCGTGCACGTCGCACTGTACTGTTTGCTCCATCTCATGTAGGTCTTCCATTCGAGTTCTGGCGGCATATCGAACAGATTTCCCACAAGAGGGAGCTTCCGAGGGCCCGGTGGAAATGGTAGCTTGGATTTCGAGCTTCTGTAATATATAGCTAGGAGCACCGCGGTCCATATCGCACCGTAGAGAAGAAGGGATGGCATGCCTATGAGAATCAGGAGCAAGGGAATCAGTTAGCCGATTTTGCGCTGATTGAGAGGCTATGCTCATGAGTGGCTGCTGTGAGAAAGAAATGAGAAAATCGACCACCATCTGACTCGGGGACGAGGTTCTTTTGTTTAAGCGTCTGTCTACGAGAGACTATTATCATACCTTATGGGTCTGAATCCTCCTTGTCTAGCTGAATTTCATTTTCCCTGTTTTTTTTTTTCTTCTAGAGGATGGATCGCTTCGGTTTCTTTCGGGATGGATATCGGTACATATTCTCGTTGTATACGAAAAATATTGAAGTGATTGAGAGGCACAAGCAGGTGCAGGAGACAGCGTAAAGTGAAGAAGTGGGATCGAGCCATCATCCCAACAAATTTCGGGATCAAATTTCTTCGATGAAGGTTCGTCCACTTCTGCGGGTCCAATCCCTTCCTATATACTTACATAGAGCAGCAGAGGATATGTCGGTACCCATTCCAAAAACCACCTAAGGGATTGCTTGATTTAAAAAAATTGAAATTGAAATTCAGGACCACAGGGAGGATTCAGACCCTTAGAGCACGATAGTCACCCCCCGTGTCGATTTGAACGAAAAAGTACAGTTCAGTCAACCAAGTGCAAGTCGTACTATAGATCACCCACCTTTACAAAATTACCTCCCGCTGCAAAACAAAGTTGAATGACTTTGTGACATAAATACTACTTTATCAGTCAACCAAGCGCAAGCCGTACTACTGATCACCCACCTTTGCAAAACAAAGTTTAATGACTTTGTGACATAAATACTGCCTCAATCAACTCGAACTAAAATACGCGGGGATGCTTCTGGTTCCCAGGAATCTAGCGGTATTTTTATTACGAATGTGGAGACGAATTGGGTCCAGCAGAAATTGATACTTTCTTTTGCAAAGGTAGGTGAATTTGATGGCTGGCTCGGCAACTTCACTGCCGCCTCAATTCGACCCCAAAGGTTAAATAACTCGACATTCAGCATCTTTCGGTGGTAATGATGCTGGCTATTGATTCCGAGTCCCATCCGACATGAATTGCAGGTGTAGCATTGTCATCAATATTCTTTTACAAAGGTGGGTGATCGATAGTACTCGGAGTTATCCTAAGTCAAAAAATAAATGAATAATGTAGCTGGCCGTACATGCGCCTCACCAAAACAATCTTTTACAATTTTTCGGTGTATCTCCGTAGTTCCCTGCGCGACTCCAGCCGGTCAATAAGAGCGGGCCTCGGCCCGCAATACACACAGCTCATATGCGCATCGGTCCCCCGCAGCGCCGGAATGAGTGCCTTCATCGCCTCGCGGAGGTCTTGTAGGACGACCGCCCGCTCCCGCACGCCCGTCTCCCTGTGCGGCACGAGCCGGCACTCGACCTGCCGCAGATCCGGGAATTGCACGCCCGCGTCTGTGTCTGTGTCGCTGTTTATATCTGGTGTAGGCCACGCGACCTCACCGGCACCCGAGCGGAGTATGCAGTGCAGGACGAGGCGCCGGATGTGCGGGAGGCTGGGGGCGATGTGTGCTAGGGTGGAGGTGAACCGGGGCGTGAGGCCACGGTGGTCGATGAGAACGTCGAGCTCAACGGTGTGCACGTGTAGCATGTTGGGGAGGTTGAGCGAGAGCGGGACTATATAAGTAGGAAGTAAGTCAGCGGAGTGAGACAATATTAATATAGACATGGAATAAATAAATAAATGTGTACCTCCGTACTCCCACTCGAGGTGGGTTAGAGTGGGCGCAACGGCAGCGAGTAGCCGCTCGTAGTAAGTGGAGGAGCTGTTGGAGAAGACGCGGATGTGGAGCCGCTCGAGGTGCGCGGTGAATGCGGGGTGGCTCAGCAGGACGCAGTAGCCCAGGGGCCGCGACGACGATTTTGAGATGATTAGGTGCCTCAGCCGCGCGTCAGTCGCTTCGCCATCCAGTGCGGGGTCGGAGTCGGCGAGGGTGCGGACGCCGATGCGGCTGTCGTCAATGGAGAGGAGCGGTACAGAGAACGCCGCGTTCAGGAGGAACGAAGGCGATATAGAACGCAGGGAGAGAAGGTAGAGACATTGAAGGGACGGGAGGAAGTTCTTGAGCGCACGCATAAGCTCCAGCGAGATTTCCTCGCAATATTGCTCAGCGAGTACGAGGCGCGAGACGTGTGGGAGCGTGCACAGGATGGACGCGAGCGCAGCGTGCTGGCGCAGGTACGGAATTGGAGTGGTCAGCTCGTGGACGAAACTGGATACGTGGGGAGTGGAACTGAGAAAGACGCTCATCCCTTCCAGAGTGATATGAGGGTGCCGATGTGTTGGAGTGGCGTACAGGCGCAGAGATCGGAAGAGACGGCGCTGGGAGGCAGCAACGAATGAAGTTGCGACGAGCGAGCACGACTTCAGTGTCGGTGAATCGTCTACCAGGCCCACGATGGAGTCGATGAGTTCTTGAGGAGGGGGAGTCATATCTATTGCGGAGGACCGACGAGGTGGGCGTGCCAGTGGGCGAAGAAATATCCGAGACACAGCCACAGCTTCTTTGGGATATTTATCTCCGCCAAACACCGGTTCGATCTTGCGTCAAAAATCAATATTGGGGATAGAGCAATCCACATCAACCTAAGCAAGTGGCAATCTTTCTATGTTATCAGAGTTGGTGTGGAAATACTACTAGTGGAGACTAGGAAGTCGACCACCCTAGCTAGTCGGCCAATGGGCCTGCAGCGGACGAGTGCCTGACAACTTGAGGCCCTTGATCTTGGGGAACGAAGTACGACCACTAATGTCCATTCATACCAAATTTTGAGGGAAACTAATGTGTTGATCAAAAGTTATAACTTGCTTAGTCTCGATCTCCAGCGTGTGAACATCATATTCGTATCAATCGCCCCTTGTTGCTTTGATTCCTCCACCAATTCCCGCTCAATCCGGGACCTCCAGGGCTCTATTTGTTCCTCTCCCTCCAGTCCTTCATCTCTGCATCGTATCTTGGGCGCAATACGTCGTTAATATTGCACCAGGCACCCAACACCATTTCTTCCGCATCTCAAGCGGTTCAAGCGGGCCATGCTTAAACTATTTCAGCTAGTGATGCTGCGATTTCTTTCTGCGCCGAAGACCTTCCTAATTGGCTATTAAAAAGTCTCCGGGGCACGTCCAAACTTTACTTATTGTATTCCCTGCTTGCTGGGGTCCATTACCCCAAATCACCCAAATTCTGCACGACAAGTATCTGGATTTCTTTTCGGAGTTGGGGGTATCTGGCAGCACAACTATGCTATCAGATATGTAGATATATGTTCTATTAACATGCCTGGAGCTTATTTTGCACCTCCATGGGCGCAACCTTCTGTGCGGCACCAAATTTGTTTGTGATCGTATTTTCACCCTTCCCGCTACCAATGTATTTCTCATACATTTGTACCTGGTATTTCATCTTTATGTGTGTCAAACACTGACCCGAGATATCATTGACTGTTCCTGATGTCCAAAGGTGGTTAGTTCCGACGATAACCGTGTCTTTCAGCGGGTGGCCGACTAGCCCGGAATTTGCCAGTCTCCTACCCAGCCGCACGTTACGGGGTTGGGAATATATAGAGGTAGCGTAATCACTATTTGTCACCCATCATCCGTAGAGGGTTGGGTTCAAATGATGGGTGACAAATAGTGATTACGCTACACAGAATTCACGTCAAATCCCACTCCCTCTATATATTCCCAACCCCGTAACGTGCGGCTGGGTAGGAGACTGGGAATTTGCTATTTTTGGCCCGCCAGCGTAAAGAATTTACGGCCGTCGTGCAGTGTCTGGAACACATTTAGTGCCCGATTTGGACTATTAGTGACAAAGCATTCCCACCATCAATTTTAGTCCCAATTTAGTAGAATTGCTGATGACTACCAGTTTTACAGCCATTTGCGGAACATAGGGCGCTTTCCCGTTTTGGGCGGTTTTTGATCGCATTCACCAAAACGCTTTTTGCGGTCCCAGTTCATAGGCTATCCGCATATAAAATATATCACCATGATCGCCTTGAGGCTCCGCAGGGAATGGCCTACTCAGAATATTTATATTGCGCCTCTAATTGCTTCCATTACAAGATATGCTGTTTTAGCGAAAATATACTGCTGAAGCAGAAGTATGGACCTGGGAGCTGTCAAATATGGTAAGGGGATACTAGCCAATTACTTCAAGGACACCATGTACTCTGAATTCCTTTACGCTGCTCCATTGCAATAAATGACATGATTGAATCTTAAAAAACGCGGGTCTTAGGACAACTTGCCCAGGATTTGTCTATAGAGCTGCTCTTGGTAGAATAAACAAATATTATGGCTTTAGGATATACCCCTGGATATTATGAAGAGCTTGTACAGCTCAATTTTTATCTGCAAGGCCATGTTCCAGTGCTGAGATGTGTCGCATCAACTTCAATCAGTCACACTTACATGTGGCATGGTCTCATTACTCTGCTTCTTGGATCTTGCCACAATGCCACGCAAGCCAAACCTCACCTGCAGCGTACTCAGTATTTGAAGGCTCTCAAGCAACAAGTCATCTATCAGACCTTTACTCTTCGCAAGGAAACTACTAATTTTCCCCAACCATCTTCAGGTTAAACTTGTAACCAGTCTGTAACTAACTGCCGAAAAATGTGGCAAGCACTTTTGGTGGTTACAGACAGGTACAACTCATTGACAACGATTGGCAGAAACATTGGTGGTGACTTGGCCAAGCTTGCTCGTGACTTTCCAGAGTACAAGCTCCCAGAAAAGGCCAACAGTAAATTGCTTGGTGTTGTTGAACTTGGTGCATTTGCAAAATCGAAAAATGCAATTCCCAAAGGAACGGTCTCTGCAATTCCGGTTTTCCCTGCATCAGAGAAGCCAAAGGCCATGCAAGATAAGTTTATTCCTCATGCTAGAATTTTGGTAAGCATATCTAGTCTTCCCATAATTTTTTCTAATCCTTCTACAGGCAGCATCTTCATCAGAGAGACAAAATGAACAGACATTTGAATTGACACCTGCCCCAACTGCTATGCAATCACTTATGCATCAGCCTAGTTTGGTCGCATATCCTGGAGCGCCAGTAAGTTATTCACAGATAGATCTAGACCTTTAATAATTTTTTTCGGCCCTTCTTCAGGTAGCATCTTCTTCCCGGTCCCGGGTTCAAACAGAGATGCTTGAACTTTTACCTGCATCTGTGGAACCACAGTCAATTGCTCATCATGCAGGAGGTGTTTTCATCTCTTGGGATTCTACAGGTTCAACTGGTCGAAGCCGCACATGCAGACTTTGCCAAAATGCGGGAAGGGAAGCAGAAATGCAATTTTGTCCAGGAAGGAACAACAGGAGTAAATGCATTGGACATAGTGGACAGATAGATAAGTAATTTTCGATAGTTTGAAAAGGTACATGAATGAGTTTGCTCAAATGAACCATAAAAAAATAAGTGGGAAAGACGCGGATGCCGAACAACAAAAAATTGAGCACAGTGGGATTCGAACGAGAGCACTGCACAAGGCTGCTTACGGAACGGAAGCGTCATAACAAAGTAGACCAAAATGGCCACACCCTAGTTGTCACTTCAATTCACTGATAGGTCCGGATCAATGATATTTGAAAAGAAAAAATTTCCATCAAAATTCCAGACACTGCACAGGGGCCGAATTTACTGTGTCATGGAAGCTTCATGTAAAATCGCGGGAGGGGGCTCAGATGAATCCTAGGATGTAGACATTTGTCTTGGAATACTCAGACCACCGTCATCTGGCAGCAGATCTCGCACAAACTCTGCAACTTCTAAGGTGGCCGACTTTCCAGTTATCAATAGTATTGTAACGATCTCAAAGTTTTTTTGGCTCTTGAGCAAGGCAAGAGTCGCGAGACTCGAGAGTCAAGCCATATGCTCCAGTCCACTCCACTATATTGTATCTGGATACATATATTGAAATTCACCCATCTGTGGTGCTCTCCGACCGCAGCGCGGCTCTCCTCGACGCGTTCTTTGACGCGATTCCCTAACGGGGTTTCGGGCAGATCCCACGTGATCGCCAACGCACATCAAGGATGTGCGACGCGCGTCCCGCTTTCCTCAGTCGTTGTCACTATGTGCACGTCTGAGGTATGTCGGACACTTATATATCTTGCCTACTGTACTTAATGCTGGACTAGAACTTATCCCTAATGTTCCGTTCTCTTTAGGTTATGGGCCCCGCGCCCTGGCGCATCCATCTTCCAGACAGTTGCATCATCATTGTCCGAGAGCATCAACCTCTCAGCATTCACTCGCTTACAGCTCACTCCTCTTTCCCCGGGATCGTTGATGCCTTGCCATCTCAGATTCGCGGTACCACTGTCTGGCATCGACATCTATCTCATTCGTCGACGTACCTACTTCATCCTCCGCAGCCTCACTTCGTTGTCTCAAATTTTGGTGGACTTCTTTCGTGATTTTGCTGCAGGAGCGGACTTTGGACCAGCAGACCTCTCGCAGTTCTTCATTGATCTAGCACTTGGCTTGACCACTCGGGGACACTATCTAGTGTGTCATTATGGACATGGGGCATCTTCCAGTGACAGGGCATTCCTCAGGCTTGGACTTTGCATGCTAGGCTCACGCTGACGCTTCTGCGCAGCAACTTCTGATGTATTCATCTCGCGGTTATCCCGTTCCCATGAATGCTTGATTTAGAGATTATTCTCATCTCGCCATGGAGAACCCTGGGTTTCATTATATCGACATCGCCTCACGATCCTGGCAATGCCGGATTCTCGATGGCTCTCGCCCATTCCTTCCGCATCACTGCCATACCTCGCCACGCACAGCTTCATCCTCCCGCCGTCTTCGCCCTTCATCATTCCCATTTCCTCTTCCTCATCCTTCGATCACTACCTCTATCCGATCTTAACGACTTGCGGTTCCTTAACTGCCACGGATTTCGAGAGACCAGGACAGTTTTGGAGACTGTACCTGCTGCTACCGTGAAGCCAGCAGCCCACAAAATTGTAGGGGTCCTCAATCTCGCTTTTATCGCCATCATATTTGATCGAGAGCAGAGCCGACTCAGAGCTTATGCATTTCCCGAAGAGGCGGCAAATTTATCGCCCACTTCTCTCTGTGGGGGAGAATTATTCATATCCATATCAGCCAGCTCGAAGTTATCTCACGCACTCGCTATTTAGCACCATCTCCTCGCGTTAGAGATCCTCGCTAGGCGCACCCTCCGGATTCTCCCACCTTCGGATCTGGCGTACTAGAGCGCCATACGACCATTGACCGATACCACATCTATCCAGGGACATACTCCCAACACTCACCTTCCCTCTGTTGTCCCGCTATCATTCGGCTCCTCCCAGCATCGCATTCGAGTCTCTCATGCAGATAGCTGGTATTCACCTTCCTCCAAATCGGTTCGTCCTCCATGCAGTGTGAGATTTATTCCACAATTGTTTGGCATGAGACTTGCTCCATGCACATTTTCGCCTCGACAATTTCCGATATTTCGGGTTTGCCGTCTTGTACCTTCAAATTCGGACATTCAAGGAATCCCATCCCGTTCTTCGACTTCATCGCTCGAACGGAGATCCAGTCAGAGCTCCATTTTGATACCTCGTCAGCGTCTGGAGCGCGACAGAAGGTACCTTTCCTCTCTTTCCTCTGCACCATTTCGGATCGGCTTCACCATATCCTCGATCCACAACCTGTACGCCGACCTCATCCCATCCTTCCGTGATTTTCTCGGAACTATTCGGTCCGGCGTGTCCTGTCGCCGCAGCGTCGAGTTTTCCGCACGAGCAGGCACCTATCCGCTGCGATTTTTGCGTATCTCAATTCCTGGTCAGATTTCGCAATTTTATTTCGCAGACTGATAGCTTTGGCCGTGGGGGAGAATTCTAGCTCTCCAGTGCTTCGAGAAATATCTCAGCGGTGTAGAGAGCGGTTCTACCCTCAGCTATCGACTATGGGGGAGATTTGGATCGGCCTCCGGCACGCTTAAATGCGGCCGTAGAGAGCCCTCCTTGTTCTACCCTCAGCTTTCGGCTATGGGGGAGAAATTATCCCATCTCCGGCATATTGTGGCACTGTCCCATCTTGCCGTAGAGATTGGCTTATCTATCCTCAAGCCACTTTGGGTTCTAGCCGTAGAGGCCCTCCTTATCCACGCTTCAGCTGTGGGGGAGCATCCTGTCGTAATTCCATTTACCCGACATCTCCAGCCTCATCGCAGATTCCCACTCCACATCAGTATCGACCATAGATCCCTACGCACCATCCCCGCAGTAGTGCTTCGGCACATCCATCGCCCTTTCCGGCAGCCCAGGTTCTACCGGGCATTCCTCTTACCGGCTCATTCTAGCAGACTTTACTTCCTTGTCGCAGATATCCGATCCGGGGGAGTATTTACTCCCACATCTTCACACCTCCGCAATTCCCTTGGGCTGTGGATTACTCGTGCTAATTCAGTTGCCATGTTTCTCCTCCTTGCGACGATTTTACGGACACATCACTTCCTTCCGTTCGCGCGCTATTTCTGGGGAATTTTTTCCACGCCGATATTGCCCATCCTCGTGACCGTTTGACCGCTGTTTCCCAACGTCAACGAGTCCATCTCCATCGCTCCTCATCCGAGTACGAGCCAACACTTTTCTAGAGCTCTACCAACCATCCACTGCTCGCAATCCTTCGTCCCGACTCGGGATTCATTTTCCGTGCTCATCTCAGCACAATTTCGATATTTAATCATTCTCCTGCAGATTAATTCCCTGCAGCTTCGATCATCGTTCCTTCGGACTTCTTGCCCATTCTTCAAGCTCATCTGATGCATTAGCTTCGTTCCTCCTACAACGTTCGCACTCATGGATTTTCGTGCGGCATTTTCTGCCTCCTTCCTTACCAGCAGAATATTTGGCCTCAAGTCACACGAGAAAATTCTCGTGCCTTGGATATAAATCCTGCGATGTTCCTCGTCGCTATCTGCATCCACCGCCCTCGTTCGAGTTATCTGTCCGCAGCGCTAGCAGTCTAGGACTCCGTTCGTCCCTTTTCCTGTGTACATCCCGTATGCAAGAATCTATAGGACGATTGTTTAAACAATTTGCGTCTAGACGCAAATTGCCGTTTAAACGCGTGTTTAATCTAAACATGTTTAACGGAAGCGGCGCACGGGACCATGTTTAAACGGGACGGTTTAAACACTGTTTAAACCGACAAAAAAGCCAATTACACACCGTGGTTCGAACTTGCGACCTCATGTAAGAGGGGTACTGCGAGCAGTGGACAGCATAACCAACTGGCCCAAAAGGTCCTTTCAATATTCTAATTTCGGATGCCCTTTCCATTGGCCGAGAAGCGATTAGATATGGGCCCCAAGGGCGATAAATAGTACAAGGCGTTAAATATCAGCCTCCCCAATGATATTCAGGCAAGGATGCTCGACTCTTGGATTAAGCAGCAGGTGAAAACCGTGCTCAGAAATATTGATGAGACCTTCCTCATCAAGCCAGGGACATTGTGTCATGATTGTCATTAACAAGCTTAGAGAATCCTATGTATCTGGCACAATTGATCCAAATGATTGGAGACCTTCGAGACCTTCCAGAAAAGACAGGGCTGCGATATCAAGGCCAAGGTACGGGCAATTTCATTTCATTTATTTTCAGTGTAATACTATATATATCTTATGCCCTGACCGCAGGCGTGTGAAATGCTAGTTAATGACCGTGACTCCGTTTAAGCAGAGAGAACTGTGTGTGCATTCGTGATATTTGCGCTGTGCAGTCGACACTGATTCAAGGCATGATTATATTCAGTGGGACAGTTGGTGTTCTATAGCCCACCCCTGTGACATGATTATTTCCAAATTCTGTTACTCTTCTTGGCTTATCTTTTCTTAGATGTCCTGTATGACAGAGTGCCTGAATCCTGCAAATCTCGAGTCCATTATATCCCCCTGAGCCACGGCCCAGGGTTTCCCGAAATAATGCACACCGTTCCTTCTGGAAGCAACCTAACGGTGTTTTGATCACAAAATTGAAGGTCCCTTGTGATGTACGAGCACAAATATAGACAGGCAATTTCGACATATTTGTATAGCCTGAAAATTGCCAGAGGATACAGCCTTCGTTCTGATACAAGTATCCATTGAGGAGCTCCACTTACAAACCTAATAGCTGTAGTAGACCTGCACTGGCAGGTTTTGAGAGTTCAATAACCAGAGAATAAGAAGTTCAATGTAATCCAAGCTGAAATCTCCGCCGTTGAGCTTCAAGCTTGGTTCCCACTGCGGGCAAATGACGTGACGGTCAAATTTTGACCGCCACGGTGCCGGTTGCTGGACAATCGCCCAGCAGCTGAATTTTTACTGTATTATGTATTTGATGATGGGCCACGAGGCAGACGCATGTAAGAACAAAGGTGAAGACTGTTCTTAAATAAACGGCAACCCCTCTAGACTGGGCCCACTGTACTAAGTAGAATTGAGTAAAAGGCTGGTTGTCTTTTTGGGCAGCATGGGTAGGGAAATCAGCACTCAAAATGAACAAGAAGAGCTGCGAAGGATATTTTGAGCCGTATTGCCTTGCACTTCACGTAAAAAAGAGAACAAGTTATGAAATCAAACATGCATTAACCTCATGGTGCATCACAGATGACGCAAGGTATCAAGGTTTTGACCGTGAACCAACCGTCACCGTGGCGGTCAAAATCTGACCGTCATGGTGTTTGCCCGCAGTGTCTGACATCCCACTGCAAAGGACCGGTGATTGTCCCTTTTAAGGTCGGGTATGATTTTTAAACATTTGAACATTTTGTCCGTGTCCAGACCTAAATTTTTATCCTGCAAGGTCAAATGAGTAGGAAAGAAATTATTATATTACTCTATGTCCTCCATGCCCTCGTCAAGTTCTACAATGTTGATATTGGACTTCCCTCGAACTTGGGCTGGCAACGGCGGTTGCCAGACCTTTTTATTCCGTTGAGCAGATCATCAAATAACTTCTGAGTGCGCACCCCAATCTTCACATGGTCCCGAAAGAACAGTCAAGATGGAGTTGGAAGGTAAGTGTGCAAAGCAGAATGTCGTTGTTCGAATGGGTTCCATAATGCTAATCACAGATAAAGGAGTTCAGTGTTGTGGTAACCAGGAGCAAATAAGAATTTCTATGCTGCAAGGAACCCAGCATATTGGACTGAATTACATTGGTCAAGTTCATACAAGTTGGGCAATTATTGTGTCCATCGGTGGTCGAAGTCATCCGAGATCTCTTTGTCCGGACTTTGATTCTGAGCTCTGGTGACTTGGCCCATTTGTCCGGACTTTTAATCTGTGGTGGCCACATTGTCCTCAGTTTTGTCCAGACTTTGCGCTCACCTTGGTGGCCGACATTTCAAATTTTGGCCAGACCCTGTATCCGATCTTGAAAGGGATAATCACTGGTCCTCACTGTAACTGTTAGTGAAGGGTTTTAACATAAATTACATGGCAAATCAATTTACTGAGTGCTGGGGAAGATGGCAGAACAATATGAATAATTGACACCTGCTGAGCACCACCCTCAGTTGAACCAAACCCGCTTTCGACGAAGGTACTTGAACACTGTTTTAGTTTACACCACTTTCAACTTCAACCAAAATATTGCCGAGGCCATGATTTTAGAAGCCACAAGCTTCCCAAAAAGCGGCTATTCAAACTGTTCACTGCTGTTTGAAAATGAAGATTCAGATTTGTATGGACTCAAGGACAGGAAAACCGTTGTTCAGTACAGTGATCCTACCTTGCAATTGACTGATTGTGAGTATGTTTCTGGGCTTTAATGGTAGATGTTCAAACTCAGAACACGTTTCAATCAATATCCTGAATTTATGTTGCACCATTGGAGCGGTTATTGCTGTTTGACGAAAAGGACGTAGGATAATGGGGTCAATTAGTTCAACAACTAAAATTCAACCACCTGGGCGGTTGGACCTGCATTAATTCCACCTTACTTCAGCTTTAATGTTTTCTAACTTACCTATAAAAATGGTAAACCATCAAACTGAGTATCTTAATATGCTGTAATACAACTGTCCGGCTCCTGTTATGTGGCTCTATAGAGGAAGGAAAAAAGAATGGAAGGAAGGAAGAGGTATAACCGCAGTGGTCCCATAGAGCAACATATGGGTACTGAGCAAGTCCAACCTCAACTTCATTAGAAGTTGAGCCCTCCCAAATTTCGGCGAACTACCTTGACCCGCCAACCTCTAATTCCCAGGTCTTCATGCTGGGAACACAGAGTTCTCATGCACGCTCTGAACAACTGGACTGTGTCGTTGCCTTTATATTGCATTATGTGTGGTTGAGCTACATTGAAGTTGAATTGTGTCTAATGTAACTCAAGTTGCAGTCCCTCAAAAGCTGAATGAAGTGACTCAAATCTACAATGCCTTTGGGAAATATTTTCTACGACTACACTGAGTCATTGGTTTCCGGCAAGTCCACTTGCACCTGCTTCCAAATCGCTCAAGCCTGCAAAACAATGACCTGCTTACTAATTGTGACTCCAATTCATTTTGTGAGCACTGGTTATATTTAACTGGCATGGTATCACAGATACAGATATTTATCCAACAGCAGAGTCTAGCCCGGTATGGCTAGAGTCTCCTTTTTATATAAGAACTTGTATTTTGGGGGAATAAACACATCAAGAGCAAATTGAGCATCTGTTTAATCCAAGAGTCGAGCACCCGTGCCTGAATATATTATTAGGGGAAGCTGATATTTAATCCATCATTAATATTTTTATTGCCATTTGCCCATATCTAATCGCTCCGTGCCAATAGAAAGGGCATCCGAATTGTAATATTCAAAGGACCTTTTGGGCCAGTTGGATGTGGCGTCTACTGCTTACGGTACCCCTCTTACATGAGGTCGCAAGTTCGAACCGCGGTGCATAATTGGCTTTTTTGTCGGTTTAAATAGTCCCGTTTAAACACGGTCCCGTGCGCCGCTTGCGTTAAACATGTTTAGATTAAACACGCGTTTAAACGGCAATTTGCGTCTAGACGCAAATTGTTTAAACAATCTTGCTATGGTTACTGCGTATGCACGGAATTTCGCGTTCAAGATATTTGAGAAAATTCTCATATCATGTTCGTCACATTCTCGACGTATCAAGACGCTATCTGCTCTGACCCCACTCGTTCTTTCGACCGCGATACCGTCTCATCGACACCCATCGCTCAATACACGGATTCTTTGCAATTTCATTCGAGATAAATCTCATGAATTTTGAGCGTTCTATTGACGTGTCATTCGCTCCCTTCGACACCACACTCCTTTCGTTTTCCTCCACCTTCACTTCCTTCGCCTCCTGATCCACATTTTCTTGTCAGCACCACATTCATTTGTGTTTCCTCTTTCTGGCAACTCAACCTTCCATGGAGCTGCATGGTGATTTCGTTGTGGGGGAGTATTGAAATTCACCCATCTGTGGTGCTCTCCGACCGCAGCGCGGCTCTCCTCGACGCGTTCTTTGACGCGATTCCCTAACGGGGTTTCGGGCAGATCCCACGTGATCGCCAGCGCACATCAAGGATGTGCGACGCGCGTCCCGCTTTCCTCAGTCGTTGTCACTATGTGCACGTCTGAGGTATGTCGGACACTTATATATCTTGCCTACTGTACTTAATGCTGGACTAGAACTTATCCCTAATGTTCCGTTCTCTTTAGGTACAGTGTTTATTGAATATAGTCGTTGTCACTATGTGCACGTCTGAGAACTTATCCCTAATGTTCCGTTCTCTTTAACATATTGATCTACGAACTTTTTTACAAAGGTGGGGCTCATAGTATGTGTAGGCATGCAGTGACGACCTCTCAAAAGGCGGATTTAATCAGGAGAAAGATTCGACTCCTTTGCAGTGGATACGATGAGATTGATAGCCGTTTGGGAGCGAGGTTTTATGGAGCACTGGAAAGGAGCCGGCACGCTGAGGACTCCATTTTTTTTAAAAAACTCCCGCTTGCGGCGAGAAACTCACGAAACTATGCCAGGCTCATATTCATAGCTGGGCTCGACGTCATTTCCGTCCTCCCCAACGGCCTCGGAAATATCGAAGGCGGCCAGAATGGAGGCTATCGAGATCCACAATGATGACATTGCCATGTGGCGTCCAGGACAAATCCTAGCACAGCGGTGAGATATTCGGAGGGGCGGTAAATATTTCAAAGCAACCTTCGTCTAAATCCAAAAGCAAAGGTGGAAGTCCTGACATCAGAGTTGAGAATTCTGTCCAGAAGAAACCGTTCTGGTTTGAATGAAAATAAATCTGGGTACATAACCTGGAATGGTCAGCATGGATAGAGATTCTTTGGTTTCAAATTAGAAAAC
This sequence comes from Mycena rebaudengoi, assembly GCA_029282285.1. Taxonomy (NCBI): domain Eukaryota; kingdom Fungi; phylum Basidiomycota; class Agaricomycetes; order Agaricales; family Mycenaceae; genus Mycena; species Mycena rebaudengoi. The sequence continues at coordinate 123,222 of JARJCX010000144.1, forward strand.
CAGAACCATGGTTTGCCGAGACAAAACAATCGTTACGAGCTGGTTTTGGTATTGGTTTTGGTTTAAGGCTGGTGAAACCAGAACCATGGCTTTGACGCGGTTTTTGAAGTTTCCCAATAAGCTGCCCTGCCGTTCTGTACCACAGAACAGGTGGCTATGTCTTAGACAGCCACCACCCCAGCCATATCCTAATTTATAACTGGGCACAGTAGTGGCCGCTGGACCAATATATGAAAGCTGAGCTGTAGAATCAGGGTTGAAAGTCGCGCGACGAGCCTCGATATGGCGTATAATTAGTGCATCTTTTCATATTTCCTATTCTGAGAGAGTGTTGACCCCCCAGCTCTGACCTGAACGAATTTCAGTAATGAGATCAGATGCCTCGGTATTCAATGCTATCAGATGTACCCTGAATATTCTGGTCTTCCGAGAGGCTGTGTTTAGGATTCTACTTCTTTTCACGCTTGCAAATTTTGGCATCGAATCCGTCGCAGAGAATTCTCGATTCCGTCATGTGATGCTTCGAAGTGTGCGCACGAAATATTCAGAACTGCCTCAAAATGGCTGGGGAAAAGGGAGAATAAACCCACGGCACTCTGAAAAATCAACTAACCATGCATTCAGTGTGCTGGGATACCTGAGGGACTTGAACCAAAGTACTCGGTGGTGGATTTCAAACTCGCAAGATTCTAAGATTCCGTCATAAGCGGGCACCACGCGAGGTTCTTTTGTTGAAGCGTCTGTCTACGAGAGACTACTCAGGCGTCACCCCCGTGCGCGTGTCGATTTGAACGAAAAAGTACATATACTAAAATCCTAATTCAGTACTAAGCATTTAGTCAGCGCCTCGGCCATCGAGTGGGCTTGTCATCTCCGAATAAGCACCACCAACGATATGAGTCATGTCTTCTTCGGCCCGCTTTCAAAGCCTATCACATGACCGCGCGGCCTGCATACATAAAGTTCCTACTTGGTTCCTACACTATAACATTTTGCAGAAACAAAAAGAGGAATCAAGACAATGATAGCGACTTCGGCACCACCGCTCTCAGCCACCCAGGCCAAAGAACTCAAAGCCCTCCACCAGCCCGGGCACCCCATCGTCTTCGCGAACATCTACGACGTATCCTCCCTCAGCGCGCTCCTCTCCCTCAATACCGGCGCGTCATCCGTCCCTGGCCCCGTGCGCGCCATCGCCACAGCCTCCTATGCGATCGCCGAGACCATCGGTGTCCGCGACGAAGACCTGACCTTCGAACAACAATTCGCCGCGCTCGAGCCCATTACCACGCATCTCCGCACCGTCGCCTCCCTCCCCTTGAGCATTGATCTGCAGGACGGCTATGGCACACGGCTCGAGGAGTGCATGCGGCGCGCCGTCAGCCTCGGCGCGGTCGGCGCCAACATCGAGGACTCGATCCCGGAGCGTGGCTTCGGGGCGGGCGTGAAGGGTAGCCTACGCAGCACGGAGGAGCAGGTGCGCCGGATCGAGACGGCGCTGCGCGTCGCGGCGGAGATGGGCGTGCCGGACTTCGTGATCAATGCGCGCACAGATGTGATGGCGTTGGCGCCGCGGCCGGAGGGGGCAGTGGAGGAGGCGGTGAGAAGGGGGAAGGCGTTCCTGGAGGCGGGAGCGACGACGGTGTTTATCTGGGGAGGGAGGCAAGGCTTGAGCAGAGCGGAGGTGGAGAGATTTGTGAGGGAGTTTGGGGGGAGGCTGGCGGTCCTGTTGTCCAATGCGGAGGATGGGTTGACGGTAGAGGAGTTGGCGGCTATAGGGGTTGCGAGGATCAGCATTGGGCCGAGTTTGTGGTTTAAGGCTATGGAAGCTGTCAAGGTTGCGGCTGGAAGGATTTTGGCTGGTGGAAGATTGTATGCGTGAAGAGACGATACTGTAGTAATCTGAGCAAGTGTTCAGATGTCGGGTGACAGGCCCTTGGAAAATGAACACTTTGGCGCAAGGAGGAAGACAGTTTATTGTTTTCAACTGATGAACCGACATGAACACATGTTCATAAACATCGTGGAGGTCCACATGATGACAATTAAGACGACAGTAACATGCGAGTCGACCAGCATCCGTGATAGAATTTAATTGAATTTACCCGGACTACCCTTACGGGCCACCCGTGTCCAATGCCCATGAGACAGCACAATATTCTGATGGATATACAGACAGTGAAGGTTTTGGCAGTAAGCAAACACAAGCACAAGTCAAGCAAGTCATCCCACCAAAACTTAAACTCCGGCTGGTGTACAAGTCAGTGTGCCAAGTCAGTATAATATTCATCGTAACCTTCAAGGGACAAGGCGGAATGGCGAGGCTGAACGAGGGGGCGTGGCTTTAAATTGTTAACATAGAGTAGCGATGGATCGAGTAGGAACAATTAGGTGGAGTGGGGTAGAAGGGATAGGCGTTAGTGTGGTCGGCGAGAAATGTAGGTCCGGTGTCAGGAGTCAATGTCGTGCCACCAGGAGTGTTGTGCTGTAGTGATTGGCCATCCACATAATTCGCACGCCGATCGGTTTTGAAATGTTAGCAGGATGTCTATATTGCCCTTGGACACGTCAGGCGAACCCAACCAGATGGATTAAAAGCGTCAGGGTGACAGAACGGCGTCAAGACTCCCGGTAGGCATGAACGTGGACTTCGAAGGGAAGAATGGTGACCGTGCCGTGGGTGTAAAGGGGCTGAAAATTTCGGTTGTTAGCTTAAGGTACAAGGTGAATAAGGACGATGTATGGATGGAAACACATTCATTTCTGGTTGAAGGACGACCGCGAGGTTGCGAGGATGTACGTTGATCATGCAAATGGATCTGTTGAAACAGCCGATAGAAGAAACCGACGAACTCAGAGACTTTGCCAAGACCTGAATCCGGGCCAAGGAAAAGATTATATCCGACTGGTACGTAGGTTTATCCCGACAGAGGATCGTACCGGATTAGAAAATGCATTGTGCTCGGTTCGTTGTGATGTAAGGACTTGGTTAATCGCGAACGTCGTAGGATGTGTCACGGAAGGTGAAAAATGGCGGTACGTACCGCCGCGTTGAATCGAAGGGCGACGGGAAGTTCCTGGGAAAGACATCCGCGAGGAGCGGTTATTATCAGCGATCGATGCTGGCGTATATATTTAAAAGATGGCCATAGATACTCCCGGAGTAACAGCGGCTCGTCAAGAAGATTCAGCCCACATATGTGGAGCGAAAGAAATAGCCAGTTGAAGTGCATGCACCCATGAGCAATGGGGCCACTCGCACGTCTTTGGGCCTGGAAAGTATGGTCCCAAAAAGTACGAGCTTCGCGATGTTGGTTAGCAAATGCATTTCTGCTGGATTAAGATTCATGACGCACCTGCACTTCTCTGGGAATATTTAGACGTGTATGGACCGAGGTGATTGTCGCCAGCCATAGCGGGATCAGCAAGAAAAGTGAATACGACCTGAAATAGTGAGTGGAGTGAGACGCGTACTTATTAGAGTGTTTGCGATGCAGCCATTGGAGCCACTACGTGGCTGATTTGCGTTGCGAAAGTTGATGGCTCCACAAAAATGACATTTCATCTTCCATGCTAAAAATTCGTCAGTACACTCACTAGAGGGCACTGCAGAAGACTGAATCACTAGAATTGCTCTAGCCAGATGTCACCACCCAGTGTATTCAAGTCTATGCAACCACCTGGCTGGAACCAGCCTTCTTGGGAATTTATTACTGGTCTAACGCCTCTAGAAAATCACCGAGAATCATGTTGAATGAAATAGTTGTTTTTTAATAGCTTAATCTCCATTCCTAGTGGCTCAGATGTGAAAACAAAGAAACTTGACCATGCCATCAGCCATCAACTATCGCAACGCAAATCAGCCACATGGTGGCTCCAATGGCTGCATCGCAAACAGGCTATTGGCATATGCGATTCTCACCACCCAACCCCAAAGGATCACCGCTTCGCACGAGATTCGGAATTCGACGCGGCATCGGTTCGTTGTGCAGCTTTTCATGACGACATCAGTAGGCTGAGGTGAAACACGAAGAGCTATAAGAAACGTCACCTCGATGGCTCACCTCCTTCCAGCGCAAGAACGGCAGTCGTACGAGGAAGTCTACAAGTCAAAAGTACGGATTGAAAGAAGTGTCGTAGATACGCTGGCATCGTACAAATTGGAACTCTCGCCTGAGTTAAAGCAGAAGGGAATACAGACCTGGTGGTCGTATGGGTCCGAGTGCCATTGTGAATAGCAAGGGGGAATATGATCCAGTCCATTGAGTATAAGTCAACGCCAGACGGGAGTGGTATCGTTTAAACTGGTGAAGAGGCTTTTCTGTCCTCTCCACGTCCATGAGCGCACAGCGATTTTCCGCAGAAAAAATACATCTGAATCGGCAGATTTGTGGACTTAGACGCGGAGGCGAGGCATTAGAAGAGCACACTAGTCATGATTTCGCTTCAAGCTTTCTGGGGGAACCAAGATGTGGGAGATGAAGGGCGGATAAATCAGACCGCCGGGTGAGGTGCGGACGGGCATGTATAGCTGCATGGAAAGGTCGTAAAATGAGAGTAGCGCGGACGCAGCATGCAGATGTGATTGACATTGAGGGTGGTAGCCCAGAGTCACTGCCTAAAATGCATTTGTTGTTGGGGAGGGACACGACTGCAGCTGTCACACAGGTACATGTATCGTAAACAGCGAGGAGGTGAGCTTATGGATCGATATCGTGGAGGGGCGGGCGCAGCGGTGGAAATGGGCGTAGCCGAACTTCAATGCTGGCTGGAGAAGTGGTGCGGCGGGCTATCAAGGGTATCACAAGCGCAAACAAACGCGTCGCGTCATAATCGTGGGAAAAGCGAAGGTTGCGCCCGGTAAGTGAGGATGCGGATGACGAATTGAGCTAGTTGGAATTGAACAGATACGATACTAGTAAGATCATAGATACATTATCTCATGTCGAATGCCATTGCCGGTGCTTAGGAGCCGGCAGCTATCGTATGGCCATTGGTCAGGACGGGCGGAGAACCACCTGGAACTCGAAGTTTTTTGACTCTTGAGAAGTAAACTCGCGAGGCTCGAGAATCCATTGCTATTGCCGAGGAGGGACTTGGACCGCGACGGTTCCTTCGTTTTCGAAATCAGCCATATGCCATAGGCCATTCGACTATATTGTATCTGGATACATATTTATCGACGATTTTTTTTTCTTGGAGAAGAGCTCATGTGTCAAAAGTCGGATTTAAGAGTCAGGAGAAAGATTCGACTCCCTGTTTGCTGAGGCCACAATTAGATTGATAGCCATTTGGGACCGAGGTTTTATGGAGCATTGGAAAGGAGCCGGCACGCTGAAGACTCCAATTAGAAAAAACTCCCGCTTGCGGCGAGGAACTCACGAGACCATGCCCGGCTCATATTCATAGCTGGGCTCGACGACATTTCCGTCCTCCCCAACGGCCTTGGAAATATCGAAGGCGGCCAGAATGGAGGCTATCGAGATCCACAATGATGACATTGCCATGTGGCGTCCAGGACAAATCCTAGCACAGCGGTGAGATATTCGGAGGGGCGGTAAATATTTCAAAGCAACCTTCGTCCAAACCCAAAAGCAAAGGTGGGAGTCCTGACGTCAGGGTTGAGCTTGCCGTCCAGAAGAAACCGTTCTGGTTTGAATGAGAATGAATCTGGGTACATAACCTGGAATTGTTAGTATGGATAGAGAAAGGATGGAGGAGTGGAACCTCATCGTGAGACATTGCCCTAGAGATCCACTGAGTAGCGATCATAAAATGCAAATGAAATAAGCTCACCATGAGTTTGCTACGACGATTGAGCCCGCTGGAATCCTATATCCGCGATACACATCTTCAACAGACACAAAATGAGGTATACCTGGGTAAAAGGATCAGACCATCATTCGCCTGGAGTCCCAACTTCCACACCGAACGGAGTGACGCTTTCCCACCGAAGAGCCTCCTTGACCAAGGCGGAGACGTATGGCAGTGAGGGCTCATCAGAGAAGTCTGGAAGCCGGTTTGGGCCCACGACACGATCAATATCGAGCTGTGCCTTTCTCATGGCGTCTGGGTTGGATAGCATTCCTAGCACGAAGGTGCCGAGAGCAGAGACCGTTGTATCTGCGCCTGCGAGGAACATAGTTCCAACAGTAGATTTGATGACATCTTCGTGATATTCCACATCCGCCGGATTATCCAAATTTTCCACATTCCGGAGGCAGGAAAGCGTAAAGGACGGTCGAGCTGTCCCTGAGGCCTGATAAAAGAGTAAAAAAAGTGTCGAACGCAATATTGTCACGTCTGTACACACCATTTCGCGCTTCACATAAGCGAATGGAAGTTCCATCGAGTCTCGAGCCAGTTTTCTCCACACCTTTGCGTTGCGCTTGAATTCCGCGCCGGGAAACCAGTCAGGGACGTATTTTAGAATCGGGAGGGAATCCTATGAAATCAAGTGCGGACGGGTTGATTTTGAAACGCGTGGAACTCACCACAAGATATTTTCCTGGCGTAGTCGCATCAGAGAGCGTGCGAATGGCGTTCACAGCACGGTTGATGTGTGGATCACTTTCAGGAAGAACTTCAAGTCCGTATCCGGCAGATAAAATGAGCGCCCCAGCCATGCTGAAAATAATGTAGGTCATATGAAAATCGAGATTTGGCACGTACTGTCTGAGGTGGTCCATCACGCGATCCGGGTGCTGCAAGATATTGCGGAGTAGTCCATGGCAGGCTGAAGTCACCTTTGGACGAAGTTTGAGGGATGCTGTCGGGTTGAACTCGTGCTGGAAAAGTCGACGACGGGCACGCCTGGGAAAGAGTGTAGTTTGGGCGAAGCAGAATTTGTGAGCTAATGACGAACCAGGCGGGACCTTGAGGTGGACACGATATCTGTACCGTGGTTCTACTGCTAGTAAATTCGGCATACCATATTGCATTAAACCTGAAGTGAGCCGTGTCAGTTTTTCAGCGAAAAAGATCGGAGATAGCAAGCAAACCGAGAATAAAATCCCATCCCATCAGCTCATTGATCATCGGCATCCGCGCCCTGCGCATGTCGGAGGACAATCGATAGTCGCATAATATCAGCTCACCTCCCTGAGTAAATGGCGGATCTTGTCAGGAGGAGGTCGTTTGCCGCCTCCACGGAGTTTAGGACGATTATGGACGATCCGGCAACATCCAAATGTATGATATCGGAATCTGCGGAACTTTCACAATTAGCTGAACAGCAGATTGAACACGTCGGGAGTGCAGGTCGCACTGTATTGTTTGCTCCATTTCATGTAGGTCTTCCATTCGAATTCTGGCGGCATATCGAACAGATTTCCCACAAGAGGGAGCTTGGGAGGGCCCGGTGGAAGTGGTAGCTTGGATTTTGAGCTTCTGTAACAGATAGCTAGGAGCACCGCGGTCCATATCGCACCATAGAGAAGAAGGGATGGCATGCCTATGAGAGTCGGGAGCAAGGGAATCTCTTGGCCCATTTTGCGCTGATTGAGAGGCCATGCCAAGACCATGCTCATGACACCAGACTTTGAGTCAAAGGAATTCGGCCCTGAAACTGCTAATTCCGTAGCTATTTTAGGTCCGCCTGACTCCTAAATCCTTGGCTCTTCCGGTAGGCTCAGGCATCGGAACTGAGACCTAGACAGGTGCCGGCAGATGCCGAGTTTCAACTATGTCGTATTTTCTGCAGCTACTAAAGTTGCCCGTGAATAAATTCACGGGGTGCCAGTTTGATCTCACCAGTTTAATTACCATGTTAGTTCCAGCTCCAGCTCCAGCTGCTGAGTTTAATTTTCTATTTGTGCAGCTGTCTATCCCACGTTCTTCCTCAGTTCTGCGAAATTAGTAGGGTACTTCTCGTCCCAGCTTCTACATTTAACCTGATTTTGTCTGTCTACCCCTTGCCTCCGCATTTTTATAACAGCTCATCATACACCGTCACAAATATTAACGGCCCTGATCAACTTCTTTTCATCTATTTAATATTGTATTATCGCTGGTTCAAGCTGTGAACTCCTTAAGTTCAACATAAATGTTTGTACCACCACTCCTCCCCATTACTGAAAAATTTCAGCATGCCGTTTGAGTGATAATGTTCCCACCCACCAACTTCTCAATATAAAATTTCGTTTGTGTCACCCCAGTTGCCCAGGAGTCTCAGGCTGCTGCTCAGTTGTATGAAAACTCATCCCCGCTGCCAATTGTCTCAGTTGAATCTCTCCTTGAGACTGCTAAGTTTATGGTCAAATTCCAGCTGAGCAATGGTTTGTGGGAATCTTGAACAACTACTTGCACCACTTGCTGTCTTTCCAGTCCTATAACTTTATTTAAGTACCCTTCTGAACTTGAACTGCCCAATCTTTCCCATCTGATCTGTCCAACTACATACTTTTCAGAAAGGTGGAAACATCAAATTGCTTGTAAAATTTAATTTGGTTGTCTTATAGATTGACATGATTTTTTTAAGTACTTTCGAGCTGCAGACATTGCCCCATACTTCGGCATCTGGTTGCATTCGGTGGTTCTCATATTCCTTATGGCATTGTTCGTTGGTTCTCGCGGTGTGCCCGTCGCACATTCCAACCCATCTGGTTCTTAGTCCAGAATTAAACAGTAAAACATTACGGAGCCTGTTCAATCTTTGTGAATGAGAGCTGCTTCATCACCTCTCTGTAATGGAAGCAGTTTAGCTTCGACGCACTTTGTACAACACGATAGGGGCTCTGGATTACGTCAGAACCCGCATCGGCGCCGCCCGTAATGCGATCATGCGAAATTGATTGACGTTTGTCTGGCAACGTTATATTATATAGTAGAAGATATGGCCGTCCTGGATTTTCCACAACGTTCTTATGTAATTATGTAGTCTCTTATAGACACCCGATAATAACTCGTACCTCGTGCGGTAGACTTGCCGAACCCGGATTTACCGGAGGCCCAAAAAATCGATGAATCGAGAAAGAGATTATTGCCGCAATCAAAAAAAGGGAGGGCAACTGGGTGACTTCCCGTAAGATAAATATATTCCTACAGATTTTTTAGAGGCCGTTTTCGAACATCCCGAGACAGCTGTCAGGACCCCATCGGCCTTGGATCTTGCGGAATTCCTGTCGACCCTCCAATAGAATAAAATCTGGTTGAGGGGCAGCAGGCCCCGGGAAGCTCCACCCAAGGGTTGTCCAGATGTTGAGGTTTTTGAGGGCAAAAAATCGCGATTTCCTTGTCCAAAACTTGAGGTTTTTGAGGAACTTCAAGTGGAATGCCAAAGGCTGACATGACTCCCAGCATAAGAGGTCAATTCTTGTTCTGCATGTGAGTTCTGACTGACATCTCCGTTGAAGCTAGAAACCCGGGAGATTTTACCCGCCTTCGCTAGCCGGAGAAAAGAAAATGAAAAAACGGGGCTTTCAAAACCATTTCCCCCACGCCAAGACAGTAAGAAAGCCCTGTCCGACTCGAGGTTTTTGAGCTCCAGATCCTCAGGTTTTGAGGTCAAAATCTGGGATTTTTCCGGACAACCCTTAGGTGGAGCTTCCCGGGGCTTGGGGCAGCTACCCCCCATATAAAGGGTGGTTGAATGACACTCTCGGACATTTCCTCCGCCCTTGCGGCGCGTCGTCGCCTAAATGGGGTGCTCGTCAGCAACCATCTCCGTCTCTGCTTCATGTTTCCGTGCGCTCCCTCACGCGACTTCATTGTGCAGATGAACTTGAGCCTATCCTTGATCCCTCCCATGCGCTGCCCATTGCATTGAGGCAGACGGTCTCATGTGTATGAACTTGGCTGAACTCGGAACCTGAGGCGAAGAACTCGTGCGAGCCGCGGCGAGTGGTCAATATTTGGCGACCGATGTTGAGAGGGTTGAGACCTTGTGAGACCCAGCGGGATAGGAGGCTTTGAGGCGTCATTTACATGTTGGGCGAGTGGCATTAAAAATGTTTGTGAGCGCTCTTACGGGAAACCAGGAAGCTCAGAATACTCGATTTAACTGTCAGTTGCCATCATTTGGCACCCCTCCGATCGCCCTGTGGAATAAATCTATCTTACGAGAAGTTACCCACTGTCGAATTAAATGAGAAACCTCCAACCTTCTTAATCGCCAATGTGAATAGTTTTGCAGCCGTGGGGAGATCTAGTCTCTCCTAGACAGACGCTGCAACCGTTGAAGCTCGTACCTCGCATGTTGTAGTCTGTTGACTTCCTCGATCAGTTGATTGGCACCTGACATTATGACATAATCACAAAATTCGGGGAGGTTCCTCCAAGAGCTAGAGCGCGTTTTTCGATATTTTTGTGATACATCCATGTTTGAAGCATCAAAAGGAAAAGCTCTTCCAGCCGAAGTTTTTCCTCTGGAGGTCAGAAAGGCGATGCCGAAAATTGCCGTAGGAGCCACGCGCTAGAGCCAGTATCTCGTTCCTCGACGAAGGAATCAAGATAAAATATTCTAAACACGCAATTACTTTCAAAACCAGGGTTCAAGCAACTTTGTCTCTTCAAGTCGGTCATTGGGGCAGTGCAAAGGTTTCAACTAGCTAGACTAGAATTGAAAGTCCGACGATTATAAAATAAGGGCGGGTTCCAATGATCGGGGGCGTGGTAAACTACAGACTAGGGGAGATCACGATCAGTCGCGTCACGGTCACCATATCTCCCTCTTCCTCCCTTCTTCGGCTGTTTTGTTCAGGTTTTGTCAGCTTTGAAATCCCTTTACCTGCACAATTGGCGTCGGCGACTCTAACAAATGAGCTGGAGTCACCCCTCCGCAAGTCGCCCCTCCGCCAGTGACCACCTACCAAACGGGGGACTTCTACCCAGTGCTACAAAACCATCTGGTTTTTTTACTGATAGAGTCCTCGTCTCTTCGGTTTAACCTGTACAGGCGGAATTATGGCGATCCATAGTTTTTCTGGCTCTCCACGCTGATCAAACATCCTAACTCTCGCCCCCGCGCTGTGACATTACGTTTGGCTCTGACAATCCGCACCGACTCTCTTTCCGAGCGACGAGCGTCAATGTTGCGCCCTCGCCGAGCGCAGGCTGTGCTCGTGGAAGACTTCGGTAAGAGGAAGTCGGCGGGAAAGTAAGTTTCTTATCCGATGGTCCCACTCCTTTTCTTCTCTTCCCTTTTCTATTTTGTTTTATTTCCTCTTCGGACGTTCCTGGTTCTACTAGACGCGCTGCCAACGCACTTTTCTTCATTGTGCGCGACATTACATTCTCGGTGCAATTCGTTGACCGTCTTATTAAAATTCTGTATTCCGTGATGCAGCAGCGCGCGACAGCTACGCGTCTCGTCTTTGTATATTCCACAGCAAGGCAGCTGGGCGTCCTTCCCTCTGGCCTTTCATTCCTTTTTCTCTGCCTTTTCCTTATTTTTCCCTTCCTTTCCCCAACTTCGCGCTTCACTTAGCCTCATCATTTTGTCCACACGTTCCTCTTCTTCCCTACGCCCTCTTGGGCATGTGCCGTTGAAGGGAGTGCCATCTGGGCTTCGCTGATGTACGGTCAGCCGGGTGGTCGTGGTCGCCGAGCATCGCGCACGTAGCCTGGGACGAGTCGCGCGCAAATACGCGTACCTGTTTTTATTTTCCTTTTTGCGCCATATACAACTTTGCGGGTGGATCGATTCAACCGAATTCTGCGATTATTGATCCTTCTGTGATTAATGCCTCGACTTCACGGAGGACGCGCTAGGCGAGCGGACCACTACGAGCGAGGATGGGCTCGATATTTTATCCCCGTTTAGAAATCCACCACGTTCCGCAGCTGCGCAGCACCCAACGGGTGCGAATCTGTGCGAATGCTTGCCTGCCGACCGCAACCTATTATATGCTGAACATGGCTGAACCGCGACGCTGCGTACATCCACGGGCCCAGCACCCCGCGTGCGGACCTTTGATCTCTTTGGCTGGCAACCATAAGTTAGTCCATAAAACGCAGACTCACACCAGGCATCTACTAGAACAATCCTTTCTTTTCTAGACGCGATCATCATGCCTGCTTTAAACAATTTTTTTGTCTCCGTTGTTCTTGCGGTCGTATACTCGTCTAACGTGATGGCGGTCCCATCCCCAGCAACGGAGCCGAGATTTGCATCGGCGAAGCTCTCCACGGCGAGGACGCACATGCTCCCCAGCGGCTTGACAATCGAGTCCTATAACCCTCCCAGCATTCTCGAAGTAAATAAATATGTCTCAGCACGGCCCATATCTCGATTTATGATCCTCCCAGACTTTCGGGGCAGGAATTGACCATCCTCTGCACAAGCGCGCGGGAGCCAGCCTGCAGGAGTCTTCTGTTGCGTTTATTCAGGACAAGCTGAACCTCACGTATACTGGCGCTGCCGATCGCTATAGTTACGCCGCCCAGACTCATGTATGTTCAATGCTTTGCATCTATACAGATTGTCTCACATCTCCCTTCAGAAAGGGATCTCCTATGCTAATGCCGTTGCGAACGTCGCCTTCAACAAAGACGACAAGGTAGTTGTGTTCGGCTCATCCTTCGTCACCCCGAGTGAGCCTACCTCTTTCAGTACAGTGAAGCCTATAATACTACACCGCCAACGGTCACACACGTGGTCGCCAGCTGGACGCGATCTGGCTGATACATGTCACTGAAAGCTGGACACAGCTTGCTGACAGCTGGATTCTAGGCGAATTCTCTATGGGTCCAGCATGGACCCAGCTTCGACTGAATTCCAGCTGAGGAACCAGCTACCAGCCACATATTCAACCATCTTCTTCTTTTATTTTCTTTTGGAGCGTTTTCCCATATTCACAATAATGCTTCACTACGTACAACGCATGGGAGAAAAGAATAGTAATATTGCAAGTATGTAACATCCACGTCATGTACTGTATGCCACGCTGTCCTGCTCCAAATCGAAGGCCCTTCCGACCACCCGAAGATGGATTTAAAGCTGTTTGAGCAGGAAGTCAAAACTCCCCGGAGATCACAGGAATGGAGCAGGTGACTGACGTCGTGTTGTAGATACCGGCGGCCTCCAGGCTGATGAATGTGCTGGAAGACATCTTCGGGAGCGCAGAGCCTGGGGGTTCCGCGGTGTCAGACTTGGCGCTCATAGCGGATGGGAGGGAGAATGCATACCGCTCGTTGCCGATGGCGATAACTTGTCAGACAGAAAAGTTCTTGCTCTTCTCGACGGTGGACGAGGGCAGCTGACTGTGCGGCAGTTGGCAAATCCTGCCCGTAGTTGAGGGCGACGTAACACAACTTCTCCTTTGATATCACGGACGATTTCACACTCGGCAGTGGTGGTAACAGGTAGACTGGCTCGGTCAGATTCTTGATGAGGAACTCGGAACATTGCGGCGGGTGGAAGCGTTCTCCCAATCAGAAAACCACCCCTTCCGGACTTGATTGGCAAGTCGACGGACTCAAGACGGACTCTTCATTAATGAGGCAATAACGTCGACGGTGGCAAAACGAGCTGACGAATTTGAGCGGTAATCCTGATGGCAGCGCTTCAGGGGGTGAGAAGGTAAAACGGGAAGCAGCAGGGTTGAGGGAATTTGCGGGCTTTAGACTTTACGGGCTTTGGACTGGGTGCCAGTTGTTTGGCGCGCGTGCGTAGAGGACAGGTGTGTTTATCGGCTGAGAGGTCTTGCCGTCGCCGAGGTGGAACTTGCAGTGGGAGGACTACTGTTTCAAGTCTTGACAGTATCCGACGTTCCTTTATTGTGTTCAGTAGCGTGGAAAGTAGGAGTTGCTGCTGGTGAGGACACAAGCTACACAAAAGATAGATGCCAAGGTTGACATGTACAGTGTGAGGTATACAAGTAGAAAGAAGCGATTTGCCAAGGAAGTCTTGCGCGATGTTATAGTCGTCAGATTCTTGCGCTTGGTTGGGAGCGCAATACGGCCGCTCGAGTCCAAGGGGCTTGGGTTGAGGTCTGGAAGATAGTGTGTAAGGTTTGAAGGGCCTCAAAGCAGAGGAGGGAGCGGGAGAGACGGGAATCTGAAGAAGGAGAAGGCAAGAGATGAGCAAAGGGCGACCAACGTACACGTGATATATATACATGGACAAACTTTACGCACGGACCGTTTTGCATTATGATTCAATGCTACCTGTCTACCGCCTTTTTCAATCTGTTCTACTTTTATGCTCGACGATGGTACGTGAACTCCTGCGCGAGGTGGCCTGTGAATATTCAATTTTGGCCAGGACAGAACGGTTTCTTATCAATTTCCTACACTAGTGCGCATAATATTACAGTCTCGAGAATTTGAATGAATAATCAAGCATGCACACTATTGACTGGAATTCCCTTCAAGTGCGAGCACTGTTGAATTTTCAACTGTGTGCGATCACAGCAGGCCACATAACTGCGGGGACTTAGTGGGAATGTTATTATTATTATCCTAGAATCTTATCTCTTTGAGTCGCTCTGGTGTTCCCAAACTTTAAAAGTAGTGAAAAAGTTTGGCACACTGCCGGATATTTTCGTACATATGGTTTTAGCATGTCCAGTAAGGTGGGGGCCATGTGGATTCATATGGGTGCTAGCTGGTGGAAAGCTGGAATCCAGGTTACAAAGAAAAGCTGGCGACAAGCTGGAGAAATCATGGGATCAGTTTTTATAATATGTGGACATAAGCTGGGCGATCTAGGTGGAGGCAACGTGCCAGCACTTTGGCGGTGTAGCCACCTCCTCATATAGCGACCATCGCCGCCGCCACCCCTCTATCTCGTTCGAAGAGGCCCGCGCGACCGCCGAAAAACAGCTCGCGGGCTCCCACGAAGGGCTGTCCGCCTCCAAGCTCGAATATTTGGCCAAGGACGACGGATCTGCCGCGCTCGTATACTCCTTCCAAGTGAGCAACGAGGCGACTGGAACATGGTATGAGGCGTTCGTCGACGCCCACAGCGGTGAGCTACTCTCCGTTGTGGACTTTGTCGCCCAGGCATCCGTACGTCCCATCTCACGCTTTGCACTTTGCGTCTTGGTCATTCATGATTTCACATTACCTGGCGCTGCCTATCAGGATTCATAGGGTCTTGTATATAATTCTCAAGCAAGTAAAAACCTGTTTGTAAACAATGTTTATAAACAGGCTGTTTATAAACCTGTTTATATACCATCACGGCATATCGGGTAAAAACAGATTTGAGGCTCTGGCCTCTGGAAAATTTGTGCCTGGAGTCTGTTGTTGATTCTGGGAACATCCCACCAAGATTGACACCCTGCAATCTCATCTACAAAGCCAATCTGAGACCATCGCGATTCGCTCCACCCCAAAAATGCAACAAAAAATGCATCAATGTCATGCATTATGTTTTAGATTGGGTAACTCCACCATGTACCCCAATTAATCGCCGGACAAGTGCTCGAGGTTGACTGGAGGTCCAAAATGTTTGCAAATTTTTGCAGGGATTGCCGTCGGTCCGGGGTCTGAATATTATTAAAAACAGACCATTTCAACCAAACCAATTAAAAACCGGTTTATAAACAGCTGTTTATAAACCGGTATACATACAGGAATTACATACAAGACCCTAATCAGGAAGGAGGCTCTCTTGGAGGGCTCCGAGAAGCTCGTGGACCGACAGGACGCCATCGCTTCTCCCAATGGCTGGCACATCACCAACACTGAGAACTCCACGTTCACGTCGTACGTCTTTTGCAATATTCTTTTCGATGACAGTGGCATATAATTTA
This sequence comes from Mycena rebaudengoi, assembly GCA_029282285.1. Lineage (NCBI taxonomy): Eukaryota > Fungi > Basidiomycota > Agaricomycetes > Agaricales > Mycenaceae > Mycena > Mycena rebaudengoi. Next base: position 138,920 of record JARJCX010000144.1, read on the forward strand.
CTTGCATCCAGTGGAAACAATGCTGTAGCTTTCACGGGCACGGCCGCCACCGGCCGGATCCCTGAGACCGCCGACGGTCTCGTCTTCGAATACGTTCAGGATCCCGCCCAGGAGCCGACCGTGGATGTTAATGTTGGCGCAGCCGTTGTCAACGCCTTCTACCTTATCAAAACTGTCCACGACATCACCTACCGGTCCGTTTCCTTCCTTCTTTCGCTTTTCCCTGCATATTTTATTTTATTATTTTAGTTACGGCTTCACCGAGGCGGCGTTCAACTTCCAGAACGATAATTTCGGCCTCGACGGGGTGGCCAATGACCGCGTCACCTCCTCCATCCAAGACATCGCTGGCTCTGACAATGTCGACTTCTCGACTCCCCCTGAGTGTGTCGTTTCTGTCTTCAACATACACCTTTATTCTAACCTTTTTTCTTTCTCAGCGATCAATCTGGACGCATGCGCCTCTTCATACACAGTCTGGTTACCAGTCTAGTCTCTCTTACTGTTTCTGCTTTTCTTCCAACTTTCTTTCCGTAGCCCAAGGGCGATGGCGCCCTCGAGAACGACGTCGTTGTCCATGAGGCCATGCACGGTGTCACCAACCGCATGACCGGTGGTGGCACTGCCCGTTGCCTGCGCGCACCAGAGGCCGGCGGCATGGGTGAGGGATGGTTGGGTGCGATGGCTGAGTACGCATGCAATTTTTCTATTGGCGTTGGTAACTGAGAACTGGCTCCGCAGTGGACTGAGCAGAAGAACGCCACCATCGTCGATTACACTATCGGACCGTACATCTCCAACAAGGCTGCGGGCCTCCCTACTCCACCTCCAAGACCACTAATCCTCTGACCTACGGGAGCCTCGCCAAGCTCACCGAGGTCCACAGTGCGTAACACCTCCTTCAACGTCGCTTGAATCTCACAAAAATTCGCGTGCGCAGACATCGGTGAGGTCTGGGCCAATATTCTGCACAACGTGTACGCCGCCCTGGTTGGAGCACGGTTTCTCCACCACTGCCTTCACCGACCCCGATCAGACCGAGGGCAACGTCGTCTACTTGCACCTGCTCATCGACGCCCTCACGCCGCAGCCCTGCAGCCCCAAGTTGTACGTCCATCAAGCCAAACCCTTGCGTGATTAAATATTCCGCCAGCCCGACCGCCCGTGATGCCTGGATCCAGGCCGACGTCAACAGATACACCGGCGCGAATAAGTGTCTTCTCTGGACCGCCTTCGCCAGCCGCGGCCTCGGTGTTGGCGCGGCCGACCATGTCGACAGTGCGGCCGTGCCGGAGGACTGCGTGGCAGCTTGAGTTCCCTCACAAGTGCTGTGACGGTGGATTAATCTGGGATCCAAAATGAACAGGAAAGGGAAGAGTCTATTGTTACTGTCGTTCTATAGGACATACCTAGGACTCTCCATATGTGTGGGAATACAAGTAAAATAACTATGTACGGCGGCGGGAAATATCGATTGCGAGGTTCGTCGCACACTAATCCTCAGACACGGTGAGAGAGAGAAGAGAGAGGCTGGTCGACTCTAGCCTGCTGCAACTCGCGGAACGAACCAAGTTGTTGCTTGAAAACTACGAATGAGTTATTTGCAGGAGGGAACGGGTTTTGTACTGTGACAGTCCAATGAATTAATTACATGCAAACGAACGAAGTAGTAGTGAATTTTGGACCGGCTCTGAGCCGGCACCCGCGAGCTTCCTATGCCGCCGGTACGCAAGGAGGAAGGGTGTCTACGTCTACAGAGTGTGTAACGACTGTTGAAATCTTGACGCCGTCTTCATCTTCAGCGCCAATAGTGAATCTCCTGACATTATCCTCCTCCTCGGTCAGCTCGATGCTCCAAAGGGAGTACGCAGAGTTGGCAGCCACGGGGTCCTCGGGCTCCTCGATGTCTGTTTCCTCAACGGTGGTGCGATTAATAGCATCTCTGACCTCACGCTCGAGAAACACGCGTGCTGGCTCAAAGCCATTGCGGATCTGCTTATCGTCAGCCAAGTAAATTTACACAAATTCCAAACGCACCCCGATGTCAAACCTCCCCTTGAGAGGCACCGCCGAAATGAGGCATGACGAATTAGAGAAGGCGATGCGGTCATCTACAGCGAACCCGATACCGTCTTGATCTTCCAGCTTGCCGTCCACGGTAAAGCTCATGCTCAGAACACCAGCCTCAGGATCGAGCGGGATGAACTCGCGCTCGAAGCTTGTGCCCTTGAACGCGTAGTAGTTCGATTGGACTCGTCCACCCATAGCTTGACTAGTGCGGTCGAAAACCACCTCCACGTCGTTGGCTGTGTTGGGCCCGGCGCGATCTTCCCAAAGTAGGCGAACGACGGGGGTTTTTTCCGCGGAAACGTTGAATAACTGAAGGGGAAATGAGCATTTAACGGCAAGATTTCGAGACTGGACGTACGCGAACTGTGCCAGATAAACCTAGCTTGTCACCCAGCAGGACGACCTCGACGAGATCCGGTTTGACGGGCAGCGGGTCTATCACATCGCTGAGCTCCACGCTGTCTGGCACGGTATCCAACATGCGCGCAAACAATTCCGCGCATGTCGCTTCAAAGAGGTTCGGCGAGTTTCCAAAGCTACGAGACTGCAACTGAGTTGCCAAATCCAAGCATGGGAAGTGAATGCGCACGAGAGCATAGTGGCGTTCCCATCGCTGCCGAAAATGCGCTTGTCCGAATTAAAAGTATCGTTCTTGGCAACGATTAGTGGATTGGTTGTCGTACTTTCAAGGTACTCTGTTACGCTGGATGGCCATCAACGCTCGCTGCAGGTGGACAGGGTGCGACTCACACGTTGTTGTCAAATTCTGAAAAAGTCGTATCAAAGTGAGCGACGGATTGTGTATTCTGGGGATCGTTTAATTCGGGCACGATATCGGGAAATGGTTCGTGTTGTACGCCGCCGAAGGAGTGCCTGAGGACAATGAAATACTGTAGACCTTCAAGGAAGACGATACACACCCGCATGCGACGAGGCCGATCATTTCAGTCTGTGTGAACCCTTGGCGGGCAAAGGAGGCAATGTGCGCATCCAGGTCCTGTTGCGGTTCAGGCACACCAGGCTTGTTGGCCTCGGTGGCGTCAATGCGTCCCCCACGGAACTTGATCTCTGGACCCTTGCTTTCAATCTCGTTCAACCTCATGAGGGAAGCGATGGTAGCGAAAAACCTACCAGCTCTCAAAGGCTGTAATAAACCCAATTGCAATGCTATCGGCGACTACGGGCACTGTGGTCAGAGGGTTTAGTCGCACGGGGCTGAGAACATACTGGAAATATGCCGATTGGTAAAGGCGACCAAGACTTCCAGCGTGTTCTGGAAGCCATTACCAGCATTCTATAATGTGAGTGAGCAAGTAGCAGGTGTCGCAGGAATTGTTTAATGCACCTCTGGGCGCGATTGCTCTTCAACAAAGCGAATCGAGGCGTCTAGCCCACCCGTCCCGTCCTCGACATTGTGAGTCGCCATGTCATGGTATGCCTTCCCGCAGATCAGCTTCAGCTGCTCCGCGGTCAATCTGCGACCTCACCGTCCGTATCCAGTCCGGGGCATTGGCTCTCCCGGTTCCAGAGCCGTCCTCATTGCCCTTTACGAAGAAAGTACAGGGTTGCATGAAGGACGCCATCCCGTTGAATGTGTCGTCCTGGTCCCAGCGCATCGCCTCCAGGGCGTCGAGCTTCGGCGATGGCCAGACATACGCGTTTGCCGTCGCGAGGGACACAAGGATGGTGAGACTGAGCATTCTTTGTTCAGAGAAGTCTACCAAGGTTGCATATAAGTCTGCACCCTGTGACGTTACGTTAACGTCCGCAGCTTTTCAGCCTGGCTACCGTTGCGTTTCAAGAAGCAGGGGCAACCCATTGTGAGGATTTGCGCCGAATCCAGCGATCAAGTCGCGAAGGAGGAAGCAATCATAGCTGTCGATGGCGGAAGCTGAGAACACGAGAATTTCACGGAGGGAGGCTGACGGATGTAGGCAGGTACATATGGCAAGGCATGATACATTCCTGCTGAGGACAACACCGGGGTGGAAGGCGGGACGAGAGAGCAGTGACTGCGTGAGCCATGAGAGCTACACTTACGTGCCAAGCCAAAAGCGGATCACCAAGCTGATGGTGGCTATGTTGTTGATCCGGGATCATATTTTTAAACCCCGGCCAATTATCTCCATAAGCTTGACAAAAAGCCCCCGATCAAAAGCTGAGTACTAGCTAGACTTCCGAAAAAATGCGGCGAACGTTGCACCACGTTACAGCATGTAACCAAAGCACTCGCCGCATTTTTCGGAATTCGTTTACTTACAGACTGGTTGCGAGCTCGAGTCTAGTAGAAGCTAGTCTCTCCTAGCCAGACGCTTTAACAGTATGAAGCTCGTACCTCGCTTAAGTAGTTATATGTGTTATCAGATGCCATCGAAAAAGCCACTGGGAATGAATGGGGGTTTGCCTTCATACCTTAGACCAACGCTTTTACGGGACCGTCTCGAATCGAAGGATTGCGACAGCTGTTCTCAGCTTAGGGTAATGGGACGAGTTTGATTGGATGTTGAACGTTGATGGTTGAGCGAGTGTTGAAAACGGGAGATTTTCGTTCTCTTGGCATCAACTTTCGTTGTTACCCGCCGATCCAGCTCATCAACGTCAATATTTTCTACATTTACTAGTACACCCTAAAATCTTCTGAGGGACGACGTGGACGCAGGGAAACAAGAAACGGCTCTGACCTGAAGAACGAAGGTCAGCCAACCTACAAAAAAGAATAATAATGGGCGATAGTGGATATATCTGTTGTTGATCGGTGGGCCCGGAAAACAAAACGCCGGCTAGCCACTACCGGCTTCCTGGAACTTCGAAGGGTGCCCGTTCGGCGTTTTCCATGTACTTAATCCAGACGTACTATGCGGCTCTGTGCGGCGTACGCTCGCCGCATGATGTATATCGCCGTAGCTACGCTCTGAATTCAATTCATGTCAAGATTACTGTCTAGACCACAAGACCCATGAGAGGATTTAAACTATAAACTATAAGCGCCATCAAAATTGTAGCTGCTGTGACTGTGGCAGTTTTTCGTCTTCACACTTCCGTTCGTTACTGGAGGTTGATTGGGTGTAAACTGGAGCCGCTTAGCATCACAGCCGTATCATCTTGTTACCGCTTGCTTTCTATTATTTTTGCCGTGGAGACAGCAGGACAGCCGACTCTAGATCTGTCAACCAGGCGTCCGGGCTGGAAACAAAGGCGGTCTCAGGAAAACCCCAGGAAGCCAAGGGGCTTACGGAGGAGGAGGAGGAGGCATTACTGCAGGGGTCCCTAAAAGGAACAAGCAGGTATTGTACCTACGTACACATAGGTCACCCATTATACCTGTTAATCTACAAACATTTTTTTTACAGCGAGAAGAAGGGCTGGTGAATATTTAAGGGTTGAATGTCGACATCAAAATTTGGACAAGGAATTGGACTCTTTGTCTGAGGTGGCTAGGAGGAGATTGATCGCCGCTTGGGAGCGAGGTTTTATAGAGCACTCGATAGGACCCGGCACACTGGAGAATGAATGGGAAAATAATCCTGCTTGCGGGAAGAAACTCACGAGATTATGCCGACGTCATATTCATAACTGGGCTCGATGATCTTGCCGTCTTCTCCAACGGCCTTGGAAATATCGAACGTCGCCAGAATGGAAGCTATCGAGATCCACAATGATGATATAGCCATGTGGCGTCCAGGACAGATCCTAGAATGGCCGTCAGATATTCGGTGAGCCAGTAAATATTTCAAAGGAACCTTCGTCCGAAGCCAAAAACAAAGGTGGGAGTCCTGACGTCAGGGTTGAGCTTTCCGTCCAGGAGAAACCGTTCTGGTTTGAATGAAAATGAATCTGGGTACATAACCTGGAATGGTCAGCATGGATAGAGAAAGGGTGGAGGAGTGGAACCTCATCGTGAGACATTGCCCTAGAGATCCACTGAGTAGCGATCATAAAATGAAAATGAAATAAGTTTACCATGAGTTTGCTATAACGGTTGAGCCCGCCGGAATCCTATATCCGCGATACACATCTTCAACAGACACGAAGTGAGGTAGACCTGGGGAGAAACATCAGAACCGCACTCCCTTAGCTTTAGCTATGGTGCGCACCGAAGGGAGCCACGCTTTGCCATCGAAGAGATTCCTGGACTAAGGCGGAGACGTATGGGAGCAAGGCCGCATCGTCGAAATCAGGAAGTCGGTTGGGACCCACGACGCTATCAATCTCGAGCTGCGCTTTTCTCATGGCGTCAGGGTTGGATAGGATTCCTAGCAGAAATGTGCCGAGGGCAGAGACTGTCGTGTCGACACCTGCGAGGTACATAATCCCAGCAGTAGATTTTATGATATCTTCATGATACTCCTGGTCCGCTTGATTGCCCAAATTTGCCGCATTCCGGAGGCAGGAGAGAGTAAAGGAGGGCTTAGCTGTCCCCGAGGCCTGATAAACAAAGTAAAAGATGTTGAACACGATTATTGGACGAGCTTGAATGTACAGACCATCTCACGCTTCACATATGCGAATGGAAGGTCTATTGAGTCTCGAACTTGTTTTCTCCATACTTTCGCTTTGCGCTTGAATTCCGCGCCGGGGAACCAGTTAGGAACGTATTTTAGTATCGGCAGGGAATCCTATAATATCAATGTGAACGGGTTCATTCGAAAACGTGTGGAGCTCACGACAAGATATTTGCCAGGCGTGGCGGCATCAGATAGTGTGCGAAGGGCGTTCACGGCACGGTTGATGTATGGTTCGCTTTCAGGAAGAACTTCAAATCCGTATGCGGTAGATAAAATGAGCGCCCCGGCCATGCTGAAAATAATGTAAGTCATCTGAAAAAGGAGTTTTGGCACCTACAGTCTGAGGTGGTCCATCACGCGGTCCGGGTCCAGCAAGATATTGCGGAGTAGTCCATGACAGGCTGCAATCTGCTTCGGACGAAGTTTGAGTGATGCTGTGGGGTTGAACTCGTGCTGGAAAAGCCGACGACGAGCACGCCTGGGGTAAGAATTAGTTCTGAGGAGGCAGAATGTGTGAGCGCATGACAAACCAGGGGGAACCTAGAGGTTTCTGGGATATTTTCTCTGTCTTTCTACTGCTGCTAATTTTGACATACCATATCGCATTAAGCCTGGAGTGTTCGTGTCAGTTGATTAGCAAAAAATTGGAGATTGGAAGCAGACCGAAACCAAAATCCCATCCCATCAGCTCATTGATCATCGGCATCCGCGGCCTGCGCATGGTTGAAGAGGAATCGCTAACCGTAAAATATAGCTTACCTGTCTGAATATATGGAGGACCGTTTCAGGAGGAGGTCGTTTGCTGCCTCCACAGAGTTAAGCACGATAATCGATGACCCGGCAACATCCAAATGTATGATATCGGAATCTGGAAATGCTGCGATTAGCGGATGAGCATGCCGACCAGGGGCATGCAGGCCGCACTGTATTGTTCGCTCCACTTCATGTAAGTCTTCCATTCGAATGCTGGCGGCATATCGAACAAATTTCCCACAAGAGGAAGCTTGGGAGGGCCCGGTGGAAGTCGTAGCCTGGATCTCGAACTTCTGTAATAGATAGCTACGAGTCCCGCAGTCCATATCGCACAATAAAGGAGAAGGGATGGCATGCTTAGGGAAGGAGGTGAAGCGTAAGTGCACGAGTTCCGACGTACGGGAGGTGACTGTGTCAAGTAATAGATTGACTGAAGAAATGCGAACTACAGGTACAGGCTTTATATGAGCGGAAGTGGCGGTGATCTCGTCAAACATAGAGCGGAACTGAAAAATTACGGCGTTCCAACCACCGCCTTAGTGATAAATTAACATTTGGACCGCTTGCATTGAAATTAACAAATGGTCTCAAACACGTGGAGAGGTCTACTTATGGATGAGGAAGGGTCTTTTAGTGGATATACGGCCCATAAATATACCAGTATAGGATAAATCTTTCAGGCCGGAGTCCCACACAATGGTTGAACAAGTGATTACTTCCTCCTGAGTAAAAATTCCCCGCAATGACTGGCTCACAATCATAAACAATATCGGATGGACTGGGGATGCTTCTGCGGACCGAGTTTCATTATTCTAAATTCTCCAAACAAAAAGAGAAATGAGAAGGAATGGATGTTGGCGATCGAGGGGACGCGAATCGGGTGGTGGACAGTGAAACGTGAGTAAATGACTGGATAGGGAGTGAAAATGGTGGGGACGTTAAGAACTGGCATTGACGGCCAGTTTCCGAGTCTTTAATACATTTTGCAACAAAGCGCCGATCAGGAGCGGCTGCTGTACAAAAAAATCGACCAAGACCTGGCTCGAGAAATCTCGTAGGCTCTCGCATCGTAGTAGTCAAACCCCAGACTTAGAATATACGACTTCAATGCCTATTGGATGCGTAGCATGGAGAGAATTGGAGAATCCAACCAACGCGGGGACCACTATTCTTGGCACGGCAAGAACCGAGAACGACGGCAGTATAGTTACCCCTGCCTCAAACGGAACTTGACGGAGTTGAAGTACGGTGATAGATGCCGGCATATGCCAAACTTTCAACATTTTGCTCTTCCTCGTTTTTCTGACACTGCGTCAAACTGACTCAGACATGACATTTAACAAGGTACGAACTTCATTTGTTAAAGCGTCTGTCGACTAGACATGACACCTGTATGCTGCACCCCTCTAGAATATTGTGATCCGTCGCCGTTTTTTGAAACAATTTGAACTAATTCGCGGTTGAATGATGGCGAATGTCTCCGGCCTTGCCAGGGGACGCTCGGCTAAGCGGCGTCCTATTTTCGGTCCCGAATTGTAAGAAGCGCCACGGCCTTCGGTGCCGCCACCATCATGACTACTTCCAGGAATCCCGATTCCATCCCCTTCTCGCTATCAGCTTATGCTGAGAGCACAGGAATATTAGCCGAATAAATTCCAGACTCCAGGAAGCTAACAATTCCATTTGGAGCATGAATGAATGTGAGATGCGCACCATGCGCTACGAAGGCTTGTTGTATTTCCGCTGTCCCTGGACTTTTTGACTTGGATGTGAGGTGAAGTGCGCACCGTGCGTTACGAAGGCTTGGTATACTTACCCGGTCTCACCTTTTATACTCGATTTTCGAGAGTTGGGACTGGGCAAAAAGATCTGCGGCAAGCCGTTACCCGTATGGCGGTCCGGATGCACATTTATTCTTCCGCGTAACTTTTGATGCTCCGCGCAAAACAAGCTGCCTTTTTAGGTTTTCCGCTTCAAATAGAATCACCCCCATTTGGAACGTTTTGATCCGCCGCTTTTGAGTTCCGCGCAATACAAAGTCGACCTCCGCGCAAAATAAAGTCGAGTCTTACCCAAACCATATGCCATTCCCGGAGGTAAGAAACATAATTATAAATTGTTGACAACAAAATGATTTATATTGTGACTAGCAGTTACCCGTGCTACGCCACGGATGTACGGATAATTGAGTACATTTCGAAGTAAAGAAATATTATTATTGAAGACGCCGCTCGTCGTCAGCCTTCGGTTGACCCCTCGCGGCCTCGTGTACTGGTCAATTGGTGTGAGGTGCGCACCGTGCGCTACGAAGTCTTACTTTGGACTGTGATTTATATAGATTTTTTGTGGAATCAGAGGCAAAAAAATGTCTGCCTGAACGACTCGAACCCATGCCTTCGTGGGGAGGAGGACCCTGGTCCCCATGAGACTCGGTTTGCAACCTCATAAATTTGGGGTGCGCACCGTGCGCTATGAATGCTTGCTGTACTTAATTTTTACCTAGTCTTATTCTATAATTTCTTTCTGGGTTTGGTAGGAGGGCCAAAATCGCGTGAACTGGGGAATCGAACCCCGGTACTTATGCGACTCAGAGTTTACGGAAATTGAGTGAGGTGCGCACCGTGCGCTACGAAGGCTTATTGTATTTAGTTTCTACCTCATTTAAACCTCACTTCCTTGCAGGGTGAGTAGGACAAAAAAGAAACGGGAGATCAGAAGGCCCATCAAGCCTTCGGGGGGAGTCGAACCCCGTACCTCATTGACGTTAAGATCAATAATTGAGGTGAGGTGCACCGTGCGCTACGAAGGCTTGTTGTACTTACATTTTCCCCTTCTTTTATACAGATTTCTTTGTGGGGGAGTGAAAAAAAAGATCTTGGAACAAGTCCGCAACATGCCTTCGCGGTGAGTCGAACTCCGATCCACAATACATCCTAAATATGTGTGAAGTGCGCACCATGCGCTACGAAGGCTTATTGTTCTTCCTCCGTAACCACCGAAAGTGCTTGCCACAATTTTTCGGATTTTGGTACAGACTGGTTACGAGTCTAGTCCCTCCTTTTATTTCCACAATTTCCGTCCCTCTTTGATCTCACCGCACTCCCACGCTCAATTCAATTGCTGATTCGCATCTAATCAGATCTAATCAAATATCTCGCTGCGGCGAACAGCTTAATAGTAAATCCTTACTCAGACTTGACCCAGCCCAAAATAAAGCTACTGGCACATGCTGGGTCTCCCCCAGAAAAAACACATGCCCGCGTGAGGCAGAGTCTTTCCACGACCACGACGACGGGCTGCCCATTCTCCTCTCCGGGATTCTACAATACAGAGCACGAACAGGAATACTCTGGAATACTACGAATAACGCCGGGAATGAACCTGGAGCTCGAGGACGAGGACGTGCGGATCGCGCTAGGGGACATGCGCAGCGGAGCACAGCAGAAGCCTGAGGGTAATAACGCTGGTGCGCCTTTCTTTCTTTTTTACCAACACTGGTATTCAAGTGGAATAATACTACTTAGGATTCGTATTCCCCACTACCACCAGCACCGTGACTCCCACCCATTCTCATTCGCGCAACCCACCACGGAGCAACACGAGCCACATGCCCGCGCTGTCGCTGTCGCTCGCATCGACGCACCCGTCAGAGCCGCCGCCGCGCACGCCGCCGCCCGACGCCGAGGAGCACAGTAACAGCGATTGTGGTCCCGCATACTCGAGCCTCGCGCGCATGTCGAGTCTGGCGCTCGTGAGCGGCGCGCTGCACGTGTAGGAGGCGAGAAAGTCCAGTTCGAAGGTCGTACAGGTGCGCGTTTGCGTTCTCTTCCTGCCCTCGATTTTTTATTTTCATGCTCCTTTAATGTTGCCAGTACACCTCGACGCTGGTGAGCACATAGCTGCGGCACGCGAGCAGCCGGCTGCCCGCAGGCTCGGGCGAGCGCATGGACGAGTTTGCGGGCGGCGTGTTGGATAGGGTGAGTGCTTTTTGTGAGTACTTCTTTCTTTCATCCCATTCTCTTGCTCCCACCCCATCTCCTCCATGCATCCCCGCCCTCCATCTAATCGCACCCACGCGCCAACCCCGTGCATCTTCCCCGTATTTATTTCTTGTGTTTCCCTCTCTGCGCATGCATCGCACCTCCCGCATGTGATTGATCGATTATTCTCCGTGTGTGCGGCCACTTTCACCGCCGTCCTCCATTGCACCACCCACCCACTCACCCACTTTGTACAATCTACCCATTATCCCGCCCCGCCTCTCTACCCCTCGTACTTATATTCAATATATATCGATGGGTGGCGGCTTGCGGACTGATGGATATATTTTTTCAATCACCGGACTTCGAATTTTTAAAGGAATCAGATTTTCACCATGCAATCCTCATCGGATTCGGAATCAGCGTCCCTGTGCGACACGCTGAAATACTCTGGGACCCATTAGGATAGTGGCCTGCGCATTTTTAAGGGAAGCAAGTCCGCATTTCGGCGTCTTTCTTCTGTTGCACTCGCAGAGACTTAGGAGCAATGATCTACGAAAAATCGCCATAGGCCAGATCGAGGACATGACGAAGTAATGGGGTACCCAAAACAATGTCTGTCCATCCAAGATCGCTAAGGTAAAGCTGGTCAAGAGGAACTAAATAAATGGGGTGCTTCCTATGGGGGGCCGGTGAATATCTACAGGTTGAATGTCGACATGTCAACATTCGGACAAGGAATTAGACTCTTTGTCTGAGGTGGCTGGGATGAGATTGATTGCCGCTTGTGAGCGAGGTTTTATGGAGCACTGGATAGGAGCCGGCACGCTAGAGACTAAATGGGAAAATAATCCTGCTTGTGGCAAGAAACTCACGAGATTATGCCAGGCTCATACTCATAACTGGGCTCGATGACCTTGCCGTCTTCTCCAACGGCCTTGGAAATATCGAACGTCGCCAGAATGGAAGCTATCGAGATCCACAATGATGACATAGCCATGTGTCGTCCAGGACAAATCCTAGAATGGCCGTCAGATCTTCGGAGAACCGGTAAATATTTTAAGGGAACCTTCGTCCGAAGCCAAAAACAAAGGTGGGAGCACTGACATCAGGACTGGGCTTGTCGTCCAGAAGAAACCGCTCTGGTTTGAATGAAAATGAATCTGGGTACATAACCTGCAATCTTCAGCGTAGCTACAGAACAGAGTGGAAGGGTGGAACCTCATCGTGGGACATTGCCCTAGAGATCCACTGAGTAGCGATCATAAAATGAAAATGAAATAAGTTTACCATGAGTTTGCGATAACGGTTGAGCCCGCCGGAATCCTATATCCGCGATACACATCTTTAACAGCCACGAAGTGAGGTAGACCTGGGGAGAAAGATCAGAACCGCACTCCCTTAGATTTAGCTATGGTGTGCACCGAAAGGAGTCATGCTTTGCCATCGAAGAGCTTCCTGGACTAAGGCGGAGACGTATGGAAGCAAAGCCGCATCGTCGAAATCAGGAAGCCGGTTGGGACCCACGACGCTATCAACCTCTAACTGCGCTTTTCTCATGGCGTCAGGGTTGGATAGTATTCCTAGCAGAAATGTGCCGAGGGCAGAGACTGTCGTGTCGACACCTGCGAGGTACATAATCCCAGCAGTGGATTTTATGATATCTTCATGATACTCCTGGTCTACCTGATTGCCCAAATTTGCCGCATTCTGGAGGCAGGAGAGAGTAAAAGAAGGCTTAGCCGTCCCCGAGGCCTGATGAACAGAGTAAAAGATGTTGACACGATCATCGGACGAGCTTGAGTGTACAGACCATCTCACGCTTCACATACGCGAATGGAAGGTCTATTGAGTCTCGAACCTGTTTTCTCCATACCTTCGCTTTACGCTTGAATTCCGCGCCGGGGAACCAGTTAGGAACGTATTTTAGTATCGCCAGAGAATCCTACAATCTCAATGTGAACGGGTTTATTCGAAAACGCGTGGAGCTCACGACAAGATATTTGCCAGGCGTGGCGGCATCAGATAGTGTGCGAAGAGCGTTCACGGCACGGTTGATGTATGGTTCGCTTTCAGGAAGAACTTCAAATCCGTATGCGGTAGATAAAATGAGCGCCCCGGCCATGCTGAAAATAATGTAAGTCATCTGAAAAAGGAGTTTTGGCACCTACAGTCTGAGGTGGTCCATCACGCGGTCCGGGTCCAGCAAGATATTGCGGAGTAGTCCATGACAGGCTGCAATCTGCTTCGGACGAAGTTTGAGTGATGCTGTGGGGTTGAACTCGTGCTGGAAAAGCCGACGACGAGCACGCCTGGGGTAGGGATTAGTTCTGGTGAAGCAGAATGTGTGAGCGAATGACGAACCAGGGGGGACCTAGAGGTTTCTGAGATATTTTCCCTGTCTTCTACTGCTGCTAATTTTGACATACCATATCGCATTAAACCTGAAGTGTTTGTGTCAGTTGATTACCAAAAAATCGGAGATTGAAAGCAAACCGAAAGCAAAATCCCATCCCATCAGCTCATTGATCATCGGCATCCGTGGCCTGCGCATGGCTGAAGAGGAATCGCTAACCGCAAAATAGCCTGTTTGCGATGCAGCCATTCGAGCCATCTGATGGCTGTTTGGCGTTGCGCAAACTGATGGCTAATGCCCGATGGATGGCTGATAAAAGAAAGCCAGTGTACGCTCTTTTCTGCTAGAAAGAGTGTCAATGAGTGTGTTATTACACATGGACCTTAAGGAATGCCCCTAGACTGCATGAGACCTCCAAATTCAGCAACATTAATGATTTTAGGCCTACAATCTGACTGTTAGACCCGTGAGTGGAACTGATCACCCATACATGAGCTGAACAACTCGGAGGCAACTAAATGACTCCAAAAATATGGGCAAGAATCGAAGCCATTTGAGCCATTAGCCATCAATTTGCGCAATGCCAAACAGCCATCAGATGGCTCGAATGGCTGCATCGCAAACTCTCTAATATAGTTTACCTGTCTGAGTATATGGAGGACCGTTTCAGGAGGAGGTCGTTTGCTGCCTCCACAGAGTTAAGCACGATAATCGATGACCCGGCAACATCCAAATGTATGATATCGGACTCTGGAAATGCTGCGATTAGCGAATGAGCATGCCGACTACGGGCAGGTCGCACTGTATTGTTCGCTCCACTTCATGTAAGTCTTCCATTCGAATGCTGGCGGCATATCGAACAAATTTCCCACAAGAGGAAGCTTGGGAGGGCCCGGTGGAAGTGGTAGCCTTGATCTCGAGCTTCTATAATAGATAGCTACGAGTCCCGCAGTCCATATCGCACAATAAAGAAGAAAGGATGGCATGCTTATGAGGGTAGATGACGGAAGCGTAAGTGCACGAGTTCCGACGTACGGGAGGTGACTGAGTCAAGTAATAGACTGACTGGAGAAATGCGCACTACAAGTAGAGGCTTTATATGAGTGGAAGTGGCGGTGATCTCATCTAAGATAGAGTGGAACTATTACGGCGTTCCAACCACGACCTTACAGCGTTCGAGCCACGACCTTACTGATAAATTAACATTCTGACCGCTTGCATTGAAATACACACATGGTCCTAGACACATAAAGTGGCCTACTTATGGATAAGGACTCACTGCTGGGTGATTGGACGTACACGCGGCTTTTAGTGGATATACGGCCCATAAATATACTAGTATAGGATAAATCTTTCAGGCCGGAGTCCCACGCAATGGCTGAACAAATGATTACTTCCTCCTGAGTAAATTTCCCCGCGATGACTGGCTCACAATCATAAACAATAGCGGATGGCCTTGGAATGCTTCTGCGGACCGAGTTGAAGTGAAGAAGGTGGGGACGTTAAGAATTGGCAATGACGGCCAGTTTCCGAGTCGTTAATACATTTGTAACCGAGCGCCTACAGTACCATTTTGACCGAGTGTTCAAGCGACGAGTGACGCCGGCCTCCGAACTGAACACTTTTGGTCTCAGTGACGGTGACATTCGAGGATTTTGGCCCAATTAGGGGCTAAATCTGTCAAAAAAATCCGGCCCGGCCACCCCATATGGTAATTCTGCACCTGAAATGGCGAAATGAACATCTCAAAAATGAACACTTATGGTGACGGGTGACATGGGAAACGCTTGAAAGGGTGCCAAATCCCACATCATTTGGTGATCGTGCCACCAGTGCCGCCGCTGATCCCGGTCTGTTGAGGTGCGCACCGTGCGCTATGAAGGCTTATTCTACTTACTTTGTCTCTAGTTTTATCCTACAGTTTCTCTCCCCTCTGCGCGGGAAAAAACCATGTCAGAAGACCGATAAAGCCTTCGTGGGGAGTCGAACCCTGGTCCTCATGAAGATTTTGCCACCTTATGCTTATGAATTTGAGGACCGCACGCTACTAGCGAATGCTTGTTGTACTTAATTTTTGCCTAGTTTTATTCTATAATTTTTTTGCGCATGGAGGGCCAAAAATCGCGTGGGAGTACAGCTATACTTTCGTGGGGAATCGAACCCTGGTCCTTATGCGACTCAGGAGGTGCACACCATGCGTTACAAAGGCTTACTGTATTTAATTTCTACCTCATTTAAACATCAGGGTGAGTAGGACAAAAAAAGGGGGATCAGAAGCTGCATGTCTTAGTGGGAAGTCGAAACCGGTCTGATCAGATTCCTCTTTATTGCGGAATTGGAGTGAGCTGCGCACCGTGCGCTACGAAAGCTTGTTTTCTTTTACTCGCCCATTTCCTTTTTTACGACGTGGTAGGAGAAAAAAGAGATGTCGACCGACAGTTGCATGCTTTCGGGGGGGAGTCGAACCCCATGCCTCATTGAAGTAGAAAATCCGTGTAATAAGCGCGGACCGGCTTTGCCGGTCCGCGCCACCGACTTCCACCGGAACTTCTAACCTCGTCCACTGGAGGTCGGTGTCCGTGCCTTGCCGCCCACTGAAGTACAATGGGCCTCAACTCCTTTCCTCCAATGGTCAATGTGTTCCATTGTATACCCCAAATATATTTAGATATAATTTATATTTCATTATCGCGCCCAGGTTCCACTGGATTCCACAATGCATAAATAGAATTTCAACCACCATCCACTGGGTGTGCTATGAAAAGAGCAGCCAGCCACACAACTCCTTCACTCTATTTTCCACTCAGATCCACTCATGAGCAAGTTCCGGTGGATCCCGCTATGCATTGGCTCACTTTCCACCGCACTCCACTGGAATCACTAAGGAATCCATTGACATCCAATGGTATACATTAAATCAGTCGGTGGTTTCCATTGGACCTGCAAACATTTCTACTGGATGCTCATAAAAACTCCAGCGGAGGTTACTACCAGTCAGTGTAGCCGCACTGAATTTTGGTCTCATTCCACCGGAATCCATTGGTAGATACCACATCGTCTAACGGATTCCAGCACCTCTTGAACAGATTCCACTGGCTTCCCGCGGGCCTGATGGAAATATTTTAGAAGATATTTATTGGACACTTTGATTGTCTACTACCTTGATCTCGCCCCAGAACCCTTGCATGCGTGACTGCTCCTTCTTAGCCACCTGGAGATCTAGTGGATTCCAGTGGAAGCCAACCACTTCAGCGGAGACCCTATATCGAATAAATGGTCTAGAAAAGATTGCCGGCTAGCATCAGACAGCAGTGGATGACACTATCTAATCTTTTGCTCATCAATATCTCCTATCAACTGATCCCGTCAGCCACCGATGGATACCGGGGTCCGGCGTCCACTGGCGTCTCTTCATGGTCCGGGCATATAACTCGAAAATCCTGGATACTGGATTGAGGTGCGCCCCGTGTGTGCGGTGGAACGGGGACAAAAACAGTCTGCAAACGCGACTCGTGACCTATGCCTTCGTGGGGAGTCGAACCCCGTTGCTCATTGCGACGTCCGCAAATTTTTGTTGAATTGAGGTGCGCACCATGCGTTACGAAGGCTTGTTATACTTATTTTGTAGCTTCTTTTAAACCTCACTTTTTGCACGGAGGAAAAAGAAACGAGAATGTTCGGACAGATATATCGAACAGCAGATGCTGATACGCGCATATATATTCGGATATACTCGGTCATCGGACCGATGATTTAAAGCGGAGTTTCAAAATAATTACCAATGCCCTAAAAAAAGAAAAGGACTTGAAAAGGACTCGTACTGCCATGCGTCAGCAGTGGCCTCAAGACCAAGTCTTTTTGGACAATCCTGAGCACGGGAAGGCACAAAGCTTTCAAAACAAGTTTTGGTTTGTGAACTCTCCCATTAGGGCTGCCGCCCGTTGCCGTGGTCACGGTTCCACGGCACCCGTGGCACGGGTACCCGTCCCGTGCCGTCGAGGATTTTTCCCTTCGTAAAACGGCCCGTAAAACACGGCCGTCACGGCCGTGGAACGGCTTTTCTGTTCCCACGCTCACTGTACCGCTTGTATCCGCCTTTGAGGCCTCCCGGGTCCTTAATATGCCCTTAATAAGGTATGTAGCTTATTATAATCTACTTTCTTTGCGCTATTCTACCTCAGATAAGCGAACAACTGAAGTACCGGAATTTGCCGCGAGTTGATGGCGGAGTTTGAATAATGAAACATGTTCAAAACTACGTTTCCGACTATATACTGGCCATAGTTTCGACTCTGAAGCAGGTAAACACCTACAGATAGTGAAAGGTTGCAGAAGGGACCCTCAGGATAATATATATACAAGGCATAGTGCATGTATATTTTCAACATGCCGTCGACCCGTTACGGCCGTGCCGTTGCCCGTGCCGTGCCGTCAGGAGTTTTTTAGGGCAGCCCACGGCCGTTTTTCCACGGGCCGTTGCCGTGAATCCACGGGTGGCAGCCCTATCTCCCATGGACTCCACTCGTTTCTTCTTTCTGTGCCGATGCTCGACCTTGCTCTGTCGTCTCCGCCCAAGGCTGCTCAACCCTCTACAACACTTCTCGACTTAACTTGCGAATGCAGTGAGGGCCTGAGTGTTGGGCGTTGAATTACCGCGGAGTCCCAATCGGCAATTAATATAATTCTCAGCTTCCATGGCAAGACATCTGAGGACGTCTGACCCCTTGTGCATTTCATGTGGGAGCGGTACGGTAGGTAGGTAGGTAGTATTACCGGCGCGGTCCCATTAAGGAACAACTGGGGCCCGTACTACATACATCGCGTCAATATGTATGCTACGGATACTTTCAATCATCCGTCCTTTGATTACCTGAGCTACTTCCCGCACGATCCCATACTCCAAAGACAAGAAAAAGCAAACTTGAAGGTGTCGCTCCTGTCGCTCTTGTGTGTAACGCTGTCATTCCACATGAACTGCTTGGTAAGGCCCCTTTCACTTCCCCGCATCTATTTACAAATTATTTAGATACACGTATTGTCGATAAATGCGTGTGGAAACCCGTTATGCAGCGCGCGCAAGTTCTGCCCACGAGTGAGAGAGAGAAAAGACGATACCGATTGGACACTGAGTGACACCGCACTGTTTCGACTCCACGCGCTGCAAGATTCTAATTCAGATGGGCCCGGTGGTCGGCTGGAGGCATCTGGTTCATTATTAATGTGCAATGTCGATGGATCCCTGCCTTCAATCATACCCTTTGCAGAATAGTTAAGAGTGTCAGAATTGTATTCGGTTTTAGACCAGTTAAGGGGT
Organism: Mycena rebaudengoi; assembly: GCA_029282285.1. Taxonomy (NCBI): domain Eukaryota; kingdom Fungi; phylum Basidiomycota; class Agaricomycetes; order Agaricales; family Mycenaceae; genus Mycena; species Mycena rebaudengoi. The sequence goes on from JARJCX010000144.1 coordinate 157,898, forward strand.
CTAAAAAGGCGAGTTGAAGGCGAGATCGTTTTTCCGACAATTTTAGATCTGCATTGTGCAACATGAATGCTTCGAGGGCATACTATGATGCGCAAAATCAAGCTATTACTCGCCATCTCGAATTTCGGCAATAATCCCTCTGCTCCTCGAACCCCGGTTCCTAACTTTGGGCAGTGGCCTGAATGAGTTCCATTGCTTGTTTAGAGCGAGGTGTAATTGAGCATTTGAAAGGACGCGGCAAGCTGGGACCAGCAGTCAACATGCCTCTCTTGGTCAATGAACTTAAACGAACGACTCACGAGACTATGCCGGTATAAAACTCATATGTCGGTTCAATCACATTTCCATCGTCCCCGACGGCCTTGGTTATGTCGAAGGTGGACAATATGGACGCGATGGTGATCCACATCGACGACATTGCCATGTGTCTTCCCGGACAAACCCTAGCGAGGGGTCAGCCGAGACGAGCGGACTTCAGTTGCACTTAACCTTCGACCAAAACCAAAAGCGAAATCCGGGGCCCGCACGTCAAGATTGGGCTCACTATCCAATAGGAAACGTTCCGGCTTGAACGCGTATGAATCTGGGTACAGGGTCTGCGAATGATTAGGGCCCAGGGAACACTGAAGGGCGACGCATCACCTCGTCGTGAGAAATGGCCCTAAAGGAAGCAAGTAAAGTGAGGCCTGAACGCATCCGAATGGAACCACATTCACCATGAGTTCCCGAGTATGATAGAACCCGCGGGAATCCGATAACCTCGATACACATCTTCAACTTGCGTGAAGTGAGGAATCGCTACAGCAGATTAACGATGCTGATCGGACTTTATGAAAGTCGAAGACGAACCGAGCGGGACCACAGTGTGCCAACGGAGAACTTCCTTGATGAGAGCGGACATATATGGCGTGTATTTCTCGTCGTCGAAGTTGGGAAGACGGGTAAGGCCGGTGATGTCATCGATCTCCTTCTGCGCCCGACGTTGGGACTTGGGATTCGCCAACATGGCCAGGAAAAAGGTGCCGAGAGCCGCGAGTGTCGTGTCGGACGCTGCAATGTACAAGGTCCCTGCGACGTTCTTCACAGCATCTTCCTTGTCCTTGTCCGCGTCCTGTCCCTGCAAGTGTTGGGATATGAAAGACGGTTGAGCGGTGCCAGTGGCCTGCGAAGGTTGGACTAGTCAATAACCAATGTGCACAAGCGATACGGACGATCTTTCGTTGTGCCTCGGCAAAGGGCACGTTGACAGACGCGCGCGCCAATTTACTCCACTCCTTCGCCTGGATCTTGAATCCCGCTCCAGGAAACCAGTCAGGGACGTGCTTCAGCATGGGGATCGCATCCTGCAAGCGATTTCGGTTACTAGTCGCCTCGAAAAGAAAAAAATGAGACCCACGACGACAAATTTTCCGGCGGATGTTCCAATCCCGACGGTTCTCATTGCTTCTTCGGCCAGGGCGATGTATGGATCGTTATTGGGCAGTACATCTATTCCATAAGTGACGGACAAGATAGTTTCTCCGGTAATGCTTCGAAACGGTGAGTGTTGAGGGAAGGATGAATGATCGGGTGACGAACAGCCTCAAATGTTCCATGACATTATTGCCTCGGTCCTGGAGAAGACGTCGGAGAAGGTTATGAGCCACCCCCAGCTGTGTCGGACGGAACGTGAGAGATGGTATTGGATCAAATGTAGCTTGGAATAGTTTCCGATGGGCGCGCCTAGAAACGAGGTAAATAATATGACCCAAATGATGATTCTGTCGATGAGTACCAGACAGGACCTGAAATTCAAGGAATGGTAAGTGTTGTACCGACACTGCTCGAGATCACCGAGGTGGTACCGTATTTCATAACAGCTGAAGTGACCATCAGTTGCTTCCCAAAGAAATACTTGAGAAACAAACCGAAAGCAAAAGCCCAGCCCATCAACTCTTTGAACATAGGCATTCGCGGTCTTAAGAATCCGTGAGAAACAGGTAGGATTATAATAGAAGTTCGATACCTGTCGGAGTATGTGGATGAGCGCTTCAGGAGCAGCTCGTCCGTCGCCTCCGCCGAGCACAAGACAATAATGGACGTCCCAACAACATTCAAGTGGATGATATCGGAATCTAAGAGCGGCTATGGTGACGGATACGAAGATGAGGTTGATGCATGACGAACTATATGTCTTGCTCCACTCCAAGTACTTTTTCCACTGGAAGGTCGTCGGAACATTAAACATGTTCCCCACGATAGGCCACCTGTACGGTCCCGGCGGTAGGGGCGGCCGAGTAGGAGCATATCGAATATAGATGATGAAGAGGAGACACACCGCAGTGACTATTGTGTTGAAAAGCGTCAGAATGGCCATTGGGAGGAAGAACGCAGGAGTTAGCATCTTTATATGTACGGTTTATATACATAACCTTGCCGACGTGCGGCAGTGCGCCCAGTGCATGAGTCAAATCCGCACTCACAACGCAGTGTTGAGTCGATCAACACAAGCTTCTTTTTCTAGAATTCTACGGCTCTATTCGGTCCAGCACGATCTGAGATCGGGATGTGTTCGATGCGTCGACTCCCTCGTGTTGCACGCCTCTGGTATTGTGTTTTCAATATCATGGGTCATCTGAGTACCTCAGAGTGATTCTCTTAAGTTAAATACGGGAGACTTGTTTCATCATGTCAAATTTACTACATTTTATTCGTGTATGCAAGAGTTTCAGTGTTTATGTCTAGTCCTTAAGGACAATCACCTCCCCCACACAGCGCTTTATGTGTTTTTAGCGAGGTGGAGATAAGTGAAATTTACATTGTTCAAAGACATTCCACCGCAGACGCATACAGGTACACAGACCATTTAGACAGTTCAACAGATAGATTTTAGAATTAAATCAATTATATTATAGTGATACATTTTTGCGCCTGTTGTTTGTCATAGAATTTCAAGGTGTTATTTGACACGTTATATTTGGCCTTGCTGTCACTAAACTTTTGTGTGGTAGGTAGGTAGTATTACCGGCGCGGTCCCATTAATTTAACCCTTTAGTTTTGTGGCAGACATGTCTAGATCTGTTGTGAGCCTCAAAAAGTATTCTGGAGTGAATTCACGCGGCACCCGCTGCGCACTTCTCGGTGGTACCATTCAAATGATCCGCCTTCGGTTCCTCATTGGGAAGTCCGACATCGTCGGAGATATACTGCCTCACGAGTCGAGGGTCGATTATTCTAAGTCGGAAGAAGCTGTCACAAGAGGTGGGCGCCGGGAGATGCCGAGATACCTAGCCACTTCTCCCAATCGGCCCGATGTCCCGTATTTTGCATTTTTTCTCCTTCCACTGCGCCATAATGGTCATTCTGATATACATGACCACCCTCATTTTCATATACTCCCTACAGTTCTGTCAACTTTTTCTCGTTAAAAGACGATGAAGTCAGGTCACAAAAAGCCTTTGATGGAATTCCCAAATTGGGTAATATGAATGATGGGACCTCAATATCTCACGAAGAAGCCTCCAGCCGGCCGTTTTGACCCAGATAAGAGGGGGGGTTAGTATATATCAGCTATCCATAGGAATTTGGTCTGGATTTTTTGGATCAGCCAATCTGGAGATCGACGTGCCAGAAACACCAAAACCCCCACCCTGCAAGAACCTACTCATAGAAAAAATCATTTTTCTCAGAAACCCCGTTTCTGAACTCTTAGGTATACTTTAGAGCACTGTGCTCTATGGGTCTGGAACTGCCCTGTCTAGCTGGAACAACTTTTCTGATTTTATTCTGTGCATCATTGCCCCCGGTATCCTCCGGCATTCATTAATACATGCCTGATGCATGTACGTGCAAAGAACTAAGAGATTATGCGAGGGGAAAGTATGGTAGCTCGTTGCCGGGTGTGTTGATGAGAGGGTAATACGGAATACTACCGAAATTCTCCGTGTCCGCTCATTCCGAAGCTCCGAAAAAAATCAAGCATATTCTTACACAATAAAAAAGGTTTCGGTCTCTTCGGAATCTGTTTCCAGAACGATGTGCCTACGACTTGGGCGAGAGAGCCACATTGTCACTGCATGTCATACGTTTTGCACCTCCCTGCGCAGGGCATGGGCACATCGTTCAGTGAACATATTCTGAGGAGGCAGAAACTATTTTTCATTGTTTAAGAACACGCCTGAATTTTTTGGGGCTTCGGGATCAGCGGGACACAGACAAAAGTGCATAGTATTCCATATTACCCTCTGATCACCATGCCTGGCAACAAGCTATCTATACATTCCTCTCCCCGAACTCTTAATTCTTTTGCACGTACATGCATCAGACATGTATTAATGAATGCCGGAGGATACCGGAGGCTGAAGTGCGCAAAATAAAATCGAAAAAAAGTCGTTCCAACTAGACAGGGCAGTTCCAGACCCAGAGGGCACAATAGTACGGACTCCTCACAACACGTTTTCAGGTCCAAATTAAAGATGGGATTCCGTCCTCAAATGGGATCCCCATGGCCAAACCCAAACTTGAAGATTGCCAGGAAGTTCTCTGGTGCACCGAAGGACGGATAAAAAAAGGTAAAGAGCGCGATTGGTTGGCCGGAACCGACCGTGTTTGCGCCAGAGTAGGTAATAAAGTGCAAGAAGCCGCCACATCGGATGGCACCACGAACAGGGCTTCTGAATCCCGACTTCGCCGGAAGAAAACGTCGTGAGCTTTAGAAAACAGAATGAATATAATCGCCCATTTTTTTCGCTTGTGAAACGATCAGGCCAAGATACACAATCAAAAGATGTTCATTTGAGTTAGGATGACGACACTGCTCCATACATCTGCCTCGTGGAAGTTGGGGTCAAGGTGAACGCAGGAATCGAAGTACTCCATATGCATTTGTACGCTGAGGTTCATGCCACCCGGGTCCTCGAACGTCTTCCTATTATTAACAAGACAATGCAGGGCAGCTATTATAAAAGAGAACCTCCTGCTTCTACCTTGAACCCCCTCACTTTCTTGAAGGGTTGGGTGAGACGCAAAAAGGGCAAATCATTTTGCGACCATGCTTTCGTTGGGAATCGAAACCCGCGCCTCATTAGATCGATGCGTTTATTATCAATCATTGTATTGAGGTGCGCACTACGCGCTACGAAGGCTTATTCTACTTATCTTGTCCTGCTTTTTATACAAGATTTCTGTGGGAGGACAAAGGCAAAAAGACGATGCGATGTGTATGACGCAGTGCTTTCGTGGGGAGTCGAACCCCGGTCCTCATTAGAACAGCAAGACACCAACACTGAGTTGAGGTGTGCACCGTGCGCTACGAATGGCTGTTGTACTTGATTTTCACCTAGTTTTATCCTACAATTTCTCTTCCTTTACGCAGGAAAAAGCTATGCCAGAAGATCGACAAAGCCTTCGTGGGGAGTCGAACCGCGGTCCTCATAACTTGTGTTCTACCTCGCGCGAATAATCGTGAGGTGTGCACCACCCGCTACGAAGGATTATTTCCCTTCCTTTCAGCCATCTTTTAAACCTCACTTTCTCGCAGGTTGGGTAGGTCAAAAAAGATGAAACGAAAAGTCCACGCATTCGTGGGGAGTCGAACCCCATGCCTCATTGGATGGATATAGATATTATTTGGGTGAGGTGCGCACCATGCGCTACGAAAGCTTATTCTACTTACTTGGTGCCTTGTTAAACCTAACTTCCTTGCAGCGTGGGAGAGACAGGACAAAGCTCCCCCAGCATGCTTTCGTGGGGAATCAAACCCCCTGCCTCAATGAGAAGACACTTCAACATGAATGAATTTGCGCACCGTGCGCTACGAAGGCTTATTGTATTTAATTTCTACCTCATTTAAACCTCACTTCCTTGCAGGATGAGTAGGACAAAAAAATAGGAAGGCCTGGATTCATGCCTTCGTGGGGAGTCGACCCCCGGTCCTCAATACATCACACTGTCAAGATATGAAACTGAGGTGCGCACCATGGGCTACGAACGCTTATTGACTCATTTTTTTGCCTATTTTTATACCTTGCTTTCCTTCGTGGAGGTGGAAACGAGGACTCGCTAAGCCTTCGTGGGGAGCCGAACCCCGTGCCCTCATAAACTGATTTCTCGTGCCGTATGAATGTGAGGTGCGCACCATGCGCTACGAAGGCTTGTTGTACTTACCCGGTCTCTCCTTTTATTGTACAATTTTCTTCAGGGGCTGGATAGGAGAAAAAGGGCACAAGGCAGCATGCCTTCGCGGGGTGTCGAACCCCGTTCCACAATACCTCTTGATTTGGAGCCGGCGCCTGAATATGATTGAGGTGCGCACCGTGCGCTACGAAGGCTTATTGTACTTCCTTCGTCCCTCCTTTTATTTCCATAATTTCTGTTCCCTTTGAATTCACCGCATTCCCACGCCTCTGAATCAATTCAATTGCCGATTCGCATCTAATCAGATCTAATCATATCTCCGCAGTACTGGTTGTAGCGGGCATGGTTGCCCCAATTAGATATATTTCGGACATTGTACTTCCCCGTGCCTTGACGCCTCCTATGTAGATATTTACCGCCGCCTATCGGCATTACCTAACCCTTGTAGTATTTAGTTCTTGGTTCGCCGTCGTGCGCACCGTCTTCTCAACGCCAGTTACGTCGCCCGCTCCCCCTTGTTTCCCGCACCGTGACAGTTTGAGAAGACCACACCCCCTAGTCTCCGGGATCCCTCCGGCTTTCGCTCGATCCCCCAGGCTTTCCCAGCGCGTTCCCGCGTTGCTGTGGCTCGGTTCTTGAGCTACATCCCCGGCGACTCTCTACCCTTGCGACGGACTTGTCTACAGCCAGTAGATTGGCCCCGACCTTCGACGCCTTCTTCCCTCGTCCCTTGAGTTTCGCTCTCCTTGTCCATCGGCTCACTCTGGACTTCTGCACCGGTTCCTGGTTGCAAACCCCTCGTTTTCGAGGCCGCGCGCCGTCTGGCGCTTGCATAGGTCATCACCCGTTTGAACGCGACCTCCCCTGCGCACTCTCTTTCCCCTCCCGAACGCCGCTGGCGTCTGTGCAGATCATCACCCGTATTAACGTGGCTCCCCCTGCACATTCCTGTCCATCTCGTTCCCCATTCCTTGTGTAACCCTCCCTCGGCATTTGGAGGTATGTGAAGCACTTGGAATCGGCGGACTCCCCCCTGGCCCTGCCTCTCGTTCTTGGATTTTATTTTCTGGGCCTACCTTTCGTTTTGTCCCCCCGCCGCTCTCTTCTTTTCCTATCCCACCCACCCACCCTTCATCAAAAAGGAAGATACTCTTCTGCGTCGAGTATCCTACCATCCCACCCAGCCCACCGTCGGCGGCCTAATGGCCGTCTCCTTCCTTCATAAAAAGGAAGATAGACGGGTAGTCTCGGAGATCTGATTGGGATGCGTGGAAGGAGGGAACGACTGGAGCGCAGACCTGCGAGTAGCGCATAAGCGGAACGAGCAGCGCACCAGAATGTGCGGAGGAGACGATAAGTATCCGGATAACATTTGAGCAAAGCTTACCCGGAAGTTCATGAAGGGAAGCGCATACGAGCGGTGTGCCGGATCGACTTCTCTGCTTGCAGATTTTTCAACATTTTTCAAACTTTGTTTTTTTTTTCCTTGTTTTTCGGGATTTCTGGCTGCGGTCGGTATTTTCCCTCCTCCTCCTTGAGCTTTCGCTCTCTTCCCCGGGTCTTTATGACCTTCTCCACCATCCTCCTCGCCTTTTCTGTTTGATGCTCGCACTTTTGGCATTGGCGTCCCAAGGCTTCGGTCTGGTGTTGCCATTCACCCCTCTTGTCCCTCGTGCTTCGGCTCGGTGGAACTTGCACATTCCCCAGCCATCTCTTATTTTTAGCTCATGCTTGATCAGCTTAGCTTTTCCTCGCGGCATCTATCCTTCCTCCTGGGCTTTGTGGTGCCTTCACCGTAATCACCACTCTCTCTCAGACCCACGGGTCTTCTCCCTCTCTCGACCTTGATGGCCACCATCTTGTTCGGCCTTGACGGCCACCTCTGTGTTCAACCTTGATGGTTACCTCTCGATTTTGCTCATTGCTCCACGACTACTCACGACTTTGTACACTATGCGCACTCCGACTCACCGCTAGAGTGGGGGTAATGTAGCGGCGCACCGTGACACTGGTATTCAAGTGGAATACTATGTAGGATTCGTGTTCCCCACCGCACCTCCCACCCATAATTCGCATTCGAGGAATTCACCACGGAGCAGCACGAGCCACACGCGCGCGCTGTCGCTCTCGCTCGCGTCGACGCAGCCGTCCCGCCGCGCACGCCGCCGCCCGACGGCGAGGAGCACAGTAACAGCGATCGTGAACCCGCACGACAGCAACAGCTATACTCGAGCCTCGCGCGCATGTCGAGTCTGGCGCTTGTGAGCGGCGCGCTGCGCGTGTACGAGGCGGGAAAGGCCAGTTCGAGGATCGTACAAGTGCGCGTTTGCGTTCTCTTCTTGCCCTCGATTTTTTATTTTTATGTTTCTTTAATGTTGCCAGTACACCTCGACGCTGGTGAGCACCTCGCTGCGGCACGCGAGCAGCATGGACGAGTTTGCGGGCGGCGTGTTGAATAGGGTGAGTGCTTCTTTGCGAGCGCTTCTTTCTTTCATCCCATTCTCTTGCTCCCGTTCCATCTCTTGCTCCCACCCCATCTCTTCCATGCCTGCCTACCCTCCACATTTCACCTCTCGCATGTGATTGGTCGATTATTCACCGTGTGTGCGGCCACCTTCGCCGCCGTCCTTCATTGCACCACCCACTCACCTACTTTGTACAATCTACCTATTACCCCACCCCGCCTCTACCCCTCGTACTTTATTCCCCCAAAATATATCGATGGGTGGCGGCTTGCGGACTGATGAATATATTTTTTCGATCACCCGACTTCGAATTTTAAAGGAATCAGATTTTCGTTATGCTTCGCAACTGAAAACATTAGCACTATTACCAGTCCTCGTCGGATTCGGAATCGGCGTCTGTGCGACGCGTTGAAACACTCAGGGACCCATTAGGATAATAGCCTGCGGGTTTTTAAGGGAAGCAAGTTCGCATTTCGGCGTCTTTCTTTTGTTAAACTGGCAGAGACTTGGGAGTAAGTTACGAAATCGCCACAGGCAAGATCGAGGACATGACGAAGTAATGGGGGTACCTAAAACAATCTCTGTCCATCCAGGATCGCTAAGGTAAAACTGGTCAAGAGGGACTAAATAAATGGGCGGCTTCCTATGGGCGCATATGAAGAGCTGAGGTGGTGAAAGAAGAGATCAGCGTCGGTGTGGAGCTCTTCTGGGAAGTATCCGAAAATGTTTCATGCGAGAACGGGGCAGATTTGGTCAGGTCATGGCTTCGGAAGTATGTAGACGGAAGAACCGCAGACGTAGCAATTGAAAGATAAGAGATAATCAATTATTGCCTCCAACGAGATAGCTCATTCTCACTGTTATAATTCAGTGTCAGAAATAAATGAGCACAGAAATCGCACCTCCTCTCCTGTAGTGTGTTGCACACAGGATTCCTTTCGAAAATACTTGAGGGAAGCAATCCTTGACTCGGCGTGCCACCCCCTCCATGCCGCGCGCCGAAAGCTCATACTCATAACAGTCCAACCGAACTTCGAATCGATGCAGCGAACTAAGGCTGGCAACCACGGCATCGAGATTCTGGAGTATCTGGACTACCTCGTCCTCGATCACCACCATCTCCACAATGGCGGTGTTGATGAGCGTAGCCGCGGTAATTTGCGACAGGATGGCCGCGATGTTCTCGAGACTCTTCTTTTCGGTGGTGAGGTGGAGGCAGGTGAGTGCTGGAATGGAGTCAAGACTGATTTCCGGTGCATCCGCTGGGTATCCTAGTGAGTTATTCCAGCCAAGTAATGGACGCGTAAAAACGTACCAGCCTGCATTTTTAATCGCTTAACACTGAGCAATTGAGTACTTCGCGGAGGTTCCCGGTCATCGATGAGTGTATTTCAACGTCCATCAAGTGCGAAACGTCGAATGGACATCCCGGATGAACAAACCACTCAGTAAGGCGCGCCGAATGCATAAGTTTCAAATATTTGACCGCAGGGCGCTGGATTTGCCCGCCGGGTCTGGTTGGTTTGCTCGAAGGAACCACAATTCGGACAAAATTGAAAGAAAGCTCCGTGACCGCGAGTGTGGGGCTACTAAACATTGCCTCGAGGTCTTCGCACTGTGCAAGGAGGTTGCTGACCTCAACCCTACGCAGGGACGGCAGACCGATCAGGTCCCGCACCAACGGGGATACGCCTTTTGCGGTATCGCAGTTATCTACATTCATGATCAACTTGATCTCATTGAGGTTCGAGAAGGAGATAGTCGACAGCAACGCGAGTATGTCGGGGTCGGCACAGAAGTACTGAGGCGGCGGATGTAGGAGATGAGGTGAGGAGAGAGCGTGAGGCAAGAGCAGAGGCGGACAACCGCCACATGCCAAGGAGGACTCGACTCGGAGACCCTAGTATAAATGGATATAAGATGATGTCGCGGAAGAGTTGGTCTGTGCGGAATAGCAAAAGTTACGACACGACAGGGCGCAAGCTTTGAGGTCGTCATCGCGTCCTGTCTTAGTGTCGAATTCTAGAATGTGGTCACAAAGCTCTTGAACCCGGAATACGGTAGTACTGGTGCTGACGGACATCGTGGTGGAAGAGAAGGGATGTTTAAACTCCGTTCCGTTGATCGAAGATAAGTTCGCCGGATAAGATAAAGGTCATCAATCGTTCGCCGGATAAGATAACGCGCCAATCTGACTCATTCATCAATCCCCAACCGAAAAGAATTCACATGCCATTGAATAAAGTTCAAACTCCGATACTTTCCTTTTGCGCCAATTTCAAGGCTCTGTAAAATCTCTCATTGTCCATTCTCATATTATTGCCTCTTCCACCAAACCACTCATACCATCCACTGGGAGCCGCCTCGGCCCTCGCCTCTCGGGCGATCTCGGTAAGGGACTGAGACAGTCGGCTGTGCGCAAAAGACACACCTCTTCCTACATCCGCATCTGCACGAATTCAACTTGAGGGCATTTCTTTTCCCATCCCGCAGATCGGCGCGAATTGAGATTATTAGTCAAGCCATTGCATCACTATCAGAACTGGCTCACACTATGCGGTCGTTGTTCAGCTTGCTGGTCTACGACGAGTCATCATGATCGCTGGCTGCGGCATGATCGCGAGAAAAGTTTTCAAGGAAGTTTCACTCGCAGACGTTCTTCCGCTCGATTATGGCTGACCCGCGCACGGAAAACAGCCTCTGGGGGCAGTCTCAAAATATCGATTTTTGTATAAATATCGGAATGCTCCTCCAACAAGTCCTCACTCCCCTTCGCCGCCCACTTTCATCCACCACAACCTCCCCACCAACATAAACTTTCTCGCATCTAAACATGAAGGGATTCATCTCTGTCCTCGCCACTGCCACTGTTCTACTGGCAGTTGGACACATCTCTGCTAGCCCAGTCAACACCACCACAGTGGCCAACACCACCGCCACGGACGCAGTACGTCGACCGTCACCTGAAATCCTTCACTCAGTCCACTAATATTCTTTCTTTCTTCAGAACCGCCTCACGATCCGCTGTGCCGACCCATCCGCTGCCACCGACCTCTTCCGCCTCTACCACCCCAACGACAATGGTGATCATTTCTACACCACCGACCGCGAGGAACGCCGGAGGGCCCTGCGCTCCGGCTACACCGCCGAAGGCGTTACCGGACGCGTCTTCACCTCGCAGCGGGACTCTCCCGCTCTGGTCCCGCTCTACCGCCTATACAACCCGCGGTCGGGCGACCACTTCTACACCACCTCCATTGCAGAGCGCAACGCCGCCCGGCAGTACGCGAAAGAGGGAATCACCGGGTACATCTACCCGTCGCGAATCTGCGACAGTGTTACGCTGTACCGCCTGTACAACAACCAGGATCACTTTTATACCACCGATGGGCAGGAGGTCATCGATGCGAGGCGTGCGGGATATAGGTCTGAGGGCCAGGGTTTCGCTGGCTTCATCCTTCCTGCGAATTGAGCGTACGACGTGTTTTCTTCGTTTTTTTTTGGCTCTGGGTTTATCTCTTACGGTCTCTGTGTTAAAGTAGTGCGCCCCTATTTTCTTTGCAGCTCTCAATCGAAACTTTTCCTCTGTTGTTCAACTCTGTTCAACATGCTCAAACTTGTTTTCGCGTTTTCCGGAGCGATGTTAATTTGTTCGTCCTGAGTGGTTGCTTGTCGGGTTGTACTATTTTACTGGAGATGTGTAAGAAAGATATCGGAGGACACAACTACTGGGGCGGATCTCGGGATATTTTTCAGATCGGAGTTCAACGTTCAAAGCGTGGGAACTGATTCAAACTCCGATGTTTTCCGTCTTTGCCACCACCACCACTTCAACAGCGAATTTCAAGGTCTATCTAAGCTCGCTCCGTCTATGCCCATACGTATTGCTTTCTCCTTGGGCGATCTCAACGCAACAGGACTCTGAACTGAGACTGTGACCAGGAGGAGGAGGAGGAGGAGCTCCGGGGATCTTTACGCTTTTAAAAACTTTTCAAACATCTGGAGTAAAATAACTATAAGTCAATGAATACTGGTGCTCTTCAAAACTCTTTTCAGGGGAACTTGCTATGTGTTATAGGCACAGATGTGTCAACTTGGATTTGGCCCAAACCGGCAGGCTAAGGCTCCAACCGTTTCGTTTCCGTTTGTGAATCTGGGAAAACCAAACGGAAACGATATAGAAACCGTTACAAACGGTTACAAACGGTTTGCAAACGGTAGTTTTGAGCTAGTCCGTCATCCTGGCTATATTCGTGGTACGTGGTGTTGTACGACACAGTTAGATTATTGAGACACTTCCAACAGGCATTCCCGAGGACTAAGAGTGATTGATAAGCATTTGGGATGCCTCCAGGTCTGACGCGCAAGATCTTCATGGCCGACATTCAGGTTTGTAGCCATCACACGCCGATCTGGTGTCACCAGGAGAAGTCGGCATTTTATTATTATTAGAACTAACCATTTCTTCGCACCATGGGAGGATGTTGGAGACGGGTTAATACTTCAATTGGTACCTTTAAATTGAGGCGGCGCAAACCGTTTGCAAACCGTTTCTGGAACCGTTTGTCAAGCCCCACAAACGAAACGGAAATAAAAACGGTTTTAATCGTTCGTAATCGTTTCCAAACGGAAATGGTTGGAGCCTTACGGCAGGCAAGCAGTGTTTTCGGGGGCATGCTTAGCTGGGCTGGCCTAAGGCCAAAATCGGTGCACACTTTTTTTGGCCTCCTCCCTCTGCACCATATATCATGGAAAGAGGGTAGGAGGGTGGGAAATTTTTGTCAGGCACTCGGCACTCTTTTGGGGGCCCCATACGGGCAGATTTTTTCAGGGAAATCGAATCAGGGAAGGATACAGGCTGAATTGCATATTATGCTCCCGGATTTTCTGGCCAGTAATACTAGGCAGGCAAGGAACAAGCGGCGGGCAAGCGGGGAACAAGCAACAGGTTGCAAGCGAATGGGAAACACTGTAACCTAGGTGGGAACCAACCGGCAGACGCTCCACAGAGCAAGCAACATGGCCCCGTGAATTTATTCACGGGGAGCGACTAGTGGGTCTATAAAAAGTAGCCAAAGCTGTTGAGACATCACTTCAGCACCCACGCACGCGAGAACTCTCAAGACAAGCTGGCAGCGAAGAATCAGGGACAATTGAATGTTCAGCGCTCCAGCCTCCAGAGAACAAATGTCGCCGTGCTGCCAGTACTGCCCGCCGAACACAAGGCCGAAAAGCTTCTCATCGCTTTTGTCAGCTCATGAGGGAACAGATGAACTATGAATAACGCAAGGATACCAAGTCGTAGACGAACTGTAGAGGCTTGAGAGGGAGTGGGATAGATTCAAGAACAGCTGTCATGACTAAGGGCATCATTCAGGGAAATTGGTTTAAATCCTCACAGGAAGCTAAACCGGAACATTTGCAGGAAATTGACCCGTTTCGACGCGTCTATAAGACTGGAATGGAAGTCACTGCAGTCTCATGACCGCGGATCCCACGACCAAATCGCGTGGTTCCTTGGTTCGAAAGTAACAATTTTTTGACGGTTTCTCTCGGCATATTGGCGGGTCCATCGATTATATGCCAACAGAGTCCATTGAATAAGTACACAGACAGACGTCCACGATTCCTAGAACAGGAAATTTGCCTACCACTATTACTCATCGCGCTCTCAGGGACTTGTCAATCTCTGCAATAGTCCCCACCGTCCACGCCGGGACAAACTGGGGCGGGAGCGCAACCATCCCGTCGCCGTGAATCGCAATCGCGCTGGAATGGATTCTGTGGATCACAGTGCGCACTAGGTATTATGAATATTTAATCTATTGCGGTGCATGGCATTCAATGCTGGGACTCACCGATCAGGGCGATGGCCAGACAAAGAGTGACGTCGACCACGAGTAGAGCGCATCCGCCGTGCATGAACTTGGCAGCGACACAAGACGGGATTACAGTATGTGGCGGTTCAGTTGGTACAGCTATGAGCGCCGTGGCGAGGAACGCTGTCAATTATATGCACGGGTGAGGTGTCGGTTTATATGCATAGATCCAGGCTTTGTACACACCAGTAGCAAAACCGGGCCGCATGACATGAGTCTTGAGGAACACGATGTGGCCGTTAACGCGGGAGAGTGCCCAATCTGTGCGATGCATGGCTACGCGTCTAGTTGAAGGGTTGGGAGTGCCGTGAATGTTTGCAGATATTATGGGGTACGCACAGAACATGCGTTATGGCAAGGGCGAGCACCGCAAAACCTATCATGAGGACTTGCGAAAATCCTATCTTGCAGGCTTAGTTGCATTGGTTGGGGCAAACGGGTGGGCTTGCCTATGTCATTGAATTCACTGGGAAAGTTGAAGATCGTTAATAGGCACGCAGAGATCAGCAGGATCGACAAGGTTGATACGAGCCCTGAATGGATCGTGAGTTGTGCAAGAGTGCAAAGTCTTTAGACGGACAATAGAGGCTCGAAAGCGATTGGAATATGCCCATGATGGTGAGAGGAAGAGAGCCACCCGACAGCTATATCATGATATTCCGTTGCTCGTGGGAAGGCTGTGTCGGAAAATAAATTTACGTTATTAACCGCTGTATTAACCAGCGACATCCCGCATTCTATTACAGAGCATCGCCTTGGGCACCGCTCTCCCTCAGATCGGCAGGAAATGATATCGAACTTGTTGTCTCATAACTGGCCGCGGCTGTTTAAATGGTCTACGAAGTCGCTATTCGGCCATTGTATTTGTTGCTGCCTTCCATGTTCTCCATGCCTGCTGGTGGCGGATCGTGACTCGGAGAACAGGTTTGACGGAAGTTTCACTCGCAGATGTTCTTCCTTGGTTCTTCCGCTCGATTATGGCCCCTCGAACCGGCATCCGCATACGGGGAACAGCCTTTGGGGGCAGTCTCAAAACCTTGTCTCGCTTCGTATTTTTGTATAAATACTGGTGCGCTACACCAATATTTTCTCATTCCCCTTCACCGCCCACTCCCACCCCCCACCAACAAAACTTCTTCACATCTAAATATGAAGGGCTTCACATCCATCCTCGCCACCACCACAGTTCTTCTGGCAATCGGACACGTTTCCGCTAGCCCAGTTAACACCACTGCAGCGGGCGCAGTACGTCTACGATAGCTGTTATCGTTTCCCCATTTTATTGACACCTCTTTCTTCTTGCTTCAGAAGGTTAGTACGATCCGCTGCGCCGCCGCATCCTCCGCCATCAACCTCTACCGCCTCTACCACCCTAACGACAACGGCGACCACTTCTACACCACGGACCGCGAGGAGCGGGCCAGAGCCCAGCGCTCCGGGTACACCGCCGAGGGCATCGCCGGCCGCGTCTTCGCAGCGGCGGGCGACCGCACCCTCGTCCCGCTCTATCGCGCCTACAACCCGAGCTCGGGTGACCACTTCTACACCACGTCCCTGAACGAGCGCAAGGCTGCGTGGCAATACACGAAGGAAGGCATCACCGGGTACGTCTACCCGTCGCAGATCTGCGGCAGCGTCAAGCTGGTGCGCCTGTACAACAACCAGGACCACTTCTACACCACCGACCCGCAGGAGGTGAACGATGCGAGGCGGGCGGGATACCATGTCGAGGGTGATGCGGGCTACATTCTCCCTGCCAATTGAGCGCAGCTCATGGGCTTGATTTTTTTTTTCTTTTTTCTCTGGGTCGGTCTGTCGTCGATGTATCTATCTATCCCACTGTTTTTCTATGAATCGATTTGTTCCCTGCCATCTTCCACGCACCCACGCGGTTATTTGAATTTTTTTTTTGAAGGACCGAGTCAATGCAGCCCTTGATATACACATTCAAATGTACAGTATTATGTACGAGGGCAGACCGCAAAATAGGATAAGTTATGTGTCAAGTAAAGGAGCAACAAAAATGAGTTGGTGGGAGAGAGATGGCGATAATCGTAATGTCCATGTAGGATGCAAGGAGAGTGGGCGGAATGAGGTTACAACAAATAAGCAATCAAGCGCGGTGGTATGTCTGTATGATATGTGGTATGAATGTAGGAACGAGCCAAGCGAGAGTAGTAGTTGCATGCAAGAAAAGGAAAAGAAAGAAAGAAAGAAAAGGGCGTGGCTTCATCCATCGACATCCATCCGCGACTCAGGGCGCGGTCTGCTCTCCATCTGCGCTCGCTCTCGCTCCCACTCGCGCTGCTCCCGATGCTGCTGCTCGCGCCGCTCCTCCTCCTCAAGAGGCGCCGGCGACCCCGGCCCCGACTCCAAGCTCATCCCGCCCAGCCCAAAGCCCGGGCTCGGCGCGTCCCCGCCCGGCGTCGGCGGCATGCTGCTGCTGCCCACGCGCAGCCCCATGCTGCCCGGTGTGCCCATCCCGGACGTGCCCCCCAAGCTCCCCGCACTCCGCGCCCCCGACTCCTCGCCGCCCCACGTCTGCGGCGACAGCGGCATCCCCCCCTCGGGCAGCGCGAGCCCGTCCATCCCGCGCTGGATCCCCACCGTGCGCAGGCGGTCGACCCATCTGTGGCGTGGCGCAATCAGTATCAAGATAGGATTGATGCAGGGAATGAAGAGAGAGCACTCACGCATCGGCCCTATCCAAGCTATCCCCCACAACCGCCGTCACCCCCCCGCATCATGTCCAAGCTCTCCGTCGCGAGCGTCAGCACCCTCCGTGCCGCCGCAACCGCCTTGCTCGCCTCCACCTCCCCGGACGCCGACCCGTGCTGACTATGCCCCGCGCTACCCCCATGTCGATTCCGCAGCGCCTGCGGACTCCCCGGGCGCGACCCCACAGGCGACCCCGGGCTCGACACCCCCGTCCCGCGCTCCCTACGCATCTCCCGCCTCGCAGCCGTCCCCGTCCCCGTCGCACTGCTCCCACTCGCACCCGCACTGCCCCCGCCCGCACCCCCACCCGCCGCACCCGCCGCCGCGCCCCCCTCCCCAAACCTCCTCGGCAGCTCCAAAATAAACCCCCGCACCCGCCCCCGCGCCGGCTCCGGCAACGCCCCGCCCGCATACTTGCTGATCACGCCGACGACCTGCCGGATCGTGTGCACGATGTCGCTGCGCAGGTGCGCGAGCGTGCGCAGGTGGTCCGGCGTGATGTGCTGCGGCTGGTAGTCGGGGTGGTCGGGCGGGTATTGCGCGTCGCCGGAAGAAGGGTCGCCGAGGCTGGCGATGAAGTCGCGCAGGATGAGGATCTGCGCGTCGATGTGCTGCGTTGCGTACTGGGTAATGGAATCATGGATTAGTGTACGGTCAATCGTTTGTAGAGCGGAGAAGGAAGGAGAAGAAAGAGGGGAGAAGGGCGAACAGGCGGCCAGACTCGCGAGGTCTGCGCCCCAAGTCTCTCCCCGTCCCCAGAAAACGTACGAAGCTCAGACAGAAAGAGCGTGCAGGAGAGCGCTCCCAGGCCGACCCCAGGCTTGAGCCACTGAAGCGTACTCCTCCCCCAACGAGGTCCCAAGCACGGAAAACGATACCGCTCCGAGCACCCCGCTGCGAGGAAGAGGAGTCCCGCCCACGCAGACGGCAAGCCCCACAATCACACGGACACGGAGAACACCTCCAACGCGGCGAAGAATCCGCCGCACCGCTCCGCTACCTCCCTCGCAGCCGCAGCGAATGAGCAAAACGACACGCGGATACGGGGGAGGTTGCCGTACTCGCGAGCTAGCGCGCACCAAACGGCTCCGCACCCCCGCCCAAAAAAAATAAAAAATAAAAATAAACCTCCCGCACCTGCAACCACCCCAGCACATATCTCAACCTTCTCATACTCTCGTCGCTCAGCGCCGCGCTCAACCCGCCCTGTATACAAATAAAATAAATAAACCGTCAGCTTCAGTCCGGTCCTCACAAGTGAAAAAGAAGTGAAAAGTGGGGATTAGGATGAAGGTATGAATACTACGATGGACGATGGAAGGATGTGGATCAAATGAAAGAAAAGAGACGCACCGCCTCGAGCAGCATCGCATGCCACCGGCTGCGCTGCGCGACTTGGTGTTGCTGCTGCTGGCTATTATTATTATGTTGTTGCTGCTGATGATGATTATTATTCGCATGGTGGTGTTGGTCGTCGGGGTGGTGGTGCTCGAGCTGCAGCGGCGGGAGGATGCGGTGGTGGAGGTGTGCCCCCGCGCCAGAAGAATCGAAGTGCCCTGATCCAGACCCGGATGCCTCGAACGGCGGGGGCGGGGGCGGCGCGGCGACGAACGGGGAGGTTGCTACAATGCGAAAGAGGGGGTGTTAGCGTGTATGATGGGGCAGAAGACGAAGCAGGGAGGGAAGGAGGAGGACGATAAGGACAGAAAGATCGAAAAAGGCGATGCGTGTACCGAGCAAACAGAAGAGGATGGATGTCAAAAAGAATGAATGAAGACGACGCTGGAAGAGCCAGGGCAGGCGCGCATGTCCCGCCCAGCGCTCACGGGCGGCCCTCAGGGGAACAGACTGGGCGGCAGGTACAAACAGCGCCGATGCAAATCTCGCCACATGCGGCGCGGGTCCAGGTGCGCGCGTATCCGTCTCGTGTCGCGCCAGGCGGCCGCGCATCCGAGCCGTCGTCTCGCTGGTCAGGTACAAGAGCGTCGCATGCTCGACGACCACGCACACACCCGCGAAGAAGGTGGCTCGAGCTCGATATCCGCGCGCCCGACGTTCGCCAAACGCCGCACCGCCCACACCCAAACGCTCCGAGGTGTCGTCTCGCTAGTCAGGTAGGCATCACAAGACCCCGAGCACACCAGACGCGAGCCCGTAACGCCCAGAACCACAAAGGAGGGCGCGTCCAGAATCAAAAATCGCATCCATCCGCTATACGCATACGCAGACACGCAACGCTTCCCGTGGGCTCGGCTCGGCTCGTCCCAACCCACAGCAGGGCGGAGGAGTCTCCACAAGCACGCCGCGCCGTCCCCCTCTCCCTCCCCCCAAAAAGGGAAAAAAAACCCCAAAATAAAACAAACGCACCCTCCAACCACCCCGGCACCGCGCCCTTGTCCGCGCCGCGCTTGCGCTTCCCCTTGCCTGGCGCGCCGCTTATACTTGTACTAGTGCTCCGCTCGTCCCCGTCGGCGTTGTTCATGTAGCCATCGCCATCGCGCGAGTTCATGTACGCATTGTCGTCGTCGCGCTCGGCCCCCCTGTACGCAGGCGTAGACGTCGAAGACGAAGTAGAGGCAGACCCAGACCCAGAAGGCGGTGCATCGAACGAAGGGGCCGGCGAGCCATCGAGCGTCTTGCCCCTGCGCACCGGCGGGGCGGGCGCGGGCGCGGGGGAGCCGCGGTATTTGTCCAGCTGGGGGAGGGGGGGTGAGTCACGAGTACGAGTCGGAGGGAAGGGAATAGAGTAGGTGGAATGGAAGGCGGAGGGGGTGGGCAGGAGGGGCGGTGATCCGATTTTTTCTCTGAGAAAAAGTAGGAAGGGATACATAATGGGCGATACGACGGGCGTATGGGCCGAGGGCGATTGACCATGGATCAATCACATGCGGCGAGTCGGGGTGCGATCGATGCAATGCATGCGCTGAGAGGCGAGGGAGAAACACGGGGTGATGCGCGCGCGCGTGGGGTGCGATGGGATGGGATGGGAATGGAGTGGGACGGGATGGGATGGGATGAGAGCAAGAGGAAGGAAGGAATAACAAAAAGAGACTAGAACTCACCCTATCCAACACGCCGCCCGCAAACTCGTCCATGCGCTCGCCCGAGCCCGCGGGCAGCCGACTGCTAGCGTGCCGCAGCGACGTGCTCACCAGCGTCGAGGTGTACTGTCGCAAATTGAATTAATTATCGATTAAACATAAAAAATCGGGGACAAGAAACGCGCACCTGCACGACCCGCGAATTGGCCTTGCCCGCCTCGTACACGCGCAGCGCGCCGCTCACGAGCGGCAGACTGGACATTCGCGCGAGGCTCGAGTACGGCTGTTGTGTGGCATCACGATCACGATCACTCTGCTCCTCGCCGTCGGGCGGCGGCGTGCGCGGCGGCGACTCGGACGGGTGCGTCGACGCGAGCGAGAGCGACAGCGCAGGTGTGTGACTTGTACTGCTCCGTGGTGAGTTCCTTGAATGCGAATTTGGGGTGGGAGTCGCGGTGGGGAATGCGAATCCTAGTAGTATTATTCCATTTGAATACCAGTACTGGTAAAAAGAAAGAAAGGCGCACCGCTGTTATTATTACTATTACCCTCAGGCTTCTGCTGGGCCCCGCTGCGCATGTCCCCTAGCGCGCGCACCGCGATCCGCACGTCTTCGTCCTCGAGCTCCAGGTTCATTGCCCGCCTGCGTTATTCGTAGTATTCCTGTTCGTGTTTTGTATTGTAGAATCCCGGAGAGGAGACTGGGCAGCCCGTCGTGGTCGTGGTGGTCGTGGTGGTCGTGGAAAGACTCTGCCTCACGCGGGCATGTGTTTTTTCTGGGGGAGACACCAGCATGTGATATACACCCGCAAATAGCTTTATTTTAGGCTGAGTAAGGATTTACTATTAGGCTGTTCGCCGCGGCGAGAGATATGATTAGATCTGATTAGATGCGAATCAGCAATTAAATTGAGTGGATCTGAAAGGGGACGGAAATTGTGGAAATAAAAGGAGCGACGGAGGAAGGACAATAAGCCTTCGTAGCGCATGGTGCACACCTCACTCCAATTCCGCGATGTTTCTCTCGTCATGAGGACCGGGGTTCGACTCCCCGCGAAGGCATGGTTTTGAAGTTACCGAGTTTTTTTTTCCGCCATGCGGGAAAGCGAGTTTAAAACAAAGCACACAGTAAGCACAATAAGCTTTCGTAGCGCATGGTGCGCACCTCACATCCATGTAGCGATAACCGTGGACGGTTTATGAGGCTTGGGGTTCGACTCCGGATCCCCACGAAGGCTTATCCGAGTAGTGTTGTTTTTTTTCCCTCCGTGCAAGACAGTGACGTTTAAAAGAAGGTACAAAATAAGTAGAATAAGCTTTCGTAGCGCACGGTGCGCACCTCACATCCATGCATCGATAATAATGGACGGTTTATGAGGCTTGGGGTTCGACTCTCCACGAAGGCATGTATGGGCTGTTCATTTCACCTTTTTTGCCCCTACCCAACCCAGCAAGAAAGTGAGGTTTAAAATCGGGCTCAAAGTAAGTACACTAAGCCTTCGTAGCGCATGGTGCGCACCCCACATTCATCATGAGCGACATATCAGTTTATGAGGTCCGGGGTTCGACTCCCCACGAAAGCATGGTGTTGTGTTGATTAGCCCTTTTTTGCCTCCCACCCAACCCTTCAAGAAAGTGAGGTTTAAAATCAGGTTCAAAGGAAGGCAAATAAGCCTTCGTAGCGCACGGTGCGCACCACACAATCATATCTATTAGCTTTCAGCCTTATCGGATGTATTGTGGATCGGGGTTCGACTTCCCGCGAAGGCATAACTGAGCTGATCGAGTTTTTCTTTCTGCCACGCAAGAAGCGAGTTTGAAACAAAGCACACAGTAAGCACAATAAGCTTTCGTAGCGCACGGTGCGCACCTCACATCCATATAAAGGCTCAGTAGGTGTAATGAGGTCCGGGGTTCAACTCCCCACGAAGGCTTGTCAGAATTTGATGATTTTTTTCCCCTCCGTGCAAGAAAGTAAGGTTAAAAGAAGCTGCAAAATAAGTATAACAAGCCTTCGTAGCGCATGGTGCGCACCTCAGTTTCATAGCTCAGGATTGAGTGTGTGTGATTTATTGAGGACCGGGGGTTCGACTCCCCACGAAAGCATGACTTGTACAAGTTATATTTTTTGCCCTTTTTTGCCTCTCACCCAACCTTTCAAGAAAGTGAGGTTTAAAAGAAGGTACAAAAGTAAGTATAACAAGCCTTCGTAGCGCACGGTGCGCACCTCACTCCAATTCTGCAGATACCGGGATCTGATCATGAGGACCGGGGTTCGACTCCCCACGAAGGCACAGTGGGCTTTCTGATCACCCTTTTTTTTTGTCCTACTCACCCTGCAAGGAAGTGAGGTTTAAAAGAAGGTACAAGGGAAGTACTACAAGCCTTCGTAGCGCACGGTGCGCACCTCACCTCAATAATTATCTTGGGCTCTAGTGTAATGAGGCTGGGGGTTCGACTCCCCACGAAGGCATAGTATGGATTTCTCGGCTTTGTTTTTGTCCTACTCACCCTGCAATGAAGTGAGGTTTAAAATCAGGTTCAAAGGAAAACAAATAAGCCTTCGTAGCGCACGGTGCGCACCTCACTCCAATCCTGCCCCCCAAAAAATCCGATTATGAGGACCGGGGTTCGACTCGCCACGAAAGCATAGTTAAGAAAGAATTCGCCCTTTTTTTGCCTCCCACCCAACCCTTCAAGAAAGTGAGGTTTAAAATCAGGTTTAAAGTAAGTGCAGCAAGCCTTCGTAGCGCACGGTGCGCACCTCAAATCCATAGGTATGTGAGCTGGGGCTCATGAGGCATGGGTTCGACTCCCCACGAAGGCATGGGCTGTAAGCATGTATTGTTTTTTGCCTCTGATTCCACGAAACATTATACAATCTCAGTCTAAAGTAAACCTTCGTAGCGCGGCGTGCGCATCTCATCATCCGTACTCTATGAATCTTGGTTTATGAGGCACGGGGTTCGACTCCCCCCGAAGGCTTGTTGGTCTCGAACATTTCTCATATCTTTTTCCTCCGTGCAAGAAAGTGAGGTTTAAAAGAAGGTACAAATAAGTATAACAAGCTTTCGTAGCGCACGGTGCGCACCTCACATGCATACTTGGGAGTAGACACAGTTTATGAGGCTTAGGGTTCGATTCCCCACGAAGGCATTCTCATAATAACAAACCCTTTTTTCCCGACGAAACCCTACACGTGAGGGATGTTTACAAGAAAGTAGAAATTAAATACAATAAGCCTTCGTAGCGCATGGTGCGCATCTCAAATTCATTTGCGGGCAAAAGTTCATGAAGACCGAATTCCTAAAGATTTTGGCCCTCCTACCAAACCCTGCGAAAAGAAATTGTAGAATAAAATCAGGTGAAAAATAAGTGCAGTAAGCCTTCGTAGCGCACGGTGCACACCTCGCATCAATACATCGAATCATTTGCCAGCACGCAGTTTATGAGGCTTGGAGTTCGACTCCCCACGAAGGCATATGGTACTCGGATTTATTTTTGTCCTACTCACCCTGCAATGAAGTGAGGTTTAAAAGAAGGTACAAAATAAGTGCAGTAGGCCTTCGTAGCGCACGGTGCGCACCTCACTCCAATTTCTCCACGAAGAAATCTGATTATGAGGACCGGGGTTCGACTCCCCACGAAAGCATGTTCCCGTATTGATTGGCCCTTTTTTTGCCTCCCACCCAACCCTTCAAGAAAGTGAGGTTTAAAATCAGACACAAAGTAAGAGCAGCAAGCCTTTGTAGCGCACGGTGCGCAACTCAAATTCATGAGATGACAAAATACTCATGAGGACCGGGGTTCGACTCCCCACGAAGGCATACAGACTTCGGCTGCATCTCTTTTTTCTCCTACCACGTCGAATAAAAGAAATGGGCGAGTAAAAGACAACAAGTTCTCGTAGCGCACGGTGCGCACCTCACTCCAATTCTGCGGAAACCGGAATCTGATTATGAGGACCGGGGTTCGACTCCTCACGAAGGTATTGAGAAGAAGTCGTGAGTCATCTTTTTTCTCCACACAGCACAGAAAGTAAGGTTTAAAATCAGGTTCAAAGGAAGGTAAAATAGGCCTTCGTAGCGCATGGTGCGCACCTCAGTTTCATAGCTCAGGATTGAGTGTGTGTGATTTATTGAGGACCGGGGGTTCGACTCCCACGAAGGCATGGTTCTTTCGATTGCCTGCGCACTTTTTTGCTCTTACCCAAACCTGCAGAAAATCCCGTATGAAAAGAAGAACGAAATAGGAGTAACAAGCCTTCGTAGCACACGACGCGCACCTCGCAATCATACTACCGAGGGAATGAATTTATGAGGGCCGGTGTCCAACTCCCCACGAAGGCTTTGAGAAGTCGTGAGTCATCTTTTTTCTCCACGCAGTAAAGAAAGTGGAGTTTAAAATCAGGTTCAAAGGAAAGGAAATAAGCCTTCGTAGCGTACGGTGCGCACCCCACTCCAATTCCGCGGGAAAGGGAATGTGATGAGAGGACCAGGGTTCGACTCCCCACGAAGGCATAAGCGGAAATTGATCTTTTTTTCACTCCCCCACAAGGAAATCTGTATAAAAGAAGGGACGAACGTAATACAACAAGCCTTCGTAGCGCATGGTGCACCTCACCTCAATTATTGATCTTGGCGTCAATAAGGTACGGGGTTCGACTCCCCACGAAAGCATGGTCGAAAATATTTGGTCTTTTTTGCCTCCCACCCAACCCTTCAAGAAAGTGAGGTTTAAAATCAGGCACACAAGTAAGTAGAATAAGCCTTCGTAGCGCACGGTGCGCACCTCACATTCATGCATCGATCGCGATAACAATGGACGGTTTATGAGGCTTGGGGTTCGACTCCCCACGAAGGCTTATCCAAGTATTGGTGTTTTTTTTTTCCTCCGTGCAAGAAAGCGACGTTTAAAAGAAGGTACAAAATAAGTAGAACAACCTTTCGTAGCGCACGGTGCACACCTCACATCCATACAAAGGCGCAGTGTAAATTTATGAGGCTTGGGGTTCGACTCCCCACGAAGGCATATGATTCTCGGGTTTATTTTTGTCCTACTCACCCTGCAAGGAAGTGAGGTTTAAAATCAGGTTCAAAGGAAGGCAAATAAGCCTTCGTAGTGCACGGTGCGCACCTACTCTAATTCTGTCCCTGAGGAAATCTCTGATTATGAGGACCGGGGGTTCGACTCCCCACGAAAGCATGACTCATGTATTGATTAGCCCTTTTTTTGCCTCCCATCAAACCCTTCAAGAAAGTGAGGTTTAAAATCAGGTTCAAAGGAGCGCAAACAAGCCTTCGTAGCGAGGGCCAATAAAGTAACTTATTTCCTAACTTGGAACTTTACTTACCGCCTAATTTTGGCACGGCTAACTTTACTTTACTTACCGGAACTTTTCCCACGGGTGGTAGCAATTTACTTTACTTGTACGGTTTAAAAGCGATTTTCTCCCGGTCATTGGATGGACTTCTAAGCCAAGATATGACGAGATTTACTACAAATAATGTTAACCAATGATGTGTTTAAGCCTCATTCTCCCAAAACAACTGATAATGGACAATTTGGATATCAAGGGTTATGAATGGTATGACACCTCATAAAAATTTCAGGAGTCTTTAAATGTTACTAGACCATTAAAGAATGATTGTTTCTACCCGAAAATCTGCTCCCTGGAGCCTCTACCTGCACTGTGAGTGAATTGGAAGTATGTTTCTGCAGTTTGGATGCACCAGATGCCTCATGATAAGGTTTGGAAGTGGACACTAGGCGGGATAATGAATGCAATTATATAGACAAGTGAACGTGTTTTTCCTTTCTATTAACATCTACATTCCAACGGGAGTGCCATAACGCGTGAATTTGGCCCAATACATAGTTTACGGGTGATTTGCTTATGATAATGCTAGAGAGTCATAATTCGGGCCAGGGATTAGGTAGGCAGCAAATGACATTCATTACATACATTATGCCCTTGTTCTGACGGTGTTCTGGGCTGGCGCCAGATCTTCAACCTGGCAGATGTCAATTAATGTCAAGTTCAAGCGTAAGCAAGCAGTAAATTCATTTCTGATACGGTATTTAGCATTTCTGGTCAACATGAGTGCAGAAAACTTATGAACTTACTCTACTTTTGCTTTACTTACTGTTGCCGAACTTTACTTGTACACCCAAGCTCATCAAGCAAATGCGAACAAACTTACTTATGCGATCAATGCGATCAACTTAGGCAAAGCCGTCGTTTAACCGCAAGCACCGCACGGGTCAATGAGGCATATCTGAGAATTTATCTTGATCAATGTAAGCAGAAAGTAAAACCTCTGAACTAACTTTAGCTTTGCTTTACTCACTGTCAGTCGCTAAAGGTAACTTGCACGCCTAAATTTAAATCAAGCAAACGCGAACAATTTTACTTATGCGATCAATGCCATCAAATTAAGCTGCTCCTTTGACCCCAGGCACCACACATAGGGTGAATGAGGCAGAGTATGCACAAAGTTCAAACTTTTAGAGTCAAGACCCGTTGACTCATCAACTTATTGTTACTTGACTTGACTCGCTTTTGTGCAACAAGCGCTCCAAGTTCATCATCAAACACGCGCAAACTTACTTATCCCATCACTCCAGCCAAGTTACACCTGGTACAGAATGTGTTTCCGAGTTTGGGGCTCAATCTGAGCGTACAATGACTTATTCAATGCGGGCAACCATGAATTGTGCGGAATTAGCGGAGCTTGAGTCAAAGTATCTAATATCCGGCATCCTCTCCTTCGCTATCGAGGACGACATATCCTTTGTTGCGACGACGCACCGACGCGGTTGAGGGTGGGGACACCTGTCTTTTTAGATTTCGTGGCTGGCTTGCGTTGGAGCCGAATGGATGTGCGTGCCGGAGTCCTGTGGAACTTCCACTTCCGCCTCCCGCCCGTCCTCTGACCGCTTCAGCTTCAGTGAAGATGACCTACAAACCAATTAAACTCAGAGAATGAATCTTCGCACAGTAAATCATATCCACTCACCGGTTA
Source organism: Mycena rebaudengoi (assembly GCA_029282285.1). Lineage (NCBI taxonomy): Eukaryota > Fungi > Basidiomycota > Agaricomycetes > Agaricales > Mycenaceae > Mycena > Mycena rebaudengoi. Next base: position 185,140 of record JARJCX010000144.1, read on the forward strand.
TCAGGTCCTTGGCCAGTGCATAATATGCATATGAAATGAAGTGTGAGCGAGACACCGCATATAAGACCAGAATCGAGGTTCGCTTGGTACTTGTCCAAACTTGTCGTCGCTTTACTGTACTTTCTGGTACTTTGCTTTACATGCCTTTACTTTACTGTACTTAACTGTTACTTTTACTTTACTTTACTTGACAAATTAACTTACCCAGCCAAAAGTAAAGTAAAGTTAATTTTGTATGGCTAAGTTAATTTGCATAAGTTACTTTGTGAACCACCCTTCGTAGTGCACGGTGCGCACCTAAATCCAGTATATGGGATTTTGTACTTTGATGAGGCATGGGGTTCGACTCCCCACGAAGGCATTCTCAGGGACAGGATCTCTTTTTTTTTCTCCTACCCAGCCCTGCAGAAGAAAATTGGACAATAAAAGGAGAGACCGGATAAGTATAACAAGCTTTCGTAGCGCGGGGTGCGCACGTCACATCCATACATCGGGAGGCAGTAGGAATCGCGAAGGTGAAATTGCCCTTTTTCCCTCTCACCCAACCTTGCAAGAAAGTGAGGTTTAAAATCAGGTTCAAGGTAGAAGCAATAAGCCTTCGTAGCGCACGGTGCGTACCTCAATTCAATATCCAAAAACTGTTGTCTCAATGAGGCATGGAAGGAAGGAAGGAAGGAAGATTACACGGCACGGTCCCGCTCAGGAACGCCGGGCCCAGGGAGTAACTAAGTATACAGGCGAGTTCGACTCCCCACGAAGGCAGTGTGGGCTAGCTGCTGCAAACTCTTTTTTCTCCCGCCCCAACCCTGCGGAAAGAAATTGTCGAAGGATCGAGGAATGCCAGTAAACCTTCGTAGCGCGGGGTGCGCACCTCACCTTAATAATTTATCTCGACGAAAGCATGGTCGAAAAATGATTTGGCCTTTTTTGCCTCTCACCTTAACCCTTCAAGAAAGTGAGGTTTAAAATCGGATTCAAGGTAGGAGCAGTAAGCCTTCGTAGCGCATAGTGGGCACCTCAACAGTGTTGGTGTCTTGCTGTTCTAATGAGGACCGGGGTTCGACTCCCCACGAAAGCATGCTGCGTCGCGTAGTTGAATTTGCCCTTTTTTGCCTCTCACCCAACCCACAAAGAAAGTCAGGTTCAAAAGAAGGTACAAAATAAGGATAACAAGCTTTCGTAGCGCACGGTGCGCACCTCACAATCATATTCAGGCGCCGCCTCCAAATCAGATGTATTATGGAACGGGGTTCGACTCCCCGCAAAGGCATGTTTTGAACCGATTGAGTTTTTCTTTCCGCCACGCAGGAAAGCGAGTTTTAAACAAAGCACACCGTAAGCACAATAAGCCTTCGTAGCGCACGGTGCACACCTCACATCCATACAAAGGCTCAGTGTAAATTTATGAGGCTTGGGGTTCGACTCTCCGCGAGGGCATGTATGGACTGTTCATTTCACCTTTTTTGCCCCTACCCAACCCAGCAAGAAAGTGGGTTTAAAATCGGGTTCAAAGTAAGTACACTAAGCCTTCGTAGCGCATGGTGCGCACCTCACATTCATCATGTGAGAGATATCAGTTTATGAGGCACGGGGTTCGACTCCCCATGAAGGCTTATCCGAGTATTGATGTTTCTTTTTCCTCCGTGCAAGAAAGTGACGTTTAAAAGAAGGTACAAAATAAGTAGAACAAGCTTTCGTAGCGCACGGTGCGCACCTCACATCCATACAAGGGCCCAGCGTAAATTTATGAGGCTTGGGGTTCGACTCCCCACGAAGGCATAGTATGGAATTCTCGGCTTTGTTTTTGTCCTACTCACCCTGCAATGAAGTGAGGTTTAAAAGAAGGTACAAGCCAAGTACCATAAGCTTTCGTAGCGCACGGTGCGCACCTCACTCCAATTCTGCCCCCAAAAAAATCAGACTATGAGGACCGGAGTTCGACTCCCGACGAAAGCATGAACGTGTATAGATTTAACCTTTTTTTGCCTCCCACCCAACCCTTCAAGAAAGTGAGGTTTAAAATCAGGTTCAAAGGAAGGCTTGTCATCAGTCTCGAATATTCCCGTATCTTTTTCCTCCGCGCAAGAAAGCGAGTTTTAACAAGGCACAAAGTAAGTAGAATAAGCCTTCGTAGCACGGGGTGCGCATCTCATTATCCGTATTCTATTACTCTTGGTTTTTGAGGTACGGGGTTTGACTCCCCACGAAGGCATGACCAGTTCGACAATTTTTTGTCCTAACTACCCAGCAAGAAAGTGAGGTTTAAAATCGGGTTCAAGGTAGCAGCAGTACGCCGTCGTAACGCACGGTGCGCACCTCAATCCAATTCTGTTGCAATGAGAATCCGATCATGAGGACCGAGGTTCGATTCCCCGCAAAGGCATGGCATGATTTCGATGAAGGTTTTTTGGCCCCCACTCAACCTGCGGAAAATTGTGGAATAAAAGGACTGAGTAAGTAGAATAAGCCTTCATAGTGCACGGTGCGCACCTCATCTCAATGATTGCGATCTCGAGCTCCAGTGTAATGAGGAACGGGGTTCGACTCCCCACGAAGGCATGATCGATTCATTTGATCGTTTTTGGCCCTACCCCGCCCTGCAGAAAATCTGTATGAAAAGAAAGATGAAGTAAGTACAGTAACCTTCGTAGCGCACGGTGCGCACCTCACTTTAATTTGTAATGAGGCACGGGGCTCGACTCCCCACGAAAGCATGTTGAGCAGTGTTGCAAGATCTTTTTTTCACTCCCCACAAAAAAATCTGTATAAAAAGAGGACCGAGGAACGACAGGAGGCCTTTGTAGCGCACGGTGCGCACCTCAATTCAATGAAAGTTCGCATATGTCGCAATGAGGAATGGTGTTCGACTCCCCACGAAGACATTCTCAGGATCTCTTTTTTTTTCTCCTAACCAGCCCTGCAGAAGAAAATTGTACAATAAAAGGAGAGACCGGATAAGTATAACAAGCTTCCGTAGCGCACGGTGCATACCTCAATTCAATATCTGAAAACTAGTGTCTCAATGAGGCATGGGGTTCGACTCCGCACGAAGGCATATGATGGACTGTACGAGATATTTTTTTCTCCTAACCAGCCGTGCAGAAGAAAATTGTACAATAAAAAGAAGGCCTAAATAAGTAGAATAAGCCTTCGTAGCGCACGGTACGCACCTCACATCCACGCACCGATAACAGTGGACGGTCTATGAGGCTTGGGGTTCGACTCCCCATGAAAGCATAGTGAGCTAGCTCCTGCAAGCTTTTTTTCTCCCGCCCCAACCCTTCAAGAAAGTGAGGTTTAAAATCAGGTTCAAAGGAAGGCAAATAAGCCTTCGTAGCGCACGGTGCGCACCTCACAATCATACCGCCGAGAGGATGAATTTATGAGGTACGGGGTTCGACTCCCCACGAAAGCATTGCGATGTATCGCTTAGCCCTTTTTTTGCCTCCCACCCAACTCTTCAAGAAAGTGAGGTTTAAAATCAGGTTCAAAGGAAGGGAAACAAGCCTTCGTAGCGCACGGTGCGCACCTCAATCCAGTATATGGGATTTTGTACTTCGATGAGGCACGGGGTTCGACTCCCCGTGAAGGCATGGGCTGTATGTATATATTGTTTTTTGCCTCTGATTCCACGAAAAATTCTATACAAATTTCAGTCTAAAGTAAACCTTCGTAGCGCGGCGTGCGCATCTCATCATCCGTACTCTATGAATCTTGGTTTATGAGGCACGGGGTTCGACTCCCCCCGAAGGCTTGTTGGTGTCGAACATTTCTCGTATCTATTTCATCCGTGCAAGAAAGTGAGGTTTAAAAGCAGGTACAAAAGTAAGTAGAACAAGCCTTAGTAGCGCTCGCATAAAGACCGGGGTTCGACTCCCCACGAAGACCTGGTCCAGACAGAATTTGCCCTTTTTGGCCTCTCACCCAGCTCTTCAAGAAAATCAGGTTTAAAATCAGGTTCAAGGTGGAAGCAGTAAACCTTCGTAGAGCTTGGTACTGTTGTTATCTGTATATAATGAGGTCCGGGGTTCGACTCCCCACGAAGGCATGACCGGCATAACCAATTGGGCTATTTGTAGTTTTTTGTCCTACTCACCCAGCAAGAAAGCGAGGTTAAACAGGGCACAAAATAAGTATAACAAGCCTTCGTAGCGCACGGTGCGCACCTCAATTCAATATCCAAAAACCGTTGTAGTCAATGAGGCTCGGGGTTCGACTCCCCACGAAGGCATTCTGGTTAGCCCCTGTAAGCTTTTTTTTCTCCCGTTCCAACCCTTCGGAAAGAAATTGTGGAATAAGAGAAGGGGGCAAGTAAAAGACAACAAGCTTTCGCAGCGCATGGTGCGCGCCTTAATATAGTAATTGGTAAATGTATCGATCTAATGAGGCATGGGGTTTGATTCCCACAGGCTTTCTCACTTGGTCGTGAAGATGTTTGCCTCCTACCCAGCGGAATAATTGTGGTTTAAAACAAGGTACAAGGTAAGTACCTTAAGCTTTCGTAGCGCACGGTGCGCACCTCACATTCATGAGCATGATGCAGAATACTTATGAGGACCGGAGTCGACTCCCCACGAATGCATGGCGTCCAGGATTCGATGTCCCTTTTTTTGCCCCTACTTAACCTTGCAAGAAAGTGAGGTTTAAAATCAGGTTCAAGGTAGAAGCAATAAGCCTTCGTAGCGCACGGTGCGCACCTCAATCCGGTCTCCCGGCAGTATCCAGTGTTTCAATGAGGCATGAGGTTCGACTCCCCACGAATGCATGTCATTCAAGATTCAGGGCCCCTTTTTTGGCCCTCCTACCAAACCTGCGGAAAGAAATTATAGGATAAAAGAAGGTTATAACAAGCCTTCGTAGCGCACGGTGTGCACCTCAAATTCATGGGCGAACAAAAGGTTCATGAGGAACGGGGTTCGACTCCCCACGAAGGCATGATCGATTCATTTGATCCTCCTCCTCCTACCCCGCCCTGCAGAAAATGTGTATAAAAGAGGGAACAAGATAAGTATACCAAGCCTTCGTAGCGCATGGTGCGCACCTCACCTCAATAGTTTATATCACGGTTGTAATGAGGCCCGGGGTTCGACTCCCCACGTAGGTTTGGAGGTTCGTTGTTGATCTTTTTTCTTCACGCAGCAGAGAAAGTGAGGTTTAAAATCGGGTTCAAGGTAGACGCAGTAAGCCTTCGTACCGCATCGTGCGCACCTCACATTCATGCGAAATGAGAAATCAGTTTGTGAGGCACGTGGCTCCACTCCCACGAAGTCGATTGGATGAATATTTTTTGGCCCCCACTCAACCCTGCAGAAGAAAATTGTACAATAAAAAGAAGAACGAAATAAGTATAACAAGCTTTCGTGGCGCACGGTGCGCACCTCAACTCAATGTCTAGGTATTCATGCTCTAATGAGGACCGGGGTTCGACTCCCTACGAAGGCATGCTGGCCTTCCGATCTCCCTTTTTTTTCGTCTACTCAGCCAGCAAGAAAGTGAGGTTTAAATGACGTAGAAATTAAATACAATAAGCCTTCGTAGCACGGTGCACATCTCACTTCAATAATTATTGTCTCGAGCTCTAGTGTAATGAGGCTTGAGGTTAAACTCTCCACGAAGGCATGCAAAGTTGGGTCCGATTCGGCATCTTTTTTTGCTCCTACCACGTCGAATAAAAGAAAAGGGCGAGTAAAAGACAACAAGCCTTCGTAGCGCACGGTGCACACCTCACAATCATACTATATACCTGCCAAATTGAAATGTTTATGAGGAGCGGCGGGGTTCGACTCCCCACGAAGGCATGACCTGTGGATCGGTTTTTTTGACCCTTGCCTGACCGGGCCAGCTATACCAGCTACAAAGAAGCCTTTGTAGCGCATGGTGCGCACCGCACAATCATATCCAGTTTCCAACCCCAGATGTATTGTGAAACGGGGTTCGACTCCCCGCGAAGCATGTTTTGCAGGACCGCTTTTTTCGCCGCTACCCAACCCTGCAGAAGAAACTTGTACAATAAAAGAAGGACAAAATAAGTACAACAAGCCTTCGTAACGCACGGTACGCACCTCAATCCAGTATCTATTATCCAGTGTGCTAATGAGGCATGGAGTTCGACTCCCCACGAAAGCATGCAAATTTTGGTTGAATGCATGCCACCCAGCCAAGTAAGTGCCTCTCACGTTGTTTTGAAAGTGTGAGTTCGGGGACAAAAATTTGTGCCCTTTCCATAGGTGCGCACAAACAAGATCACCTGGTAACCCCAAAGAGGTGAGCAATTGGAGATTTAAAAAAAAGAACGGCAAGCTGACTGATCGGAGAGACGCCAAATGAGGAGAAAGTGGTCGACGATCACCCGATGCGGGCAGAAGTAACGTAGAAATGGGCAAGTGCGGGGAAAACAGGACATTTAGGTTAGGTTTAATCAGGAGGTCATGTTTCAAAGTTAACCTTAAAAGTCCTCGATTTCTTGGTGTAAAAGCCTGGCAAAAACGACTCTAAAATTTTTTTTTAAAAAAATCGGGACCGAGATCTCTAGGACGCCGCTTCGTGCGGCAAAGCCCGAGACATTCGCCATCACGATATCTGTTCAACTCAAATTGTCTCAAAAAACGGCGACGGATCACAATATTCTAGAGGGGTGCAGCATACACGTGTCATGTCTGAGTCAGTCTGACGCAGTTTCAGAAAAACGAGGAAGAGTAACATGGCGTCTGCCGGCGTCTGTCGCCGTACTCCGGCTCCGTCGGGTTCCGCTGAGGCGTGGGTGGCTATACTGCTGCCGTTCTCGGTTCTTGTCGTGCCGGAGATAGTGGTCCCCGCTTTGGTTGGATTCTCCAATTCGCTCCATGCTAGGCATCCAATAGCCATCGAAGTTGTATATTCTGAGTCTGGGGTTTGACTGCTACGATGCGGGAGCCTACGAGATTTCTTGAGCTAGGTGTTGGTCGATTTTTTTTGTACAGCAGCCGCTCCTGATAGGCCCTCTGTTGCAAAATGTATTAACGACTCGGAAACTGGCCGTCATTGCCAGTTCTTAACGTCCCCACGATTTTTCACTGATATTAGGCTGTTCGCCGCGGCGAGAGATATGATTAGATCTGATTAGATGTGAATCAGCAATTAAATTGAGTGGATCTGAAAGGGGACGGAAATTGTGGAAATAAAAGGAGCGACGGAGGAAGGACAATAAGCCTTCGTAGCGCATGGTGCGCACCTCACTCCAATTCCGCGATGTTTCTCTCATCATGAGGACCGGGGTTCGACTCCCCGCGAAGGCATGGTTTTGGAGTTACCGAGTTTTTCTTTCCGCCACGCGGGAAAGCGAGTTTAAAACAAAGCACACAGTAAGCACAATAAGCTTTCGTAGCGCACGGTGCGCACCTTAATTCAATGAAAGTTCGCATATGTCGCAATGAGGAATGGGGTTCGACTCCCCACAAAGGCATTCCCAGGGACAGGATCTCTTTTTTTTTCTCCTACCTAGCCCTGCAGAAGAAAATTGTACAATAAAAGGAGAGACCGGATAAGTATAACAAGCTTTCGTAGCGCGGGGTGCGCACCTCACATCCATACATCGGGAGGCAGTAGGAATTGCGAAAGTGAAATTGCCCTTTTTTGCCTTTCACCCAACTTTGCAAGAAAAGGTTTAAAATCAGGTTCAAGGTAGAAACAATAAGCCTTCGTAGCGCACGGTGCGCACCTCATCTCAATAGTTGATATCTTGAGCTCTAGTGTAATGAGGCTTGGGGTTCGACTCCCCACGAAGGCATGACCAGGTAGACCATTTTTTGTCCTAACTACCCTGCAAGAAAGTCAGGTTTAAAATCGGGTTCAAGGTAGAAGCAGTAAGCCTTCGTAGCGCACGGTGCGCACCTCACCTCACACCAGAATCTGATAATGAGGTACGGCCCATGAGAGAATGGGGCCTATTTTTCGATTTCCCTAGTTTTGCCCCCACCCGATACTGCCGAAGGAAATTGTAGAATAAAATCAGGTAAAAAATAAGTGCAGTAAGCCTTCGTAGCGCATGGTGCGCACCTCAACTCAATGAACATTGGTTCTTGCTGTTCTAATGAGGCACGGGGTTCGACTCTCCACAAAAGCATGGTCGTGTATTGATTTGACCTTTTTTGCCTCTCACCCAACCCACAAAGAAATCTGTATAAAAGATGGGCAAAGTAAGGACAACAAGCCTTCGTAGCGCACGGTGCGAATCTCAATTCAATAGTTGATAAGTTTCGTATTGATCTAATCAGGCTTGGGGTTCGACTCTCCACGAAAGCATGCCGCGGCGCGTAATGGAATTTGTCCTCGCAAAGGCATAAGTAAGTGGGCCGTTGGCCTTTTTGTCCAGCTCACCCAGCAAGAAAGTGAGGTTTAAGATCGGGCACAAAAGTAAGTAGAATAAGCCTTCGTAGCGCACGGTGCGCACCTCAATCCAGTGTCTAATATCCACTGTACTTGAAATGTTTATCAGGAGCGGCGGGGTTCGACTCCCCACGAAGGCATGTACCTCCTCTCTCCCGTTTTTTTTGTCCTACTCACCCTGCAAGAAAATGAGGTTTAAAATCGGGTTCAAGGCAGAAGCAGTAAGCCTTCGTAGCGTGTGGTGCGCACCTCAACTCAGTGTTCGTGGCACGGCGCTCGTGTTCCCTGTATATAGCTTGTATGGGTACACAGCAATGAAATACCATTCAAACATTCCTTCTAGCGTGCCTGATGAGTATAGCAAATATGGGGGAGCTTCAAGTACTGGTTCCATTAAACAGTTGTGGCACTTTCTGGCGCTACTATTGACATTGTGTTCCAGTGCGAGTCATCATAGCACCAGACCATATTGTGGGGGTATGGAGGGTCTGGCAGGCATAGCGCCAGCCCTCCATACCCCGCCAGATGCGAAACATTTTGCTGATGTAGTTGGCGGAGAAGTTTTTAATTACCACGGTGGGAGCCATTTCTGGCGTTAAAAATAGAAGTACGGCTGTCAAATAGCGAGAATTTCGCGGCGACGATGAGGACGGCGATTTGCCTAATCCCGCTGTCAAAACACGACCAAATGGATGACCTATCCTTCCGAAACGGGACGAAGTAGCCAAACTAGCGTGATTGGCGTCCCACAAATGCTCAATTTGCGTCAAATAAGTGGCAGAGTGTGTTTTGGAACTCATTTGGACGCGTCCTGACCCATTTCAACATGAATTAGGAAAGGTCATTGTTTTTTTTTCTGTGCCTTTCGTCTGACCCACCCTAGGTTCCGGCTTGTCCGGCCCGCACCCCCTTGAGTCATGCACAAGGTAAAACTTGGGTAAAACAGGACATTGACGCCGAGAACCCGGTCACCAAGCCAGCAGATGGAAAGCTCATTGTGGTCGAAGAAATTCAATTGGGGCATGTTCTAGCACGGGGGAGTTTTGATGGGTAGATCAAACTTACAACAAGGATGATGGTTCGATTTTCTGTTTTTGATGTCAGCGTTAAAAGGATGATTTCATTGGCTCATTTACTTCCGCGGGGACCGACCGACCAGCAGGGTATCATCAATTAGACTCGTAACCAGTCTGTAACCGATATCCAAAAAATGTGGCGAGCACTTTCGTAACCGCCGAATGTGCTCGCCACATTTTTTGGATATCAGTGGGTAACGAGTCTAATCATCAATTGCTTACGTGACGGTAGATAAGGGGAGAGAGACGGTTGATTGAAGCACTTTGGGAGCAACAACGCAAACTGCGCAACATGAAGCTCGCGATCCTGTCTCTCTTCGCGCTGGCCCTCGGTCTCGAAGCCCAGTGCCCGGGCTCGGACGATCTCACCGTCCAAACGTCCACGGGCACCTACACAGGGCTCATCGATCCCAAGTTTCCGAGAACCCGCCAATTCCGCGCCATCCCTTTCGCGAAGCCGCCGGTGCTGTCGCGCCGCTGGCTGCCGCCGCAGAAGCTGTCGTCGCCGGCGAGCGAGCATCACTATGCGACGCGGTTCCCGCCGTCGTGCCCGCAGTTCGTGACGGCGGTGACCTCACTCTATAGCCAGAACCTGACCAAGGGCAACCTAATCTACAATGGCAACCAGAATGACTCGTCGGGGCTGGTGGGCGAGGCCACGTCCGAGGACTGCTTGTACCTAGCCGTGTGGACGCCGACGACCGCGCTGCCGCCGCCCGACGCCGGGCTACCCGTCCTCTTCTTCATGACAGGAGGCGGCTTCGTGATCGGCGGCGTCGATATCCCGTGGCAGCTGCCGCCGTCGTGGGTCGAGCGGTCGCAGTCGCACATCGTCGTCACCATCAACTACCGCCTCACCATCTTCGGCTTCCCCAACGCCCGCGGGCTGACGGACGGCCACCAGAACCTCGGCATCCTCGACCAGCGCGCCGCACTCGAATGGGTCCGCGACAACATTGCGGCCTTCGGCGGTGACCCGGGCCGCATTACGATGTGGGGACAGTCAGCTGGGTCCATCGCCGCGGATATCCATGCCTATGCTTTCCACCAGGATCCTATCGCCCAAGCCTACTTCATGCAATCGGGGACGGTCTTCAGTTTCTCGCCGCACAAGGATCTGTCGTATTCCAACTTCAGCTTCGTAGCGCGCCACTTTGGGTGCGAGGCCCCTTGCGGCGATGACTACGACGACGGCGCGGCGGAGCTCGACTGCATGCGCCAGGTGCCGTTCGCGCAGATCGTGAACTTCATCGGACAGTATGGCGATCGGGGCGCGACGCCCGCGCTATTTTTCAACGGGATCCCCGATGATCGCATCATGTTCGCCGACTACAACGCGCGGTCCGAGGCAGGCCTAATCGCGCGCGCGCCGGTCATCATCTCGACGACCGCCAACGAGGCGTCGACGATGGTTCCGTATCCGGTACAAAACCTAACCGCGGGCCCGTACCAGCCGGCGGTCACTGCCAAGGACATTACAAGGATGTGTGAGATCCTCAACTCGACCGTGTATCGGAACCGGATGGGTGCGGGGGTGCCCGTCTTCCGCTTCCAGTATGCGGGCACGTTTCCCAATTTGAACTACTACAAGTGGCTCGGCGCGTACCATGCCAGCGACTTGCCGATAACCTTTGGGACGTATGAGCTTCTAGATGACATAGCGAACACCACTAGGTTCGAAGTCGAGGTCAGTCAGTCCGTGCAGGACCATATTTTGGCCTTCGCCAAGGATCCGTATCATGGCCCACAGAAGATGGGCTGGGAACCACTGGTCGCCAGTGATCCGCATGGTGGAGATCTCATCCGCTTCGGCGCCGACGGGAAAGTATCGCAGCACGTCGATGGTATCGAGATAAATGGAGCATGTTCGGGAGTACATGACTACAATCCATTCCCATGAGAGAGAAGGGTTTAATTATAAGCTCGACATCTCATTCTAAAGAGCATTGGTTATCAATATACTTTCTTGTGACGTTCCTCCTCGTAGGGAGTCTTTAGTGTAATGGGGCTTGGGGTTCGACTCCCCACGAAGGCATGATGGATTGTACGAGATTTTTTCTCCTAACCAGCCCTGCAGAACAAAATTGTACAATGAAAGGAGAGACCGGGTAAGTACAACAAGGATTCGCAGCGCGCGGTGCGCACCTCAGTTTCATGTTTCAGGACTGAGCGTGTGATTTATTGAGGACCGGGGGTCGACTACCCACGAAGGCACACTCGGCGTCCCTTTGCTTCTCTTTTTTTCTCCGGCCCAACTCTGTAAGAAAGCGATGTTTAAAAGAAGGTACAAAAGAAGTATAATAAGCCTTCGTAGCGCATTGAATTGAGGTGCGCACCATGCGCTACGAGGGCTTATTTGCCTTCCTTCGAACCCTTCAGGCCTCAAGATGGCTCACTTCGAGTAAGCCGATTCGGTGACTCCGCGTCATTCTTCATGTGCAGCTGACTAGAGGTGCGCCGACTCCTGCACGGTGCCACCTTCCCGCCCCAGCGCCTTTTTCTCCATCTAATTTCTACCTATCATTTTTGTCATAAAACATGAGCATTTGCACTTGCTACAATCCACAAGCACTTTGCTAGCGCCGGTCCTCCCGCTGGAGCTAAACCGTTCGCCCCTATCGCCAGCCAGGCCCGTCACACGTGGGATGTCAAGAACAAAGACAATGCAACTGGAACACCTGACTCGGTCAAGAGCGCCCGGCCCAGCGCAGCGGTGTTCAAGTGGCCAACTACTTTTACATTAACCCGTTACCGGTGGTTAAGTCCCTGATTTAGTTCATCTGGAGGCCGCGCTGATGTCGTTGACAGGCTGAGGATTAAGATACTTTGTTTGCGGCTGCATTGTAAATGTATTTTTTACATTGACATTCACGGTCCTTTTCAATTTCAATTCAATTTCATTCTCATTACAATTCATGCTGCCAATCTGCCATAGTTGAAAGTATTTATTTTTGTACCATTCATATTCCATTTTCATTGCTCTTCCTTTCCGTTGGTGAATATTCATTTCCAAATCATCTTCATTTTCATTTCCGTTCATGCATTCATTTTCATTTTTTACCTTGCAGTTCATGCCGACTATTAACAATACTGTCAGCGGATCCATGTTCATTTCATTTTGATTCCAACTCAATTGAATACATAGCTATTGTGTCCCACTCACCCTATTTTCATTTTCATTTTTATTTTCATTTTCATTCTTCGTTTTCATTTCAGTTCACGCCGACTAGTCACGTTTTTCATTTTAACTCCCATTCCATATGTTGCAGTTCATTCTGGGTATGAAGATTACTGCCTGTGGTTTCATATTCATTTTCATTCCAAGTCCTTTGAATACTTAGCTCAGTGGCGTTGAGACAAGAAGACAAAATTAACATGAAGTTGCTCCTAAATAAGGTGAATATTAATATTATCAACTGAGGAAAATGACGGATCCGATTCGCCACGAAGGCATATGATAAGGGCTCGCCGCAGATCTTTTTGTCCCGTCCCAAATCTCGAAAATCCAGTATAAAAGGAGAGACCGGGTAAGTACACCAAACCTTCGTAGCGCACGGTGCGCACCTCACCTCACATCCAGGTCAAAAATATATAATACAGACACGTGTCATGTCTAAGTCAGTCTGACGCAGTTTCAGAAAAACGAGGAAGAGTAACATGTTGAAAGTTTGGCATCTGCCGGCACCTATGTGGCGCCGTACTCCAACTCCGTCAAGTTCCGCTTGAGGCAGGGTTGACTATACTGCTGCCGTTCTCGGTTCTTGCCGTGCCAAGAATAGTGGTCCCCGCTTTGGTTGGATTCTCCAATTCTCTCCATGCTAGACATCCAATAGGCATCGAAGTTGTATATTCTGAGTCTGGGGTTCGACTGCTACGATGCGGGAGCCTACGTGATTTCTTCAGCCAGCTATTGGTCGATTTTTTTGTACAGCAGCCGCTCCTGATAGGCGCTCTGTTGCAAAATGTATTAACGACTCGGAAACCGGTCGTCATTTCCAGCTCTTGATGTCCCCGCCATTTTTCATTTCCGATCCAGTCATTTACTCGCGTTTCACTGTCCACCTTCCGATTCGTATCCCCTCGATCGCCAACATCCATTCCTTCTCCTCATTTCATTTTTTTTGGAGCATTTACGATAATGAAGCTCGGTCCGCAGAAGCATTCCAAGGCCATCCGCTATTGTTTATGATTGTGAGCGAGTCATTGCGGGGAAAATTTACTCAAGAGGAAGTAACCACTTGTTCAACCATTGTGTGGGACTCCGGCCTGAAATATTTATCCTACTAGTACATTTATGGGCCGTATATCCACTAAAAGCCCCGTGTACGTCCAATCATCCAGGGGTGAGTCCTCATCCATAAGTAGGCCACTCCACGTATTAAGACCATTTGATTCGTTCAATGCAAGCGGTCCAAATGTTAATTTATCAGTAAGGCGGTGGTTGGAACGCCGTAATCTTTTCAGTTCCGCTCTATGTTTGATAAGATTATCACCACTTCCACTCATATATAAAGCCTGTACCTTTCGCATTTCTTGAGTCAATCTATTACTTGACACAGTCACCTCCCGTACGTCGGAACTCGTGCACTTACGCTTCACCTCCACCCCTAAGCATGCCATCCCTTCTTCTGTATTGTGCGATATGCACTGCGGGACTCGTAGCTATCTATTATAGAAGTTCGAGATCCAGGCTACCACTTCCACCGGGCCCTCCCAAGCTCCCTCTAGTAGGAAATTTGTTCGACATGCCATCAGCATTCGAATGGGAGACCTACATGAAGTGGAGCGAACAATACAGTGCGACCTGCATGCCCCTGGTCGGCATGCTCATCCGCTGATCGCAACATTTCCAGATTCCGATATCATACATTTGGATGTTGCGGGGTCATCGATTATCGTGCTTAACTCTGTGGAGGCAGCAAACGACCTCCTCCTGAAACGGTCTTCTATATACTCAGATAGGTGAGCTATATTTTGCGGTTAGCGATCCCTCCTCGACCATGCGCAGGCCGCGGATGCCGATGATCAATGAGCTAATGGGATGGGATTTTGCTTTCGGTCGGCTTTGAATGTCAGATTTTTTGCTAATCAACTGACACGAACACTTCAGGTTTAATGCGATATGGTATGTCAAAATTTAGCAGCAGTAGAATGACAGGGAAAATATCCCAGCAACCTCTAGGTGCCGCCTGGTTCGTCATTCGGTCACACATTCTGCATCGCCTGAACTAATCCCTACCCCAGGCGTGCCCGTCGTCGGCTTTTCCAGCACGAGTTCAACCCGACAGCATCACTCAAACTTCGTCCGAAGCAGATTGCAGCCTGTCATGGACTACTCCGCAATATCTTTCTGGACCCGGACCGCGTGATGGACCACCTCAGACAGTAGGTACCAAACCTCCTTTTTCAGATGACCTACATTATTTTCAGCATGGGCGGGGCGCTCATTTTTTCTACCGCATACGGATTTGAGGTCCTTCCTGAAAGTGAACCATACATCAACCGTGCCGTGAACGCTCTTCGCACACTATCTGATGCCGCCACGCCTGGCAAATATCTTGTCGTGAGCTCCACGCGTTTTAGAATGGACCCGCTCCCATTGATATTATAGGATTCTCTGCCGATACTGAAATATGCTCCTGACTGGTTCCCCGGCGCGGAATTCAAGCGCAAAGCGAAGGTATGGAGAAAACAGGTTCGAGACTCAATAGACCTTCCATTCGCGTCTGTGAAGCGTGAGATGGTCTGTACACTCAAGCTCGTCCGATGATCGTGTTCAACATCTTTTACTCTGTTCATCAGGCCTCGGGGACGGCTAAGCCGTCTTTTACTCTCTCCTGCCTCCGGAATGCGGAAAATTTAGACAATCAGGCAGACCAGGAGTATCACGAAGATATCATAAAATCCACTGCTGGGATTATGTACCTCGCAGGCGCAGATACAATGGTCTCTGCTCTCGGCACCTTCGTGCTAGGAATACTATCCAACCCTGACGCCATGACAAAGGCGCAGCTCGAGATTGATAGCGTCGTGGGTCCCAACCGGCTTCCTGATTTCGACGATGCGCCCTTGCTTCCATACGTCTCCGCCTTAGTCCAGGAAGCTCTTCGATGGCAAAGCGCGACTCCTTGCGGTGCGGACCACAGCTAAATCCAACGGAATGGGGTTCTGATCTTTCTCCCCAGGTCTACCTCACTTCGTGTCTGTTGAAGATATGTATCGCGGATATAGGATTCCAGCGGGCTCAACCGTTATAGCAAACTCATGGTAAACTTATCTCATTGTCATTTTATGATCGCTACTCATTGGATCTCTAGGGCAATGTCCCACGATGAGGTTCCACCCCTCCACTCTGTTCTGTAGCTACGCTGAAGATTGCAGGTTATGTACTCAGATTCATTTTCATTCAAACCAGAACGGTTTCTTCTGGACGACAAGCCCAATCCTGATGTCAGGGCTCCCACCTTTGTTTTTGGCTTCGGACGAAGGTTCCTTTAAAATACATACTGGCTCTCCGAATATCTGACGGCCATTCTAGGATTTGTCCTGGACGACACATGGCTATGTCATCATTGTGGATCTCGATAGCTTCCATTCTGGCGACGTTCGATATTTCCAAAGCCGTTGGAGAAGACGGCAAGGTCATCGAGCCCAGTTATAAATATGACCTTGGCATAATCTAGTGAGTTTCTTGCCGCAAGCAGGATCATTTTCTCATTCAGCCTCCAGTGTGCCGGGTCCTATCGAGTGCTCCATAAAACCTCGCTCACAAGCGGCAATCAGTCTGATCCTAGCCACCTCAGACAAAGAGTCCAATTCCTTGTCTGAATTTTGAAATGTCGACATTCAACCTGTAGATATCACGGCGGACAATCAACTGTCATTTGCGGTCCAAGTCTATGTGGTCATCGAACTACCACCTGAACTGTCACTTGTTTAAACCCGGCCACTTACCCCTTTGGTCGAGCTGACGGCGTTTTCCGTGGCCACGATGCAGCGATGCATGCTCGGCTCTTTCCGGGAAATAAATGATCTGAAAATAATGATTTTCCGCTATTGAACTCAGTTCTCATCCAAATATTCGCGGAGGTGGCTTAAAGCAAGCCTATGACCATGTAATACACGGTTATGGGAACAATTCAAGCAGAACATGTCAAATCTGAGTGAGAACGCGGCCCGAATGCAAAGAAATCGACATTCTTGTCTATTCAGCCCTCCAACTCATTTAAACTTTGGTGGAACCATTGAATTTGACTATACAATGCCTGTAAAAATTTTATCAGCACTAAATTCATGGAAAAAGGGCTGCTACGGAGGCAGATCAAGAGGAGTGTGACAGCCGAGAGCCTGCCGGGGACTGCCGGGGAATCCCGGCTGTCACACTTGTAGTGATGCACTCGCACACCGGCCATTCCGCCCCTTATTTTACTCTGCCAAAATTTCTACAATCATTCCATATCTAAGGTAATGCACACACTAAATTTTAGGTGGATTGATTGGCTGAATAAAACAGAACAGGATTTTCTTTCCTTATTTTTGCACTCGGGGCATGTTTTCGCGCGGCTTTTACATGTCTCCCTTCGAATTGTTTTCATGGAATTGCACTCTATGCTTCTAGGTTTATTTTAAGCCATTTCCGAGAATATTCACCTGCGAACTGAGCCCAAGAGCAAAAGAAATCGTATTTTCAACTCAACTATCTCACGGAAAGACCCAAAAACGCGTGGCTGCCTCATGGCCATGGCAAAGTCCGAAAACACTCCTAGCGGGGAAAGGGGCCGGGTTTAACCAAGTGACAGTTCAGGTGGTTGTTCAATGACCACATAGACTTGGACCGCAAATGACAGTTGATTGTCCGCCGTGTATTCACCAGCACCTCATAGGAAGCACTCCATTTATTTAGTTCCTCTTGACCAGCTTTACCCTAGCGATCCTGGATGGACAGACATTGGTTTGGGAACCCCATTACTTCGTCATGTACTCGATCTCGCCTGTGGTGATTTTTCATAGCTCACTCCTAAGTCTCGGTGAGTTCAATAAAAGAAAGACGCCGAGATGCGAACTTGCTTCCCTTAAAAACCCGATTATCCTAATGGTCCCAGAATGTTTCAACGCGTCGCACAGGGGACGCTGATTCCGAATCCGACGAGGACTGGTGATAGTGCTAATGTTTTCAGTTGCGACGCATCACGAAAATCTGCTTCCTTTAAAAATTCGAAGTCCGGTGATTGAAAAAATATATTCATCAGTCCGCAAGCCGCCGCCCATCGGTGTGTGTTTTTTTGGAATAAAAGTACGAGGATGAGAGACCGGGCGGAATAATAAGTAGCAGCGGGGGGTGGTGCAATGAAGCACGAAGGCCGCGGAACGCATGGATCGAGCGACGGTGCGTGATTAAGCAATCAATGCCGCGAGTCGGGGCGCGTGCAATCGATGGAGGGAAAACAACGGGGATGATGATGATCGGGCGGGTGCGTGAGGTGCGATGGGAGGGGAGGGGATGGGATGAAATGAAATGGGAGCAAGGAGAATGGGATGGGATGGGAGCAAAGGAATGGGATGAAAGAAAGAATAACAACGCACCCTATCCAACACGCCGCCCGCAAACTCGTCCATGCGCTCGCCCGAGCCCGCGGGCAGCCGACTGCTCGCGTGCCGCAGCGACGTGCTCACCAACGTCGAGGTGTACTGTCGCAATTTGAATTATTATCGATAAAATAAAAAATCGGGGACAAGAAACACGCACCTGCACGACCCGCGAATTGGCCTTGCCTGCCTCGTACACGCGCGGCGCGCCGCTCACGAGCGGCAGACTGGACATGCGCGCGAGGGACGAGTACGGCTGCTGTTGCTGTTGCGTGGCATCACGATCACGATCATTCTGCTCCTCGCCGTCGGGCGGCGGCGTGCGCGGCAGCGACTCGGACGGGTGCGTCGACGCGAGCGAGAGCGACAGCGCAGGCGTGTGACTCGTATTGCTCCGTGGTGAGTTCCTCGAATGAGAATTTGGGGTGGGAGTCGCGGTGGGGAATACGAATCCTAGTAGTAGTAGTATTCCACTTCAATACCAGTGCTGGTAAAAAGAAAGAAAGGCGCACCGCTGTTATTATTACTATTGCCCTCAGGCTTCTGCTGGGCCCCGCTGCGCATGTCCCCTAGCGCGCGCACCGCGACCCGCACGTCTTCGTCCTCGAGCTGTTGCCGCAGGGTGGCTGTGTTATTGCCGCCACTTTTCTGAACTACAAATGTGGTGAGTCCCAGGGATGAATTTTGCGCGGATTTCGCACTCAGAGGAGTGTTTACATCCAATTTATGAGACCCATGGCATATTGCCAGGATTTGGACATAGTTCCAGCGAATTTCAGTGACCGCCAAAGAAGCTGTCGCAGAGTGGCTGTGTTAGTGCCGCAGCCACTTTTCGAACGTTGCCGCATTGAGCCCCATGCCCGAATATTACTCCGTTTTACAGGCCACAGCATCAAATGCCCTCTTAATTGACTCTGTTGAAAAATCCGGACACTCATGAATGAATCCGCGAAAAAAATATAGCTGGGTTATGTAAATTTAATCAGTGCCGCAACCAAACTACAGTAACTGCCGCAGGCTTCTGTATATAGGTTGAGAGGGTTTGGGTGTTGGATCAGATAGGTATATTAATCTGGTTTATCTTTTGCCATAGGAATTCAAAATTCATTGAGTAATGAAGTTATTTTAAGCCGCGCGTAATTGACTCTGCCAATGACGAGGAGCACACGGTTCAACTCTAAAAGAAATCAACTTGGCTCGAGTTGCGACGATGTCGGCTTGGGTTGAACTATAGCGATGCTTAAAATGACAGGCTGGCTTTATTATAACAACATTGTTTGCCAGTGCCGCAATGCACATTGGGACTACCGCTGCGTAGTGCCGCAGTGTGCATGACATTGCCGCAGACCTGCCGCAGACATGTCACACTGCGATGGCGTCACGCCGCCTGGCTGCCGCAGGCTGACACACAATGGCTGCGGCAAAATACTGGGCTGCCGTAGCCGTGCACGAGTTTGCCGCAGTCATTCATGGTTTTGCCGCATGTATTGCCGCAGAGTGCCGCAGCCACTCACGTTGGATTTGTTTGGTTGCCGGAGAATGCCGCAGGTTGCCGCAGCCAAGTCGTCTGTTTAGGCCCCGGGGCATTGAACATTGTGGGGGCCATATACATGAGTAGTTAACGAATTCTCTCAAGAATTGGAAGCCCTCGCGTCTTCGTGGCCGTCGATGCACGCGGTTTTTTATTTATTTATTTCTGCGGCAGTGCAACAAAATTGCCGCAGCCACTGGCTGCGGCACATGCTGCGGCACTTTATCTTTGCCTAGGAAGTTGCCGTACCGATCAGTGCCGCTGAAATGTTGCTAAGAAAAAAAACTTCAATTAATTCAGGGGAATGATAATAAAAATACATAATATATCCGTACGGGGAATGACGAGAAGAGTAGGATGGGACTCGGGTATTCCCACTTTTGGGCCCGAGTCCGGGTCGTGGGGGTTGTCCTAATATTAATGGAGGCTTTGTGGCCCGTTTAGGGTCTGGCTCGAGTACCACCCCTCGTACTACTCTGGTATAGACTCCAGTTGTCGGCTACTGACATCCGGATATGGCTTTATGCGCCGTTCGAACATATGCTCATGCTCAGTCTCCTCGTGGCTTTCAATTCGAACTGGGGGGCCACCATCGACGGATTGTCGTTCAAATTGTATTGTCGTTGCCACTTGGTGACTATTGGGTTTCTCCGAGCTTCTCCTAGTGTCCGCACCAAAACCTTTTCGGCAGTTAAGCGTCCACATGGCCGAAGTGGCGTATAGTTTTGGGAGCATCATGTTGGTTAGCTGGACGAACAGCAGTGTCGCACCGGTAGAAGGGTGCTGAATGTAAATCAGTCCGGAGATGAAATTGGCCAAGGCGCAGAGAGTGACTGCCACCGTGGACTATATCATACACCTTTCGTCAGCAATGAAACTCGGCAGGGTCGAGCTTCATACCTGGAATGCGATCCTCAAAAGTCGGTTCAGGATCCCCACGTTTCCCGGTAACGCCTGGTGTGATCGTTTCTACCACAGGATAATTATAACTCGAGAATGAATAAAATCTTTGTTCACCGACCAACAAGAAATAGATGGTGCTTCCAGATAAAATCACATCTCCTGCCACCACTGTTCCGAAATGAATCGGGCCTGGAATATCACAAGACTGAGGCCAGAATTAAACGAGGAGCAGTTGAATCTTACCCCACATTACTTTATCAGTGGGCTCGTGGTAATGCCCGACAGTCGGCAACGCCAGGGCTCGGAACAGCTGACCAGAAAAGATGAACGCAGTCTGCGACACCTAGATTAGAACAAGAGATAGTCAATATCAAGAATCCTTACATATACTATCGCCGCTACGAGGCCGAAGACGAAAAGTAAGACAACGAAGGCCACCACGTAGATATTGTTCGATATGATCTCAAGACTCGAATCAGCGTCAATAGCCAGAGGTAACGAATTTCGATACCCAGAGCCTCCGGCAGAAGAATGCTTGCACAGAAAACCCGATTATTGCCCCTATTAGAATAGTACTTTGGGTCACCCAGTTGGTGTAGAACATCTGCGATGCCTTCCCGATATCCGCGAAGTATTCGACATTTTGGACCCAAACTGCAGCACTGCAAGTCCACCGGTTAGCGAACCTTTGTGAGAATAGTAAGGGTATACATTGAGTGCGCGCTCTTGAAGGTGGTCGCAAGGCACAAGCCAAGAACAAACAGCTTCAGGGAGAGAGAATCCGACTTGTAATACTGAGACCAATAATTGGTGAATTGTGCGAAGAGAATGCCTTGAAGGACGAGGTCCGCATGTGTACCGATGTCCTAGCCTATACTCAGCATCTCAGATCTCAATGCTGAGAAATAACGCCTACTCACCCAACCGCCGAGAACGAATGTTACAACTGGGAGAGGTGGCATATCAAGCGGGCGGCGAGAGGTGAAGACAAGCGCTCATAAAGGACATGGACGAAATATATTCTTGAAGCGGAGCCAGTTCTGTTTGGCAGAATCTTGTCATATAATGACACGCCAAACGCCCGTCGGGCAAACTTTAAAAAGGTGAGAATTTTCAATTCAGCGATGATGGCAATTGGCTCGAACAGCATTTGGAGAAGAATAAACAATTAGGAGGATAGTAGTTTAAGAAGCCGGCCAGTAAGCCCTCCGAGTCAATAGGAAGTTGAGTAAAAAAACTGGGCCTCGAGTTAGACTCCGAGATCCGATCCCGGGTATTGCCGACGGCGAGTTGTATTAATACGCGATACATCTCTGTATAAATAACTCTCATGTGTCTCCAGGAAGCGTAAAAACCGCCATCGAAGTAGGCGTCATCTTTTAAGCGAATGACAACGACTTAGACGAGGACCCCTGATAATCGGTGGGAAGGCCAGGTCCGCTGGTGGACAAAATTTGGGAATTTTGGCCCCAAACCCAGGTCCCGGACGGACAAAAATGGTGTCTTGAGGCCGAGAAGCCCAGGTCCTGTGCGGACAAAATTGCTGGGACTAAGGCTAGGCAATTGGTCACATAATACTTTCACTGCATTCCGTGGCCCTATAGACAAAGCTGGTTTACGTCTGCCTACATTGGCCGACCCCAGTAAGCGGACTCTGCCTACTAGTGTCGGCCGATATAGACCCACGTAGACTAACATAGACCCAGGGTAAAACCTTTGCCTCGGGGCCGCGGAACGCAGTTTTTGATAGTTTTACGGTTTATGACGCTCGACTTAAAATACGCTTATTTTGTTCCTCCTGTGTTCGAACCCCAATATCCACGCTGTTGTCTTTTTTGATCCACGTATTAGTCCCATCCGGCTGATTCTGACGATGATGATGACGGGGAGAGCTAATTTAGTTCTAAATGACGAGAAGCTGGACGCAAAACTGTCCTACTGCATTAATTAATATTGTATATGTGGCCGCAATCCACTATATTCAGCCCTGCGGGGGGGGATCGAATTTTGGGCTACGGGACGGACAAAAATCCGGGCAATCGGCGCAAAACCCAGGTGGCAAAAATCGGCCAATCGGCCGAGTTTGGGACCTGGCCTTCCCACCTATTATCAGGGGTCCTCTTAGATGGCATTTTGAACGGCATTTTGAAAATGATAATACCTACCTACCTACCTACCTACCTACCTACCGTCCACTTATTATTAGTCCGAGACTCCGAGTTGTCCAGGTGACCGGGATGCGAACTTTTGTAAGAATCATACATTTAATCCAAGCATGTCAATGCGCGCTCTTGAAGGTTGTCGCGAATAACGAGTCAAGAGCAAACCGCTTTGTGCCTGTAACACCGGGACCAGTAATAACTGGTGAATTGTGCGAAAAGGATCCCTCGCAAAGTCCCGCGGGTAGACAAAGATTCTAGCCGACGCTCAGCATCTCAGGAAGTATCGCAAATTTGTAATTTCGCCGATAAGGCGCTCTACGGCCTTATAAGGCCATAAGAGCTGTTCCCCTTGAAAGCTTTCTCCACCAATTGGTTCGACTCCCCACGAAAGCATAATCAATTGGGCCATTTGGCTTTTTTGTCCTACTCACCCAGCAAGAAAGTGAGGATTAAATTCAGGCACAAAATAAATATAACAAGCCTTCGTAGCGCACGGTGCGCACCTCAATCCAATATCCACAAAATGTTGTTTAAATGAGGCACGGGGTTCGACTCCCCATAAAAGCATAGTGAAAATGACTTGCCCTTTTTTGGCTCTCACCCAACCCTTCAAGGAAGTGAGGTTTGGGATCAGGCGCGGGAGTAAGTATAGCAAGCCTTCGTAGCGCACGGTGTGCACCTCACAATCATACTGTATACTTGCCAATTTGCAATGTTTATGAGGAGCGGCGGGGTTTGACTCCCCACGAAGGCATGGCCTGCGGATCGGTTTTTTTGACCCTTGCCTGACCGGGCCAGCTATACCAGCTACAAAGAAAGTGTTCTAAGCCTTCGTAGCGCATGGTGCGCACCGCACAATCATATCCAGCTTCCAACCCCAGATGTATTTTGAAACGGGGTTCGACTCCCCGCGAAGGCATGGTTTCGAACTGATCGAGTTTTTCTTTCCGCCACGCAGGAAAGTGAGTTTTAATCAAAACACACAGTAAGCACCACAAGCCTTCGTAGCGCACGGTGCGCACCTCACACCCATTCAAGAGCTCAGCGGTTTATGAGGCTTGGGGTTCGACTCCCCACGAAGGCTTGTCCGAGTATTCTTGCTTCTTTTTCCTCCGTGCAAGATAGTGACGTTTAAAAGAAGGTACAAAATAAGTAGAATAATAAGCCTTCGTAGCGCACGGTGCGCATTTCACAATCATATACAGATCAAATCAGATGTATTGTGGAACGGGGTTCGACTCCCCACGAAGGCATGGTTCGAAACTAGGTAGTTTTTAATTCGTTGGAATTGACGTAGTTTTTCTTCCGTCACGCAGGAAATTGAGTTTTAAACAAAGCACACAGTAAGCACAATAAGCCTTCGTGGCGCACGGTGCGCACCTCACATTCATACATCAACAACAGTGCACGGTTTATGAGGCTTGGGGTTCGACTCCCCACGAAGGCTTGTGAGTATTCTCGTTTCTTTTTCCTCTGTGCAAGAAATTGAGGTTTAAAAGAAGGTAAGAAAGTAAGTATAACAAACCTTCGGAGCGCACGGTGCGCACCTCAAATTCATGAGAGTGGGTAAAATGTTCATGAGGACCGGGGTTCGACTCCCCACGAAGGCATGACCAGGTAGACCATTTTTAGTGCTAACTACCCAGCAAGAAAGTGAGGTTTAAAATCGGGTTCAAGGTAGAAGCAATAAGCCTTCGTAGTGCATGGTGCGCACCTCAGTTACATGTCTCAGGACTGAGCGTGTGATTTATTGAGGACCGGGGTTCGACTGCCCACGAAAGCATGCTGCGTCGAAAAATGATTTGGCCTTTTTGCCTCTCACCCAACCCTTCAAGAAAGTGAGGTTTAAAAATCGGGTTCAAGGTAGAAGCAGTACGCCTTCGCAGCGCACGGTGCACACCTCGCCTCAATAATTGAGATCTCGAGCTCTAGTGTAATGAGGCTTGGGATTCGACTCCCCACGAAGGCTTGTCAGAATTCTCTCGTTTCTTTTTCCTCCGTGCAAGAAAGTGAGGTTTAAAAGCGGGTGCAAAATAAGTATAGCAAGCCTTCGTAGCGCATGGTGCGCACCTCAGTTTCATCATGTGATTTATTGAGGACCGGGGTACGAAGGCATTCTGTTGTTTCCACCTTCTTTTGCTCCTACCCAAACTTGCATAAAATCCCGTAAACGAAGAACGGAATAAGGGCAACAAGCTTTCGTAGCGCACGGTACGCACCTCAAATTCATGAGGTGGCAAATGAACATGTTCATGAGGACCGGGGTTCGACTCCCCACGAAAGCATGGTCGCAAATTGATTTTCCCTCTTTTGGTCCTACTCACCCTGCAAGGACGTGAGGTTTAAATGAGGTAGAAATTAAATACAATAAGCCTTCGTAGCTCACGGCGCGCACCTCGATTCAATAAAATTTCGCGGACGTCGCAATGAGGACCGGGGTTCGACTCCCTACGAAGGTCTGATCCACGATTGCCTGCGCGCTTTTTTGCTCTTACCCAAACCTGCATAAAATCCTGTATGAAAGGAAGAACGAAATAAGGGCAACAAGCTTTCGTAGCGTAAGGTCGGCACCTCACAATCATGCGGGTAAATGAATGAGTTTATGAGGATCGGGTTTTGACTCCCCACGAAAGCATGGCCGTGCAAATCTTCCCTTTTTTGCCTCTTACCTAACCCTTCAAGAAAGTGAGGCTTAAAATCAGATTCAAATTAAGTGCAACAAGCCTTTGTAGCGCACAGTGCGCACCTCACTCCAATCGGTAATTTACTGGGGCGATTTTGTAATGACGACCGGGGCTCGAGTCCCCACGAAAGCATAGAGGTATTCACACGCGATGTTTGGCCCTCCTACCAACTCTGCAAAAAAGTGATGTTTAAAAGAAGGTACAAAATTAAGTACAACAAGCCTTCGTAGCGCACGGTGCGCACCTCAAATTCATGAGTGGGCGCAATGTTCATGAACACCTCACTTCCATCAGCAGTCTCACCAAAAGATGATTTATGAGGAACGGGGTTCAACTCTCCACGAAGCATGTTTTGCAGGACCGCTTTTTCGCCGCTACACAACCCTGCAGAAGAAACTTGTGCAATAAAAAGAAGGACAAAATAAGTACAACAAGCCTTCGTAGCGCACAGTACGCACCTCAATCTAGTATCTATTATCCAGTGTTTTAATGAGGCATGGAGTTCGACTCCCCACGAAGGCATGCAAATTTTGGTTGAATGCATGCCGCCAAGCCAAGTAAGTGCCTCTCACGTTGTTTTGAAAGTGTGAGTTCGGGGACAAAAATTTGTGCCCTTTCCATAGGTGCGCACAAACAAGATCACCTGGTAACCCCAAAGAGGTGAGCAATTGGAGATTTAAAAAAAAGCACGGCAAGCTGACTGATCAGAGAGACGCCAAATGAGGAGAAAGTGGTCGACGATCACCCGATGCGGGCAGAAGCGACGTAGAAATGGGCAAGTGCGGGGAAAACAGGACATTTAGGTTAGGTTTAATCAAGAGGTCATGTTTCAAAGTTGACCTTAAGAGTCCTCGATTTCTTGGTGTAAAAGCCTGGCAAAAACGACTCTAAAAATATTTTTTTAAACAATTCGGGACCGAGACTAGGACGCCGCTTCGTGCGGCAAAGCCCGAGACATTCGCCATCACGATATCTGTTCAATCTCAAAAAACGGTGACGGATCACAATATTCTAGAGGGGTGCAGTATACACGTGTCATGTCTGAGTCAGTCTGACGCAGTTCAGAAAAACGAGGAAGAGTAACATGCTGAAAGTTTGGCGTCTGCCGGCGTCTGTCGCCGTACTCCGGCTCCGTCGGGTTCCGCTTGAGGCGTGGGTGACTATACTGCTGCCGTTCTCGGTTCTTGCCGTGCCGGAGATAGTGATCCCCGCTTTGGTTGGATTCTCCAAATCGCTCCATGCTAGGCATCCAATAGCCATCGAAGTTGTATATTCTGAGTCTAGGGTTTGACTGCTACCATGCGGGAGCCTACGAGATTTCTCGAGCCAGCTGTTGGTCGATTTTTTTGTACAGTAGCCGCTCCTGATAGGCGCCTTGTTGCAAAATTGTATTAACGACTCGGAAACTGGTCGTCATTGCCAGTTTTCAACGTCCCCACAATTTTCCAATTCCTATCCAGTCATTTACTCGCGTTTCACTGTCCACCGCCCAATTCACATCCCCTCGACCGCCAACATCCATTCCTTCTCCTCATTTCTTTTTTTTTTTTGAGTATTTAGGATAATGAAACTCGTTCTGCAGAAGCATTCCAAGGCCCATCCATTTTTTACGATTGTGAGCCAGTCATTGCAAGGAAAATTTACTCGGATGAAGTAATCACTTGTTCAACCATTGTGTGGGACTCCGGCCTGAAAGATTTATCCTATACTAGTATATTTATGGGCCGTATATCCATTAAAAGCCCCGTATACGTCAAACCATCCAGCAGTAGGTGACTTCCCGTAAGATTTAAATATTCTGACGCCATTTCTGGGATTGATGAGCAGTATAATCGTGTTTATTAACACTGCATGTTTCCCGCAGGCAAACTTATATATATAGTCGACCAGATTGAGGACAATCCCTTGCTTCAGTAGGCAGTCGACTGCGAGGAGTTTTGCTCTTGCAATGTGCAGGAGAGCTGTCCGAGAGGTAAGGCGTAAAAATATTCATTCGAGGTCTGTTAAAGGCCAGAAAGAGGCGCATGAGGTCAGAGGACGTTGCCCATGATGTCAAGCTTGATATACTGACTCAGGCGTGTGCATTTGGCGCGCTTAGGCGTCGATTGGGGTGGCGGAGAATTTGTGATGGGAGTGATGATCAATCATTTTCGTCCCAAACAGATAATGTTGAGCTCAAACAATCTATTCGGGGGGATAAGACCCCTCCTCTAGATTTGAGGATATTCGAGGGATGGTAGAAGAGATTTGGCCGCTTTGGGGTGATGGAGTCCTGACAGGCGCCTCGGCATCACGGCGGAAAGTGTGAAAATGTTCCCCGGAATAAAAAAAAAGCTTACGGGAATCCTTATCCATAAATAAGCCACTCCATGTGTCTAAGACCATGTGTTTATTTCAATGCAAGCGGTCCAAATGTTAATTTATCACTAAGGAGGCAGTGGTTGGAACGCCGCAAGAACGCCGTAATCTTTTCAGTTCCGCTCTATGTTTGATGAGATCACCGCCACTTCCACTCATATATAAAGCCTGTGCTTGTGGTTCGCATTTTTTAAGTCCATCTATTGCTTGACGCAGTCACCTCCAGTACGTCGGAACTCGTGCACTTACGCTTCCGTCACCTACCCTCATAAGCATGCCATCCCTTCTTTATTGTGCGATATGCACTGCGGGACTCGTAGCTATCTATTATAGAAGTTCGAGATCCAGGCTACCACTTCCACCGGGCCCTCCAAAACTTCCTCTTGTGGGTAATTTGTTCGACATGCCGCTAGCATTCGAATGGAAGACCTACATGAAGTGGAGCGAACAATACAGTGCGACCTGCATGTCCGTGGTCGGCATGCTCATCCGCTAATCGCAACATTTCCAGATTCCGATATCATACATTTGGATGTTGCGGGGTCATCGATTATCGTGCTCAACTCTGTGGAGGCAGCAAACGACCTCCTCCTGAAACGGTCCTCCATATACTCAGACAGGTGAGCTATATTTTGCGGTTAGCGATTCCTCCTCGACCATGCGCAGGCCGCGGATGCCGATGATCAATGAACTGATGGGATGGGATTTTGCTTTCGGTCTGCTTTCAATCTCCGATTTTTTGTTAATCAACTGACACGAACACTTCAGGTTTAATGCGATATGGTATGTCAAAATTTAGCAGCAGTAGAAAGACAGGGAAAATATCCCAGAAACCTCTAGGTACCGCCTGGTTCGTCAGTCGCCCACACATTCTGTCTCGTTAGAACTAATCCCTACCCCAGGCGTGCCCGTCGTCGGCTTTTCCAGCACGAGTTCAACCCGACAGCATCACTCAAACTTCGTCCGAAGCAGATTACAGCTTGTCATGGACTACTCCGCAATATCTTTCTGGACCCGGACCGCGTGATGGACCACCTCAGACTGTAGGTGCCAAAATTCCTTTTTCAGATGACTTACATTATTTTCAGCATGGCCGGGGCGCTCATTTTATCTACCGCATACGGATTTGAAGTTCTTCCTGAAAGCGAACCATACATCAACCGTGCCGTGAACGCTCTTCGTACACTATCTGATGCCGCCACGCCTGGCAAATATCTTGTCGTGAGCTCTACGCGTTTTCGAATGAACCCGTCCACATTGATATTATAGGATTCTCTGCCGAAACTAAAATATGTTCCTGACTGGTTCCCCGGCGCGGAATTCAAGCGTAAAGCGAAGGTATGGAGAAAACAGGTTCGAGACTCAATAGACCTTCCATTCGCGTATGTGAAGCGTGAGATGGTCTGTACACTCAAGTTCGTCCGATGATCGTGTTCAACATCTTTTACTCTGTTTATCAGGCCTCGGGGACGGCTAAGCCGTCCTTTACTCTCTCCTGCCTCCGAAATGCGGAAAATTTAGACAATCAGGCAGACCAGGAGTATCATGAAGATATCATAAAATCCACTGCTGGGATTATGTACCTCGCAGGTGTCGACACGACAGTCTCTGCCCTCGGAACATTTCTGCTAGGAATACTATCCAACCCTGACGCCATGACAAAGGCGCAGCTCGAGATTGATAGCGTCGTGGGTCCCAACCGGCTTCCTGATTTCGACGATGCGGCCTTGCTTCCATACGTCTCCGCTTTAGTCCAGGAAGCTCTTCGATGGCAAAGCGTGACTCCTTTCGGTGCGCACCATAGCTAAATCTAAAGGAGTGGGGTTCTGATCTTTCTCCCCAGGTCTACCTCACTTCGTGTCTGTTGAAGACGTGTATCGCGGATATAGGATTCCAGCGGGCTCAACCGTTATAGCAAACTCATGGTAAACTTATTCATTTTCATTTTATGATCGCTGCTCAGTGGATCTCTAGGGCAATGTCGCACGATGAGGTTCCACCCCTCCACCATTTCTTTATCCATGCTGATAATTCCAGGTTATGTACCCAGATTCATTCTCATTCAAACCAGAACGGTTTCTTCTGGACGGAAAGCTCAATCCTGACGTCAGGACTCCCACCTTTGTTTTTGGCTTCGGACGAAGGTTCCCTTAGAATATTTACTGGCTCTCCGAATATCTGACGGCCATTCTAGGATTTGTCCTGGACGCCACATGGCTATGTCATCATTGTGGATCTCGATAGCCTCCATTCTGGCGACGTTCGATATTTCCAAGGCATTTGGAGAAGACGGCAAGGTCATCGAGCCCAGTTATGAATATGATCTTGGCATAATCTCGTGAGTGAGTTTCTTGCCGCAAGCAGGATTATTTTCCTATTCAGTCTCCAGCGTGCCGGCTCCTATCGCGTGCTCTATAAAACCTCGCTCACAAGCGGCAATCAATCTCATCCTAGCCACCTCAGACAAAGCGTCCAATTCCTTGTCCGAATTTTGAAATGTCGACCTACAACTTGTAGATCTTCTCGCTGTAAAAAAATGTTTGTAGATTAACAGGTATAATGGGTGACTTCCCGTGTGTACGTAGGTACCCTATCTGCTTGTATATTATTATTATTATTATTATTATTTGTAAGTTGGTTGACTTTCGTCCTTCAGGTCAGAGTTGTCTCTGGCGTCGACATCGTTCCTCAGCAGATTTTTGGGTATACTAGTAAATGCAGAAAATGTTGACGTTGATGCGAACTGGATCGGCGGTCACAACGAAAGTTGATGCCATGAGGACGAAAATATCCCGTTTTCAACACTCGCTCAACCGCCAGTGGCTTACATACAGATCTCTGAGAGCATGTTTTTTTGTCGCATATGGAATAGATATCAATTGGCGCCCACAATGTTTCGACTAGACTCGCTCGCAAGCTCGCAAATAGTCTGTAAACAAATTCCGAAAAAATGCGGCGAGCGTTTCGGTTTTGCAAAAATGTGGCAAACTTTGAGTCTCAGTTCAGAGTCCTGTTGTGTGGAGATCGCCTATGCGGCGACGTCCCAGTGGATGGTATCGTGGGTCTATGAAAGCAGAGCGTATGGGCATAGGCGGAGCGAGCTTAGATAGGCCTTGAAATTCGCTGTTGAAGTGGTGGTGGTGGCAAATACGGGGAGGACTATCGGAGTTCGAATTAGTTCCCACGCTTTGAGCATTGACCCTCCGATCTGAAAATTATCCCGAGATTCGCCCCAATAGTTCTGTGATCCTGAGATGTCTTTCTTCTTTCTTACATATCTCCAGTAAAATCGTACAACTCGACAAGCAACCACTCAGGACGAACAAATTAACATCGCTCCAGAAAACGCGAAACAAGTTCGAGCATGTTGAACAGACCGTAAGAGATAAAACCCAGGGCCAAAAAAACGAAGAAAACACGTTATACGCTCAATTCGCAGGAAGGCTGAAGCCAGCGAAACCCTGGCCTTCAGACCTATATCCCGTACGCCTCGCATCGACGACCTCCTGCCCGTCGGTGGTATAAAAGTGATCCTGGTTGTTGTATGTTGTTCAACTTTTCGCAAACATTACTAATAAAAGTGTAGGACGCAGGGCTGTGGATATTCCCGTTGAAGACGCTGGTCACTGCTCGAGACACCACCAATGCGCTGGTCGGGTACACTTTTGGGCCGCAGAAACGGGCGCATGAATTCTGCGGGATTTGCGGTGTCGCGCTCTTCGGGCGGGCTGAGGGCCCCACCCGGGCAATCAATGTGCGCGGGATAAACAACATCGCTCTAGCAGAGTTGCAGCTCACGAAGTATGATGGCAAAGCGGATTTGCCGTTGTACGAGGTTCAATGAGATCTCCCTGCATCTTGAACTGAAGAATTCTGTGGCCGACTAGTACTTTGAAATTGTACCAATTATGTCCTCAGATAATTCTTTTCGCAGCAAGTCCGGTTGTACGGCTGAATCATGACGAATTTTGTGCTCTCCTGAAGAAGCTCCTACCGACAGCATGGAATGAAGAACATTAGCCATATCATTGGATGCAAATTTGATCATGGAACTTGATGAGGCTTGATGGCTTGATTTCGGCGACTAAATAAATGGTATTTGAACGGGGGCCATTAGACAATATAAGGCCAGCTAGTTACTTTCTGGCATACCTTGTGATTGGGGGATGGAATACAACCTTGGACCCCTGTTTGTACCAAGTTTGATGGCGGGATGATAGGAAGACCCCGAAGCGAAAGGAGCGAGCGAGCGGAGCGCGGGGAATGGGTGGGTAGGTAGGTAGGTAGGTAGTATTGTATGATCTAGCCAAATGGACTTGTGGACATTGGAATCTGGGGTGGCGGCAAGCGTGATGGTGTCCCGCTGCGGGAATTAAATAATTAGAAAAGGGAGAGTTTAAGTGAAAGCACCGCTAGCCAGCCTAGAACATGCATTGTGGATATTCAGGCCCAGACCAGACAGCAATATACAGCACCGTAAATCCAGAACAGAATAAGGGTGGTTACGCAGGAATCATGCCGGAATGTACAATTGCAGGAATAGACGCGACGAAGAATGCAGCAGACGCGAGAATGAAACAGGCGGATTATAGAGCAATCGCAATCGCAGCAAACTAGGAGGATTACGAGTCCTAAATTTATTGTTGGTTCCGGATTTAGGGACCAAGTCTGATTTGCGAATTTGTCTGTCTGTCCGTCCTCCTCTGCTTATTAACGATGCCATCATTCCCTTGCACCTTGTCTCGTTTCCAGACGTTAGGGCAGTGGCTCGCTGTTCGGCCCGCAAGTTATGGCATGTTTGACAGCCAAATATTGTCGTGGGAACTGCACCGCTTAATGGCACCAACTTCCATCATCTCGTTCTCTGCGAGTTCTTTATCAATTTGGGACTTCTGGGGCTCATGATGTTCGCCTTATGCTGTTGTTTATTTTGAAGGGCTCATTTTGCGACACACCACTCATCTTAGTTCACTTTGCGCTCCCCAAAGTAGGCTTGGAGGTACAGCGTGCTTCACATTGGCCGCTTTGCCATGGGTAGACCCTGAATGATACATGTTTACCCCAGCACATGCAGATTGATGAGACATATGTAGTGGACTGTGAGCACTCACCAATATTTATTTCGGCCGATTTGGAGTTGGGTAATTGTGATTGTTGCAAACCAGATATCATCTGAGACTGGAATCTGGACATTTTTTGTGGACCCCATCTTCATATAGGTGTGGATATTCCGCTTCAATAATGTTGATATTTATCATATGTAACTGCCCAACCCATATTTTATCCCTCCAAATGCGCCTCAGGGATGTAATAGCCGGAATTCATCAATCGGCGTGATTTTCGACAACATACACGTCGGAGAAGTAAATATTGCCACCAATACTATTCATGCTACCACCCATTTTAATATGTTATACAGTGCATTCGTTCTCTCTTGACATATCCAAGCAGTTTCGTTGCAGTTATCAATGCAGAAATACACGATTTGGCCGCCTGGCCCACTTCCTGATATTTGCCCCTTTTGGACTGCCGCCGAAAATAAATCTCTGAGGCCCACACCAACTCACCAAAAATCGGCCAAGTATGCTGCACAGATCTATACCAGGCCTATCTTCGATCCCGGCCACAAAAAACCCCATTTTTAGCATGTGTGAATGTCGCTATTCACTTATTGCTCTCAAGTGGCCCACTTCCCAGCGGGATATAGTAACTTGAATTACACAGTTCAGGCAATGGTGTGAAGTCGTGACCATCCAGTATTGAAGTGCAGTAAAAAATGAAAAATGACGAGCAAAAAGGATAATGCAGCTCACAGAATAAAAACTGAATAGATTGAACACTATAGCAACGGCCTGCTGCCGTGCTTGAGACATCGAAAGCAACCAGTCAAAATTATAACTTCAACACGGTCAGGGAAGCCAATAACTGGCCAAAGGGTAATGCAACTCACAGAATAAAAACCCAACCCTGCCGAAAGAAATTGTACGATAAAACAAGGCACAAAGGTAGGTACGATAAGTCTTCGTAGCGCACGGTCCGCACCTCACATTCCTACGTCAAGTCGAAAAATTGGATGGGGAACGGGTTTGACTCCCCACGAAGGCTTACATCGTGAGTCCTCTTTTCACACATTTTTACTCCACGAAGGAAAACATGGCATAAAACTTGGCAAAAAAGTGAGTCAGTAAGCAATCGTAGCGCACGGTGCACACCTCAGATTCCTGGTTGAGGATCGAAGGTTCATGAGGCACGGGGTTCGCCTCGCTAATGGTCAGCGGAGGACGTAGCACAAATGACAAACCTGGTGTCTATCAACACCAGAAATTCCGGCATCAGCGCACCAATTTGGCTGCACTCAAGAGAGAACATGGATGGGAGAGAAAGCCTTGAGCTCGCTGTCGAGGGCGAACCCCTGCCACAGCAGAAACTCCAATGCTTCTGAGCGGAGAATGCCTGTGACAAGCCAGTGGTCCAAGCAAGTTAGACACCCCCACAAAACAAGCTTTGAACAAAGCATTCTGCTTTGGTCAAAGCGGGACTAGTTTAACTTGTGCAATGACTGGCTTGCTCAAGTCAAACTCCCCATCCATGTGTCTATCCAGCCTGCGGCGACTGTTGGCCTCCTCGCCATTCGATGCGACGCAAGCTGATACTTATAAATAAATAATAAATAAAAGGAAACTGTTCTCGACCATTCAGGTCTTCAAACGGGCCCAGCGTCACGGGCTATTCGAGCCCATGCCCAGCATCAGCCTCCCGTCATTCGACGTGGAGCGGAACAATCGAAAAAAACTCCCACGACCATTCGGGTCTTTCAAAGGATCTGGCGTCGTGAGCTATTTAGCCCACGCCCAGCATCAGCCTCCCTGCCATACGACATGAGCCGAAACGCCCTAGACCATTCGGGCCTTCAAACGGGTCCGGCGTCGTGAGCTATTCAAGCCCACGCCCAGGGTTCGCCTCCTCATCATGCGAAAGCTCCCTCGACCACTTGGGTCCTCAAACAGGTCCGGCGTCGTGAGCTATTCAAGCCCACGCCCAGCATCAGCCTCCCTGTCATACGACATGAGCCGAAACCCCTAGACCATTCGGGTCTTCAAACGGGTCCGGCGTCGTGAGCTATTCAAGCCCACGCCCAGGGTTGGCCTCCTCATCATGCGAAAGCTCCCTTGACCATTTGGTTCCTCAAACAGGTCCGGCGTCGTGAGCTATTCAAGCCCACGCCCAGCGTTGGCCTCCCCGTGTGAACCGAAACCTCCCTCGACCATTCGGGTCTTCCAATGGGTCTCGCGTCGTGAGCTACTCAAGCCCACACCCAAGGTTGGCCACAACGGTCGCATTCGGCGTCTGGGAAGTTTGCACAGTCAAACTCACTTTATTGTTAGTCTTATAAGGCTGCCATGATGCTCAAATCCCTCATTCTCTCCCCAAAGGCTCGTCTTCCAAACACAGATGATTTTTCGTGTAAAACAGAAGAACCCTGTTGAGGGCAAGCTAGTTCAAGTCCAGAGGGAAGAGAGGGTAACCAGCAACAGCAGTAGTAACAATCAAAGTCGAAAAATTCCAGAAGAACGCGCACAGTCTGTGCACGCTGCGATCCCGAGAGCGTCGTCGTCGAGGAAGAAAAGATCGCACCGCCACTTGCCAAAATCACCTGACTTCGGCAAGTGAGGCCTAACTTGGCCTTGCAGTGCAGTTCGTACCTCACAGCACTTGAGTTCAAGTTGCTAACTCCCCACGAATGCATGGCCAGATCGACATTGCTATATTTTTGGGGGGCCGTTATCCCAGCACAGATAAAGTCAGTATAAAAGAAGGGACGAAAGTAAACACAACAAGGCTTCGTAGCGCATGGTGCGCGCCTCAATACAATAATTGGTAAATGCATCAATCTAATGAGGCACGGGGTTCGATTCCCGCAGGCTTTCTCATATGGTCGTGAAGATTTTTGTCTCCTACCTGGCGGAATAATTGTGGTTTTAAAACAAGATACAAGGTAAGTACCATGAGCTTTCGTAGCGCACGGTGCGCACCTCTCATCCATTCGCCTCTCTCAGGATGATGGCACGGGGTTCGACCCCTCACGAAAACATCACCCCCTTGAACCTCATTTTTTGCCCATACCCAATCCTGCGTAAAATCTCATATAAATCGGGTTCAAGGTAAGTGCACTAAGCTTTCGTAGCACACGGGGCGCACCTCCATTCAATATGAACGACTTTGACGTTCCAATGAGGCATGGGATTCGACTCCCCACGAAAACTTAGGTTGGGTGAGCATGAGTTTTTTTGCCCCTGATTCCACGAAAAATCTGTACAATCTCAGTCCAAGATAAGGGCAACGACTTCGTAGCGCACTGCGCGCACCTCACTCCCATCTGCAAGAAAGATGAAAACTAAGTTTATAATGAGGCATGGGGTTCGACTCCCCACGAAGGCGTGGTCGCGAAATTGAATTTGCCCTTTTTGCCTCTCCCCTAACCCTGCAAGAAAGTGAGGTTTGAAACAAGTCACAAAGTAAAGGCATTAAGCTTTCGTAGCGCACGGTGCGCACCTCATACTCATGGGGTAGGAGACAAATTTATAAGGAACAGGGTTCGACTCCCCATGAATGCAGTCTCTTTTCGTTCGGATGAGCTTTTTGCCACTACCCAACCCTGCGAGAAAGTGAGGTTTACAAGATGGTTCATGAGAAGTGCAATAGGCCCTCGTCGCGCACCGCGCGCACCTCAGTTCAAGATGAAGATTCTGGAGTTTCATGAGGACTGGGGTTCAATGGTCACGAAGACATGCCTGTTCAGACTGTTCTCCCGTCATTTCTTTTTTCACTCCCTACAAATAAATCTGTATAAAAGGAGGGACCGGGGAAAGACAGTAAGCTTTCGTACCGCACGGCGCGCACCTCACCTCATATTCATGTATTTATGCCAAGTCTCTATGAGGAACGGGTTTCGATTCCCTACGAAAGCATGTGCTAAAACTCTCAATCTTTTTTTTTGTGATGTCCAACCCTACAAAGAATCTGTATAAAGAAGTCACAGAAGTGAATCAAAAGCCTTCCCAGTGCACGGTGCGTTATCCCTCCCAGTTCGTATGAGGTAAGGGGCTTAATAGAGAATTTCCGTCATTTTTTCCTCCGCGTAAGGGAAAGAAATCTTGTATAAAACTAAGGTACTATGGATGCGGGGTCCCGCCTTTCCGCCACCTGCTTCGGGCTACAAAAGTGTCTGTGCCACGGTCGGGGCGTGCGGTGCAGCACCATGGACGCGCACCACTGAACACCATTCGGCAGGAGCTCGTGCACGCAGCGCACCACCCGCTTCAGCGCACCGTCATCGGTACACGCATGCATGCCGATAAGCCGTCCTCGCGAGGCACCTCGACGCGGTCTAGCGCAGCGGGAAGCGCAGCGGCGACGATGCGTTCGTACACATCGCCTGGCGCCGACACCCCGCCCTCCTCCCCGCAGGAGCCCCCCTCTCAGGCACCGCGAGCACGACACCCCTCGCACGCCCACTCCGTAAACAAGAAACACCAAAAAAGAAAAGACATCACACCTGCAACCACCGCAGCACATACCGCAGTCTCGGCATGCTCTCGTCGCTCAGCGCCGCGCTCAGCCCACCCTGCAAAAATAAATAAATAACCGTCAGCAATTGGTGGGACGACAATGAGGGGAAAGATGAAGTAGAAAAAGGGGGAGGGAAAGCAAGCAAGGAAGGAAGAAGGCAAGAAAGAAAGAAAGCACGAAAGCAAGAACGAAAGGAAAGGAAGGAAGAGAAAGGGGGAAAAAACGCACCGCCTCGAGCAGCATCGCGTGCCACCGGCTGCGCAGCGTTGGCCGCTGTTCTGCCCCTACCCGCCGTGCGCTGGCTACTATTTGGGTGCTGGTTCTGCTGATTCTGCTGATGGTCATCGTTCGCATGGTGTTCATGATGCGCATGGTGTTGTTTGGGGTGGTACTCTAGCTGCAGCGGCGGGAGGATGTGGTGGTGGAGGTGTGCCGCACCAGCGAAGTGCCCCGACCCGGACGCGGACGCCTCGAACGGCGAGGGCGGGGGCGGCGCGGCGACGAATGGGGAGGTTGCAACATGCGAAAGGGGGATGTTAGTATGGATGGCATGGATGGGAGGACAGACGAGGAAAGGAAGGGAATGAAGCGATGCGCCCGAAAATACGTCGTCCCTGTAAACAAAGGCGGAAGAGAATGAATGTCAAAAGAAGTGAAGACGGCGCTGGAGGAGCCCGAGCGCACGCGATTCTCCGCCCATCGTGACCCACATACTCCACGCTGTGGCCGGCAGCGCTCGTAGGAGGCACACTGGGCGGCAGGCACAAAGAGCGCCCTAGTACCCCGGGACCGATGCGGCCATGCGCTGGTGTTGCGCCTCGCACGCACAACAGCGCTCTGTACGTGCCACGTCTGTCTCACGCGGGCATCTGGGGAAGAGCCAGCATGTGATATACAGCCGCAAATAGCTTGATTTAATTTTGCCTTTCGGTTTCCCTTTTTTATCGCATCCCACAAAATCCTGTATGAATCTCAGTCCAAAGTAAGCACCATAAGCCTTCGTAGCGCGCGGTGCGCACCTCAATACAATGATTGATAATAAACGCATCGATCTAATGAGGCGCGGATTTCGACTCTCCATCGGGAATATCAAATTTGCCCTTTTTTGCCTCTTACCCAACCCTTCAAGAAAGTGAGGTTTAAAATCGGGTTCAAGGTAGAAGCAGTAAGCCTTCGTAGTGCACGGTGCGCACCTCGCCTCAATGACCGAAATCTGTGGTAATGAGGCTTGGGGTTCGACTCCCCACGAAGGCACACTCGGCTTCCTTTGGCTTCCCTTTTTTTCTCCGGCCCAACTCTGTAAGAAAGCGATGTATAAAACAAGGTAAAAATTAAATACAACAAGCAGGTGCGCACCTCAGATTCATGAGGTGGCAAACTGAGTCTCATGAGGACCGGGGTTCGCTTCCCCACGAAGGCATAGTATCTTCTGTCTGCAAGCTTTTTTTTTTCTCCTGTCCCAACCCTGCGGAAAGAAATTATCGAATAAAAGGAAGGATCGAGGAAGCCCAGTAAGCCTTCCTAGCGCACAGTGTGCACCTCACCTCACATCCGGTGAGACCAGAATCTGACAATGAAGTACGACCCATGAGAGCATGGGGCCTATTTTTCGATTTCCCTTTTTTTGCCCCCACCCGATACTGCCGAAAGAAATTGTAGAATAAAACCAGGTGAAAATCAAGTGCAGTAAGCCTTCGTAGCGCATGGTGTGCACCTCAATTGAATAATATTCCCAGCGTACACTCTGAGGAACGGGGTTCGACTCCCCACAAAGGCATCTTGCCTTCGGTTTCCCTTTTTTCTCCTACCCAGCCCTGCAGAAGAAAATTGTACAATAAAAGGGGAGACCGGGTAAGTACAACAAGCCTTCGTAGCGCATGGTGCGCACCTCACATTCCTAGCGTGATGAAGAATCGGTTTATGAGGCACGGGGTTCGACTCCCCACGAAAGCATATATTAATGGGTCATTGTTCTTTTTTTGCCTCTACAAGGCCGCACTGCAAGAAAGCGAGGTTTAAACAAGGCACACAAGTGAATCAATAAGTCCTCGTAGCGCATGGTGCGCACCTCAATTCAATAGTTGATATGACTTTCTGCATTGATCTAATGAGGATTGGGGTTCGACGCCCCACGAAGGCATATGCAAAATAGGGATCACTTTTTTGCCGCTACCCAACCCTGCAAGGAAGTGAGGTTTAAAAGAAGGTACAAAGGTAAGTAAAATAAGCCTTCGTAGCACACGGTGGCTCACCTCAATAGTTGATAGCTTCTCCATTGATCCCATGAGGATTGGGGTTCGACTCCCCATCAAAGGCATACTCGGGGTCCCTGTGTCTTTTGGCCCTCGTTCCACGAAAAATCTGTATAAATAGGGAGATAAATTAAGTGGGTTAAGCTTTCGTACTGTACTGTGAGCACCTCACATCTATAATACACCACGAAGCTCGGTTCACGAGGCACGGGGTACAACTCCCCACGAATGCATGGCACCACTGCTTCGATGTCCCGTTTTTTTGCTCCTACCCAACCCTGCAAGAAAGAGAGGTTCAAAGCAAGCCACAAAAGATGAGCCGACAAGCTTGTGTAGCGCACGGCGCGCACCTCACATTTATCAGCAACACCTTGCATAGAGAACGGGTTCGACTCCCCACGAAGACATATTTGCAGACACTGTAATATTTTTTGGGGGCCGTTATCCCAGCACAGATAAAGTCCGCATAAAACAAGGGACAAAAGTAAGCACAACAAGGCTTCGTAGCGCATTGTGCGCGCCTTAATACAATAAATGGTAAATGCTTTAGTCTTTCGTAGACAGACGCTTTAGCAAATGAAGCTCGTACCTCGCTTGTTAATAAGGCTTCGATCTAATGAGGCACGGGGTTCGATTCCCCGCAGGCTTTCTCACCTGGTCGTGAAGATTTTTGTCTCCTACCTGGCGGAATAATTGTGGTTTAAAACAAGATACAAGGTAAGTACCATAAGCTTTCGTAGCGCACGGTGCGCACCTCACATCCATTTCCATTCTCTCATGAAGATGATATTTGGAGGCACGGGGTTCGACTCCCCACGAAAACATCGCCCACTTGAAATTCATTTTTTGCCCATACCCAGCCCTGCATAAAATCGGGTTCAAAGCAAGTGCACTAAGCTTTCGTAGCACACGGGGCGCACCTCCATTTAATATGAATAATTTTGACGTTCCAATGAGGCACGGGGTTAGACTCCCCACGAAAGCATGGGTTGCGTGGGCATGAGTTTTTTTGTCCCTGATTCCACGAAAAATCTGTATAAATCTCAGTCCAAGATAAGGACAACAATTTCGTAGCGCACTGTGCGCACCCCACTCTCATCTGCAAGGAAGATGAAAACTAAGCTTATAATGAAGCACGGGGTTCGACTCCCACGAAGACGTGGTCGCGAAATTGAATTTGCCCTTTTTGCCTCTCACCTAACCCTGAAAGAAAGTGAGATTTAAAACAAGTCACAAAGTAAAAACATTAAGCTTTCGTAGCGCACGGTGCGCACCTCATACTCATGGGGTAAGAGACAAATTTATAAGGAACCACGAAGGCATAGAGTCTAGTGGCTGCAAGCTTTTTTTTTTCTCCCGTCCCAACCCTGCGGAAAGAAATTATCGAATAAAAGGAAGGATCGAGGAAGGTCAGTAAGCCTTCGTAGCGCACGGTGCGCACCTCACCTCACATCCAGTGAGACCAGAATCTGATAATGAAGTACGGCCCATGAGAGCATGGGGCTTATTTTTTTATTTCCTTTTTTTTTGCCCCCACCCGATACT
The DNA here is from genome assembly GCA_029282285.1 of Mycena rebaudengoi. Lineage (NCBI taxonomy): Eukaryota > Fungi > Basidiomycota > Agaricomycetes > Agaricales > Mycenaceae > Mycena > Mycena rebaudengoi. The sequence continues at coordinate 226,171 of JARJCX010000144.1, forward strand.
GCCGAAAGAAATTGTAGAATAAAATCAAGTGAAACATAAGTGCAGTAAGCCTTCGTAGCGCATAATGTGCTCCTCAATTGATATTCCCAGCGTAAACGTTGAAGAACGGGGTTCGACTCTCCACAAAGGCATGTGCCTTCGGTTTCCCTTTTTTTTTCTCCTACCCAGCCCTGCAGAGGAAAATTGTACAATAAAAGGAGAGACCGGGTAAGAACAATAAGCCTTCGTAGCGCATGGTGCGCACCTCACATTCATAGTGTGATGAGAAATCGGTTTATGAGGCACGGGGTTCGACTCCCCACGAAAGCATAAAATGGTTGAGTGCTTTTTTTTGGCCTCTACCCAAGGCCGCACTGCAAGAAGGCACAGAAGTAAGTCAATAGCGCACGGTGCGCACCTCACCTCAATAATTTATAAGAATCGCGGTTCCAGTAAGGAACGGGCTTCGACTCCCCCCAAAGGCTCATGCAGAGTTTCTGCTCTTTTCCTCCGCGCCGCAAAGAGGGCGAGGTACCAAAGGTGGTTTCATAGGAAGTAAAATAAGCTTCGTTGAATGTGTATATCCTGGGCTACGCTGACTCCGTCCTTCAATTATTTCAAAAAAAAAGATGGCAGGAAAAAAATTCGATTGATAGCATCAAAGCGCAGAACAGTGAGAGAGACGGATACATCGACAGCAGACCGTAAGGAAGAAACCCCGAGAAAAGAGAAAGAAGATCAAGCCCATGAGATGCCCTCAATTGGCGGGGAGAATGTAGCCCGCGTCACCCTCGACATGGTACCCCGCCCGCCTCGCATCGTTCACCTCCTGCGGGTCGGTGGTGTAGAAGTGGTCCTGATTGTTGTACAGGCGCACCAGCTTGACGCTGCCGCAGATCTGCGACGGGTAGACGTACCCGGTGATGCCTTCTTTCGTGTACTGCCGGGCGGCATTGCGCTCCGCGATGGAGGTGGTGTAGAAGTGGTCACCCGAGCTCGGGTTGTAAGCGCGGTAGAGCGGGACGAGGGTGCGGTCACCCGCTGCTGCGAAGACGCGGCCGGCGATGCCCTCGGCGGTGTACCCGGAGCGCTGGGCTCTGGCCCGCTCCTCGCGGTCCGTGGTGTAGAAGTGGTCGCCGTTGTCGTTAGGGTGGTAGAGGCGGTAGAGGTTGATGGCGGAGGATGCGGCGGCGCAGCGGATCGTACTAACCTTCTGAAGAAAGAAGGAAGAGGCGTCAATAAAATGGGGAACGATAACAGCGATCGTAGACGTACTGCGTCCGCTGCAGTGGTGTTGACTGGGCTAGCGGAGACGTGTCCGACTGCCAGAAGAACTGTGGCAGTGGCGAGGATGGATGTGAAGCCCTTCATGTTTAGATGTGAAGAAGTTTTGTTGGTGGGGGGTGGGAGTGGGCAGTGAAGGTGAATGAGAAAATATTGGTGTAGCGCACCAGTATATATACAAAAATACCAAGCGAGACAAGGTTTTGAGACTGCCCCCAAAGGCTGTTCTTTCGTTGCGGAAGAACGAGCGGAAGAGCGTCTGCAAGTGAAACTTCCGTCGCGGCTGTTCTCGCGATCGTGCCGACAAGAATTCATACTGGGGAAGAGCATGAGACGGCCAGTTCGGTTTCGATTCCAGAAAGTCTAGGGCAGGGCCGCGTCCAAGGCGATGGTCCCTAATAGAATTCGTGCCGATGCGGATTCGGGCGGAGGTATGTCTCTGGTCACAGCCCACTGTCTCAGTTCAGAGTCCTGTTGCGTCGAGATCGCCCGAGCGGCGAAGCCCCAGTAGTAGGTATCGAGAATAATGGATGTGTGAGAACTAAATGTATGAGAATAGACGGAGTGAGCTTGGTAGAGAGCCTTGAAATTCGCTGTTGGAGTGACGGAACCGGACTTTGACTCAGTAATCGTCAAATTTCAAGTTGTAGTGATTTCTGATGGATGGGGAGCTGGTACAACAGTTTGACTCGAATTTGGAGTAGAGAAGTTAGGACTGGCAGCGGTTGGCGAGATCAAGGAACACCAAGCGGAGACCCATGAGAAACAGTAGCAAAGAGGTAGAAACATGACCACATACGCCCATCAAGCTTCGCCTCGGCCTCTTACTTTGGCTTATGCTCTGGGCGTTCTGGTGGTCTCTCCTCTTCCTTCTCCCTCCTTTCGTTCTCTCCGCACCTTCTACATGCGGTTTTCTGTCTGCTGCGCAAATTCAGAGCGGTGGGTCTCGATAATCGAGCTCAGGCAGTGATTTTACTAATGTGGCTATGTGCCAGTGCCTGGGTGGCCAGCTCTGCAAACTGCTGTTGAGGGGGCCTATGGAAACAGCCCTTATAAGATTGCAACCAATGACCGGGAGGTGCGCCACCGAATTCATTCAAATTCAGCCTGCTTACAGTCTCTGCTTCGCAGTTTCCACAACGCCCAGCGTCACTCTGCGCGGGCGTCGCGAGCGGCTGGGTATGGTTTAACTACCATACCAAAGTCCAGGACCATTACAAATGTAACTTTCTGCTCCCATTCGTTCATTCTAGCTCACTCGAGCCGGTCAGGGAGTTTCGAAATAGAGGTCCTCCTTCCGCATATCCCGGATCGCACAGTGCCCGAACCTCCTCGACCGACTATGAAGGCAAAGCTAAGGCGCGCGCCTGAGTTGTCTGACCTCTGACTAGTATACCCCGCCACAATATAATTTGGGTGTTTAGAGCGAATGGCTGAGCGAGATGAGGGTACACCGTCCCGACAACCATCGATCATCTCTTGTCGGCCTGTCGGCCGTTGTCGAGTTTTACCTTTGCATCAGCTCAGGACTGATTCGTTCTCACATCGTGTCAGCTTGGCGCCAATTGCAGCACCCATACTATTTGTATGCGCTTGGGAGGCTTGGGCTCACGCCATTCACTGTGCAGGCCCTCAAAATGTTGTCAAACCCTGACTCGAAATCCCACTTTGACCCCGAAACTCCGACCGCACCATATACTTACATTTGGCAGGGAAAAACATGCCGTTTGGAGAATCTGCGAGCCAGGGAAGACAGAACTACTCATTTAGGTTTCGTGCGCCCGCTGAGTTGTTTACCGCCCATATCTCTTCAGCGCTGTCTCTATGTTCTTTCCCATTTTCACTCCTCGGAACGCGAAAACTACTTGCGGAAATCCATTTGAATGCCGGCGACGTCGTGGGAGGCCGAGCAAAAAATAAAGTACGCTTGTACCTTGCGTTATATTTAGTGCTTATCGCGGCTTACTTGTCGTTCTCCTTGCTTTCTCGCTCCTGAGAAGCCAACTTGCAGTACTGATTGTGAAGTTTTCTTGCAATCAAGGCATTGAGAACCTGAAATCGCTTTCAATTCCTAAGCATATTGGCTACGGCGGCCACTGGACACACAGAGCTGTACGAATATATTGATTCTGGCCTTCAACCTGTTGTCTGTGACAACTCTGGCCAATGGATGCCTTCCTAGACCTGCCTCTGTGGACCTGGATTCTTTGTGGGCGCGGGGTTCCAAATTGATCCCTCGCATATTACGTGTGAAATCCTACAAGTGCGTCGGCCAACTCGCCATAGGCGGTTGTCCTAACCGCCCTTCTGGTCGACTTCGTAGCTCCTCCATGTCTCCTCGAAGACACGATTCCCAAAGCGGTGCCGATGAGGTCGTTCAGTATTCAATCGCCGCCGCCCGCGCTCTCAAGGAGGTGGCCGACGATGACAACATACCTTATCTTCAGGCAGCGGCTGAGATTAGTCTGCTGATAATGGAGACTATGCAACGTGCCAAATCCAACAAATCTCAGTGTTTGCTCCTCGTCACACAAATCCACGAAATCTTGTGTGCACTGGCTAACCTTGGCGGTGAATTTGGACGAGACCTTGCGATCCCTGTTCTCCATAGTATTGCTCAGTTCACAGAGTACGTGTCAAGTCTCAGAATCATGGCAGTGTTCGTTTCTTAACGTTCTCACAGGACCTTGCAGAGGATTCACGCATATATCCGGAGTCAGACAGACTCCGGAATCTTCAAACAAATCGTAAGAGTAGTCGGGAACGCGTCGCATTTGGAAGAGTGTAAAAGCGGTCTTCAGCATGCAATATCCGCATTCGGGGTTGGTCTCATACCACGATATTCTTCACGCTTTAATTCTTTTTGGTAGCTACAAACAAGCATCGGGGCCTCTGGTGCTATTAGTCAGATGAGAATCCATGCCGCCCAGAGACATGAGGCGCTGATAGAACATCGGAGCATCGAAAGTGACGAGACCTCCTCCTGGCCGTCTCATTTTTATTTCTAAAGATGTGAATAGCTCAGCAGTCTAAGGCGAAGGCGAGAAAAAATACCTTTTCTTGTGATCGCCACTGACTCCATCTAGTTCGAGCACATTGTCCTTGATACTAGGATCACCGAAAATATTTTACGGCCGGGAGGCAGAAACCCGCACTATTATCGGCACGCTGCAGGGATCGGACCCCGGATGAGTAGCCATTCTAGGTCCAGGAGGCATAGGTAAAAGCGCCCTTGCTCTCGCAGTCCTTCATGATCCTGGGATCATATCCACCTTTGGCAGCAATCGCTTTTCGTACCCATGTATTCTGCGTTGTCGTCAGCAGACATGATAGGAAAACTGGCTGGCTACTTTGGAGTAGAGAAAGAGGGTACGCGCGCTAAAGCCGTCCTGCACCATCTCTTTGCCATGTCAGGTCCCATGCTTCTCGTGTTAGACAACATGGATGACTGTTGGGAACCACTCTCTAGCAGAACTAAGGTTGAACAAGTCTTGTCCCTCTTGTCAGATCTTCCAAAATTGCACCTGTTGGTACGGGGCCAGCCCTTATTTTGCTTGTTTTGAGCCTGATTCATTCTTAAGGTAACAATGCGCGGCACCGAACGGCCAAATAAAATAAAATGGAGCCGTCCACTTCTTGCTCCGCTCACTCCGCTCACCGCCGACGCCGCCAGAAAGGCATTTCTCGACGTCACAGATGATTTACCAGACGACAGACTGGTGGATAAAGTCCTTGCTCTCACAGATAATCTTCCCCTCGCAATTTCCCTCATCGCCAACCTCGTTGCATACGAGGGGTGTGAAACTGTCTTAAAGCGCTGGAAGTCGGATAACACTTTCCTCCTTTCCGCAGGCACAGACAAGCTGTCGAATCTGGATATGTCCATTGCGATATCTCTCTCCAGTGCTCGGATGTCAACTAATTCCAACGCCCTCGGGATGCTCAGTATCTTATCCATTCTTCCTCATAGACTCTCTCGTTTCGACTTGGACAACATGGATCTACCCGTGTCGGATGTTTCGAAATGCGTAACCCAACTTCTCCGATGCTCAATGGTATACTCCGACAACGCCAATCGCATCAAGGTCTTGGTGCCAATCCGGGAGTATGTGCGACGAACCAACCCTCTGAACCGTATCCAACGGGATGCGTTGAAAACGGACTTTTACAGCGTCGCAAACCTTTACAATGGTCCAGAATTCATGACGCCCTCACTCATTCAGCAGATATCAGCAGATCTAGGCAATATTCGAGCCATCGCGCTGGACTAGGTGGCAAACGACCATGAGCAGTTCGCAGACACCATTCGTTGTATCATTAAAGTGGCATATTTCACCTACTTGACGACGCTAGGCTCCATGGAGGGCTTGGAGTCCCTCGGCGATCTGGTCGCGAATTTAGGAGATCCGCAGTTACAGGGCCAGTATCTGCATATTATGGCGCACTTCAACGTCAAGGCGCGTCTTGAACCACATAGTCGCACAACGATCCGGTGTTTCGAAGAAGTAAATGATTTGACTGGCCAAGGTACGTCCATAAATTCCGAAGAAATCCATGCATACTTAGCTCATGTCTCTTCCGGCAGCCAAATCCTACCGTGCGCTGGGACTATACTATCAATACGCCAGAAATAATTCAAAGGCATTCGAGGTTTTAACGACTTCCGCAGTCCTGGCGGAAAAAGGAGCAGATCTTCCTAACCAGGCGTTCGCCATGGTGGATCTAGCTCAGTACTACAACATGACTGGGAACACTACGCTCGCACTCGCTCATGCACGCCAGGCACGAGTGATAGCTCGCGCCGCAGGAAGTCTTTACCTTGAAGCTCGCGCCATGCGCGAGTACGCGTCGACGTGCGAACGGATTGGTGACTACGCCCAAGGTGCCCGTATCTGTGCTGAAGCCAAAGAAATTCTGCGGGCGTTGGCGCTAGACAGAGAATCGTGTGCCAATATTCCGGATTATCGTCAACACCGAGGCCGAGATCTGTTTGCAACAAACAAACTACAGTCTTGCTCGGACTCTCGATCTTTCGCTGACGATGCCGGAAGAAGCGCAGACCGGGTTCTCTTACCAGGAAATATCGAACGGCTACGCGCTGGTGAGCTTTGTCTCGAGACGATCTGACGATCTCAACTCATATTTCGTGTAGGTCAATATTGCTTTCATCGATATGGCGACGGGAAATAGGGGCAGTCAGAGTAGAAGATTATGGACCGTTTATCGTCAGATTATGGCAAGGATTATGGACAGATTATGAATTAAATTTATTGCTTAATGAGCCATAATCTTTCAATAAACGCGCTCAATTCTGACCGCCCCGCAAAACCCTTCGATTATGTCTCGATTATGTTGTATTTAAAAATAAGGCCTCGGCCGGCTTGGCATGCTTAGCAAAATATGTCAATTTTCAGTCGCGTCCACTTTGCGTCGAGATGCCGCGAGCCCGTCGATACTGAAGGCCTATGTACAACTCCAGAAAGGCCCCCAGCGCCGTACTCTCTCACGCCAACATGTGGTAGCCCAGAGGCGTTGAGAAACGCAGAAAAGGTCGGGCGGGAAGCGACCGCCTGACCTCCTCGGCTTCAAGTTCGGCTTCCTCGGATGGCTCTTCAGAAAGCTCGGACAGTGATTCCTCTGACAACGAGATCGGCAGCAGCAACGAGGCCATTACATACAAATAACGGTCAGCAGCGACAAAGACTGGACACACATGTAGCAGGATTAATCTGGGAGAATCTTTGCATAATCTCCTCCAGAGCCGATTCTGCATTTACGGAGGATTATCGATTTAACGTGTTTATCCCACGCTCAATAAATCAATAATCTTTTCATAATCCTCATCAATAATCTGCACATAATCTTCTACTCTGACTGCCCCTAATGAATCAGGGGCCGACTCCACCATCAACCTGGCGCGCTCTCTTTTTTACCGCCCATGGGAGTCGCTTTGGCCTGTCTGCATGCGACATCACCCTCGGCGACCTACACTTCAAACGAGGTGGTTATGCGGAGGCGCGCCGCCTGTATCGCCAAGCATACGCATCTACCGACGCCTCTGAGATTCACATCATTTGTCTCGAGAAGCTGACCGATGTGGCGCTCGCGTCCAATGACATGACCTCGGCAACCTGTCATGCAACCCTGATGCTCATTCTCGCACACAGGAGCGGGTACCAAGCCAAAATTCACCACGCCCTCCGCCGCGTTCTACGGGCTGAGGAGGACATCGTGAATTCGATGACCCTTTTTGAGGTGGCGCTGTCAGGCTTTACTCTTATGGACATTCACCGGGCACGGGCCGACTGTATGTTTCGGATGGGAGATATCTACGCGCAGCGTGGCAATAATTCCGCAGCTTGTGCGTCCTGGGAAGTAGCTCGCCCCCTGTTTGAGAAGTCGTCCCAACGTGAAGATGTTTTGAGATGTGAGGAAAGATTGGGGGTGTAAATTTCGTACTTCGGAAGGAAGCAAAACAACAACACTTTAATTCTACTTAGATGATTCAATATAACGCTGTTCTTTTAACTCTGCTGTTCATTAGGCGTGTATATCGGTGATAACCAGGACATTAATCAAAGATCTCCGTAGGCTACTTTTCCATCGAGTATCGTTGCCAAGACTTGCGTCTGGAGAATTTCTTTCGGTGATATCGTCATGATATCCTGTGAAAGGACGGTAAAATCTGCCCGTTTTCCTACCTCAATCGAGCCCAGGTCAGATTCTGTGAAAGATGCGTAGGCAGGATCAATGGTGATGCCTGCCATGATGCTACTTGAGACCATGAACTTCCGCGGACGATTTTCACGCACCTCGCAGAGCTTCCTCGCGCGTGAGTCGTTCTTCTGGAAACCTATAAGATTACCTCAGTTTTTGTAAGGAACAATTTTGAAATGCACTGACCATCCATCAGGTCCATGAGGCGAATCGCCCTTGACAGACAGCCGCGTAATTGCAGCGTAGAATCCAGCCAACGGATTCATCGTTTCGACAGGAAAGTCTGAGCCCAGTGTTATTCTCGCACCGCTTCCAATTAGGGACCGAAAGGCGTAGAGGCCTTTGACTCGCTCAGGCCCCTGATTTTCATTAGAGAGAGTCTGAAGAGGAAACCAACGGACTCGCCAGTCGGTCCTGCGCATACCACATATCACTGGTGCTGTAGAATCAATTCATGAGGACTCGAACAGAGGATTGAGAACAAAGCCCACGTACGCATGCGTTGGCTGGACGCTCGCGATCACTGAGCAATGTTGAGCCCATACATCACGAACCGAGGAAATAATGGACCTACCCCCGAGCTTCCCCAGACGTTGCATATCGGCTTTGGTCATGAGTTGCGCGTGCTCAAGGCGAGGCCGCAGAGCAGTCACGTTGACACCCTTGAGAGACGCCTCGAATGCATCCAGGACAATTCCGTTTGCACGGTCTCCGATGGCATGGACATTCTGGACGTCACGGCGTCAGGGAGTTTGACAAAAAAGGGAAGTAAATGTACACACGACTTGCCACCCGTCTCTTAAGAACCGGGGGATGTATTCAAAAAGAACCTCAGAAGGTAACCGCATGAACCCATTGGTGCTCGGATTGTCGGTGTAGGGCTCGTACAGCTGCGGTCATTTAGCACATAGAATACGGGATGAGAGATATCGGCCTACCGCGGAGCCACCCGTTCTCAAAGCGCCTGTACGTGAGAGTGAGAAGTGAATTAATGGGAGCGAAACGGAAGAACGTGCCATCGGCGAAAATTTTCACACTCCGCACGGTTAGACGCCCATTTGCTGCACCGACAAGTGTCCGGCTAACATTGCCCCAATATGGCTCATTCTCGTCGAAGAATTTCATTCCGTAGATACGGATCTGGAGTTAGATGAGCTAATGAGCAAGAACTCTAGGAGAAATAGAAGCACCGGAACGCGGCCCTTTTCAGCCTGCCTGTAGAGGAATGTCAGATAAGGCAGGCTGGAATCTCTGTGTGCATTACTCACCGGACGAAAAACTCGAGCGAAATCGGATCTAGACCAGCATCGTGGATCGATGTAAGGCCGTACGCCAGAGCGTCATTAACTGCCACCGTGAAGCGCTGAATCAGGTCCCCTTCCGTCAATGCGGGCGCCTTCAAGAATTCTTGCGCATTATCCAGCAGCACACCTGATAGGCGCCATCGCGAGTCAGGGGCAAACGAACAAGGAGAAGAATGATTACCAGACGGGACTCCGGCAGCGTCGGTCATGACGATTCCGCCTTCAATGGCAGAGGGGAGTGGTGAACTGAGCTCCAATACTCTCGAGGAAACCCATTGCGCGTGGCAGTCCTTGGACTGCAGAACAACTGGCCGGCCCTTAATAATAGGGTCTGCATCGAGATCGGCCTGGGCGCTTATAAGAAGATAATCGAACAAATAGGTGCCACACCTACAGCCGTGGGCCATCTGGCATCGGGCCAGCTTGTGTGATCCCATCCGCCACCACGAATAAAGGCGTCCGGGTTGTTGAGGATTTCCGGGTTGCTCAAAATATATTGACGGACGCGAGCAACCGTCTCTACGAAGTAAACGGTGTGAGGAAAGGATGTTAATCGGAACATCGGAAACTCCTCGCCTGCGATGGTCGCTGTTCCCTCTAGCGGGAGTTGTCTAGTCGCTCCGTATTCGAGAATATGGCCATGCGAGTCTGACTAACATGAAGTGGTGGTGACAAAATAAAACGAGGGACTCACCACTCAGACCGGGGACCACGATGGCGTTCTCCGGAATGTATCGGATGGGTAGGCCAGGCATTCTCTTCGTTTCATCTGGGTATATTCCATGAGGACGACTGAGAACTTAGAGGTCGGTGGCGTACCAAGACTGCCTATGTGTGTGACGCGAGAGTTGTCAACGACGACACAGTCTACGCGTGAGTTTGTCGAGTCCACAGTATATATGTTGCGGTGGCGCGAGCATATGGCATAGCGGCCAGTACCGGAAGAATCTATTGCAGAGCCTTGGGCCCACCAGAGCGAAAACGCCGAGATAAGAACAGAGGTAGCGACGATTGCCACCCGAGGGGAGATAGGCTTTGGATATCTCCTGGCAACGACTGGGGGTTCAGGCAAAGGAGGAGAATTGAGGCCTGTTGACATGATGAATGGTGGGGTAGAGGAGGATATTGTGATTCGAAGATCAATGCCTTTTATACCCACCCTTTGAAAGGCAGTGCTGGGCCGTGGCCAAGCGCCACGTTCAAACCAATTTTGTGAACAACCGGGAGTTATTCATTCCCGAAGGGATACCTGGCGTCGTAAGGTGTTGTTTTGCATCGTCGCCTTGGGGTCGGAAGGATTGACTCGTGAGGAGTCACCGAGTGTGGCGGCGGACTGCCGGCGAGTCGAGATTACAAGGCCAGAGTATCCAATTACTCATCCGAGCATAGATGTAGGTAAACACCTCAGCTCAACTTGAGGAAACGTTGGGGCAAGGCAGTGTGTGTGGTCAAGCTTCAAGAGGCGTCAGATCTCTGGATCGGACAACCTGATCCGAGACCCCAAAGACAACACGCAATTCCGAAACTCCCGAACATCACGGCATTACCCGGAGTTGATAAGATAAGATCGGCATAAAAATTTCCCATTACACAAGCCCGCTTGTCCCAAGGCCATCTTTCTAGGGGTTAGCGCTTCGCAGGCTCGAATTGATCAAGAACGTTTATAGTCATTCTGATCAGCACCGCAGCCCACTTCAGGATTTTAGGGTAAAGCAGGCGTGTTTGGAGGAAGGACTTTTACGGAGTAAGTATAAGTACTAGTCAAGACAGTACAAGAGGAAAACTATGTTTCGATATGAATAGCTGCAAAAGAAGAGCAGTCCCGGTCAAGGCGTGCAAGATTTTCCAAACAGACACAGTCCGTATACAGTTGCATCAAACCCAAGCTCCACTTGCAGGAGCAATGCAGGAAGAGGTTCGCGTTGTGTCTTCAACACCGGGTGTGATACCCTGGTAACTATAGCTGTATGCCTCTTTCGATGAAAAGGCTACGTCGAATAAAATAATCCAGGCACCTTCGTAAATCGTATATGCGCTGTATATCATCTCTTGTTCCATCAACGAGACGGTTCCACCTGTCCTCTACACGCAATCCACGACCTTGACGCACCACCCGGAATCTTCAAGTTCGTTATAGCATATACGCCCTCGGAACCCGTCGAACGCCGGAAATGCGAAGCCTTGCATGAAGGAGATCTCGGGGGGAGGGCTGCTTGCGATCACCGGCATGTCAAGTGCACGTGCTTCTAACTGGGCCGGGTTATTATCTTCCCCGACGTCCGCACTAACAGCGATCAAGGGCCCACTCGCTCCCGCCCGAACAATTGTGCGCATTATGCCGCGGGATGACGTTGTCTGGATGCCAAAGTGATGCCCCTCGATATGAACAGGTGTCGTCGCCTCCTCTATCCGAGTTGTGCCGTCCGAAAGTAGGTGTAACTTCAACAACAATAGCGCCGATGTACTTGTAGGATGCGAGCTGCGAACCCAGAAGAGATGGAGCACCTCGATGTTCGCATCGCAAGAAGGCAGAGCTGCAACTTCCTCTATATAGCCCGTGATTGTGAATGGGGCTGTGCCAATATGCGACCGAGTTAGAACGGGTGGCGGGCTGACGGACAAGGCAGCAGTGTCAGGTAGCAGAAATAACTCCACCTGGGTGCTCGAAGAGCTTACTGGGCAAAAACGAATGAGAAATCTGGACGTCAAAGCAAATATGGGATGACCGGACCACACCATTTGCTGCTCAGGGTAGGATGTCAAAATATGATACAGGAAGCCCGATAGAGCGCACCACTAAAGAGGTATTTGGCATGCGAATTTCCGTTCCAGAAGGGAGGTGAATGAGACGCTGCGAATCTGCAGGTTTATAGAATCCAAAATTGGCCTTCATTTGGTCGACGTAGACTATCGCGGGGAATGCTGATACTTTGCGAAGGAATTTGAAAGAAAGTTGTTTTGGAGGAAACGTCAGCTTAAGAATTATCCTGATGGTTCGCGTTAAGCTGATATAAAATTAAAATCAATGCGTGCACGTACATGGAGATGCTCGACTGAGCGAAACACACAAAGGCCTCCGATTCGACATCAAGATCGACTTGATGCTGGATAGACATGAATCCTCCCATACCACCTCCGATATCGGGTTGAATGTAGGTTGCGGCAGGAGTATCCCACGTATCGCTGTCCAAATCGTAGCATCGGATTCCCGAGGATCGCTCACAAACAAGCAAAAAGCGCCCGATGACGAGAGTAATAGCCTTGGGATGCAGTTCAGTGCGCGAACCAATCCTAAATCCGGGCTCAAGCCTTCTACACTGTGCTGACCCAGGGTGGCTGAACGATTTCCACGCAGTATCCAATTTGGCCGCCTGTACGAGAATTCCTTCCAACTCCTCAGAAGATTGAGAGCTACTGGGACCAGGTGCCAGCAGTAGATTCGACCTTCTATACACATCTGCCCATAGTGCTCGTTCGTAGGTCAGAATCCGCAGATGTCTCGAAACCTGTCCAGCCGAAGTTGGGCACAGTGCTACTAGTCAATCTTATGGATGCTTACTCTTCGCATACGTATGATCTGGGGCACCTTGAGCTGACCGAGAACTTCCAACACCAAGTCATCGGGGAGGAAACCCTCACTGCGTTGGGACATGACGAAGGTGGAAAGAAGGAGTTCCGAGGTGCGGGCCGAGTGATCCGAGATACAAACATACCCAAAGACCCTGTTCACTGTTGAACGTTGAGCAAATGTCTTCAACTCGCTTTTCGTCAAGTGGATTTGAACTTGGCTATTACTTTGCCGCAATAATAATGTATATTTGTTTGAATCTGAATAAATCGGTAATAATGCCGAACGGACAATTGTATCTCCCATCTTTCGGTAGTTCTAGTTGTACATCTCGTCCTGGGGCAAAAGCATATATTCATAGTCGAATAAATATAGCCAGCCTGACAGAAAGCAAATTATCCATGAAGGACCGCTTCGATATGTGATACGTTTAAAAAGACAGTGGTGAGACGTCCTGTAGTCCGCATCTCTGGGTATATTAGTCGTGCCCTCAAATAGCAAAGGAATCGTGATAGACCGTATTTCCGCCCGAACTAGCTGTCATCGTAGATGCCATCGACATTCGCAGATGGTTGGGAATTTCGGGCATCTCGGACAACCGCGTTTTGGGAGCGGCCGAATCAGCGAAGGGGTTCTCTGGGTCGGCGAAGGGATTTGCCCCTGCCGGCGCATCCATAACCGCTGCCCACGCGGGGTCTTTGCCAAGGGATTGCGCGAAAGCGCTTGAGTCAAAGTCCACGGATGAAGTAGGTGGGAGAGCGACATCCAAAACGTGGGAGGCAGGCTTGGAGGTACTCTGGGATGTCTCCAGCGCCATGGAATTGTCGAACGCCGGCACGGCCTTCTTGTACACTCGAGATTGATACGGCGCAGAAGCCTCGGCCATTTCGGGAGAAGGAAGGGGAATTGGCGGGATCGGGGATGGTGCAGCGAAGCGCTGTGCGGGCGGCATCATGAATGCCGGGACGGTTTCATTTGCCATTGAGCGCTCGGCATCTCTGAGCGGGGAATCAGGTCGGGAGTTCAAGAAGAGTGCCTGTCGTTGACGCCGTTTGCGAAGGAAGAGACATAGAACGATACCAGCGATGAGAAGGACGAGAGCGCCAATAACACTACCGACTGTCACACCGATTTTGTTGCTGCTAGAACTGATGGACAATGAGCCCGATATTCAACACCGAGGAAATTGAACACTTGCCGTGAAGCCGCTATTTGGTTGACTCCGTCAGTTGGGGTTGGAACGGGTACCCGCGAGACAGCAGTAGATGTAATGGATATATCTGTTGTTTTCTCCTGACCCCTTGCGTCTGTGAACGTTGAACGAGAAACTATGGTGGTGATGCGGGTACTTTCGGTAAAGGACTGCTCCTGCCCGCCTCCGGCGAATACACTGGGCTAAGATCAGCCGCAGTTAATCGGTGGAAAATGTATTACTCACCCGATCCTGCTGGGCGCGAGCGTTGGCACGGTCTCTGGTTCAGTCGCCACTGTCGTTCTAACAGAGAAAAATAAGACGAGAGCGTCTATAACGAAGCTTCACCTACTGCGTGGTCAAAGTTGTAGGCGTTTCCGCTGTATCACTATCACCGATGTGACCGTTCTGCCCACCAGATCCACCGTTTTGTGTCGGCATGGACGGGAAGTCAGGTGGAATGGGAGGGTCAGGGTCATTATGATCCGGAGGAGGGTTCTCTATTCCTCCCGAGTCTCCGCCATCTCCCGAGCCGTGCGTGGGCGACGATCCGTGAGGCGTGGTAATTTGAGGAGCTCCATGGCCAGGAGGTTCCGCAGGATTGTGCGGGGGTGTGGCAGGTGGTGTCTTTGTGGTGTGGCCGCCGTTGTTATTGTCCCCTTGACCTCCGAAGATCGGAGGAAGCTGAATGGGCGGAAGTTGAATGGGCGGAAGGGGTTGATGATCGGATTTGCCACCTCCCTTGTCAGGTTGCTGAGCGGCGCCTCCGGTGTGGGTGGAAGGGGGCGCTTTGGCTGTCGTCGGATGGTCGTCGTTACTTCCGTGGTTTCCGTTGTCATTGCCCGAACCACCTCCGATGGGAAAGAGAGGGGGCAGAGGAGGAAGGGGCAAATGAATACCGCTTCCCTTGTCTCCCCCGGTGTGGGTCGAAGAAGGCGGTTTGGCTGTCGTCGGATGGTCGCCGTTATTTCCGTGGTTTCCGTTGCCATTGTTTCCCGAACCGGGAAAGAGAGGGGGCAGAGGAGGAAGGGGCAAATGAATACCGCCTCCCTTGTCTCCCCCGGTGTGGGTGGAAGAAGGCGGTTTGGCTGTCGTCGGATGGTCGCCGTTATTTCCGTGGTTTCCGTTGCCATTGTTTCCCGAACCGGGAAAGAGAGGGGGCAGAGGAGGAAGGGGCAAATGAATACCGCCTCCCTTGTCTCCTCCGGTGTGGGTGGAAGAGGGCGCGTTGGCCGTCGTCGGATGGTCGCCGTTATTTCCGTGGTTTCCGTTGCCATTGTTTCCCGAACCATCTCCGATGGGAAAGAGAGGGGGCAAATGAATACCGCCTCCCTTGTCTCCCCCGGTGTGGGTCGAAGACGGTGCTTTGGCGGTCGAAAATGGCGATTTGACCGTCTTTGGATGGTCATCGCCATTTCCGTGGGGGATGGAAAACGGTGATTTGACCGTCTTTGGATGGTCGCCGTCATTTCCGTGGGTCTGCTTTCCTCCTTCGCCGTCGTTAGGAACATGAGGAGGAAGACCGTTGCCGTCGTGGTCGCCAAGTCCCCCACCAGAAGGGCGAGGGCGACTGCCTCCACGGGTGAAAGACGGCTCGTTGTTCGTAGGTGCACCTGTATGGTCGCCGTGATTTCCTGTGGACGGGTTATGTCCTCCATCGCCGTCGGGAGGAGAAGGACGCTGAGGGTCGGATATGCCGCCACCGTGACCACCGCCTCCCTCAACATCAGGCGGGCGTGGTCGATTGGTTGAATCCGATGGATCGGCGGGCGAAGTCTTTGTGTTTACATCGCCGTTGTGACCTCCCCCAGCATGAGGAGAGGTCGCGGGAAGACGGAAAGGAGTGGTGGCGGTATGATCACCGGGTGGTATGGCGAAAGGAGTGTGGGCAGGAGAAGAAGAGCCGCCATCCTTGCCGGCAAAAGGCGACTTCGGGGTAGTCGGATCACCCTTGCCGCCTTTATCACTATTCCCACCCTTTGTCAAAGTGGATGCTGGCGTTTCTGGCGTCTCGGGAGCTGGAGCCCCGTGGCGGGAACCGGAGTCTGCTGGTTATGTACGGTGTCATTCATGAGAAGTCATACTACCAAGAATAAGAAGATATTTTACCAGCGGCGTCCGGAGTCTTGTTCGAGTTGTCGTCCTTCGAGGGAGGCGTTTCTGAGTTAGATGTCCGGTCGGTACCCTTTGCCGAAGTAGATGCTGGCGTTTCGGGAGCTGGAGCCCCGTGGCGGGAACTGGAGTCTGTTGGTTATGAACGTTGTCATTCATGAGAAGTTATTCTTCCAAGAATAAGAAGATATTTTACCAGTGGCGTCCGGAGTCTTGTTCGAGTTGTCGTCCTTCGAGGGAGGCGTTTCTGAATTGGATGTCCGGTCGGTACCCTTTGCCGAAGTGGATGCTGGCGTTTCGGGAGCTGGAGCCCCGTGGCGGGAACTGGAGTCTGTTGGTTATGAACGTTGTCATTCATGAGAAGTTATACTACCAAGAATAAGAAGATATTTTACCAGCGGCGTCCGGAGTCTTGTTCGAGCTGTCGTCCTTCGAGGGAGGCGTTTCTGAGTTAGATGTCCGGTCGGTACCCTTTGCCGAAGTGGATGCTGGCGTTTCGGGAGCTGAAGCCCCATGGCGGGAACTGGAGTCTGTTGGTTATGTACGGCGTCATTCATGAAGTTATACTGCCAAGAATAAGATGTTTTACCATCGGCGTCCGGAGTCTTGTTCGTGTTATTGTCCTTCGAGGGAGGCGTTTCTGAGTTAGATGTCCGGTCGGTACCCTTTGCCGAAGTAGATGCTGGCGTTTCGGGAGCTGGAGCCCCGTGGCGGGAACCGGAGTCTGTTGGTTATGAACGTTGTCATTCACGAGAAGTTATACTACAAGAATAAGAAGATATTTTACCAGCGGCGTCCGGAGTCTTGTTCGAGTTATCGTCCTTCGAGGGTGGCGTTTCTGAGTTGGATGTCCGGTCGGTACCCTTTGCCGAAGTGGGTGCTGGCGTTTCGGGAGCTGGAGCCCCGTGGCGGGAACTGGAGTCTGTTGGTTATGTACGTTGTCATTCATGAGAAGTTATACCACCAAGAATAAGAAGATGTTTTACCAGCGACGTCCGGAGTCTTGTTCGAGTTGTCGTCCTTCGAGGGAGGCGTTTTTGAGTTGGATGTCCGGTCGGTACCAGCCGCAATTGCGGGATCTTTGGGCGCAGAGTCCGCTACAGAATTGCCAGTGTGCTGGTTTGAATCGGATTTGGCAGGGCCTGAAACGATGTCCGAATTTCCGCCGGCGGTCGTCTTCTTTGACGAAGAGGAAGGAGAGGAATCTTTGCTGGCCGCCGGAGGAACACCAGGACCTTCAGCGGACGTGCCAGCCTTGGAGCGCTGGTCGATAGATACAGACGGATCCTTCATGGGAAAAGCACAAAAGTGGCTGACATGGGCGTTACGGGGTTATATGAGCCCACTGAAGATCAGAATACCCACCATCTGCATCTCCATCCGTAAACGTCGCTGTTGACGGAGGGGATCTACTTATTTGTTGCAAGTCAAAGCCCGGATCAGGATCAAGCCGATGTGGGTTGATAATAAGCGCTGCGAATGGATCGTTTCTAGACCGAGGTGTGGACTCGTTTTGCTTGGGAACAAGAATGGTGTTGGATAGGATAGGTAGAAAGGTCGGCCTAGGGCGCTAGGGCCGGCGCTAAACGGTTAATGAAGAAAAGTATGAGTTGCCGACGGCGTTGCGAGCGGGTACAAAATGCTGTATGGCAGCAGAAGATTTTGATTGTAGCACTGTGCCTACAAAGTAAAGATCGCCGTGACCGGCCTACAGGAACGGATAATGGATTCAGGAATCAAAATAGACGGCGTGAGGAAGATCACCGTCAGTCACC
The DNA here is from genome assembly GCA_029282285.1 of Mycena rebaudengoi. Classification (NCBI taxonomy): domain Eukaryota; kingdom Fungi; phylum Basidiomycota; class Agaricomycetes; order Agaricales; family Mycenaceae; genus Mycena; species Mycena rebaudengoi. The sequence goes on from JARJCX010000144.1 coordinate 244,102, forward strand.
GTCAGCTCCGGCATACAAGATGGATGCCATCAACGGGGAATGGCAGAGTACTTACAGCTCGACTGACACCAGTCCAGGCAGTGGTCACGACGCCGAAGTATCTCAGTCATTCGTGTATTTCTCCGAGCCTCGCACAGCTGAAGATCGGGTAAGACCGCATGCGAAGCTCAACGTAGATCCGCCTGAGTATGAGGCTGTTGGTGCATGCATAAGGAGGCCTGAGATTTACATGCCCATGAGAGTTCTCAAAGCAAACAGTCTCAGGTCGCGGAGATTCGGTCGTCATGGTGGTCAAGAGCCTCTCCCATCAAATGATGACACAGCGATACACGTACACTGTGGTTTAAGCTTAGTTCAAGCCTCAAATCGTTCAATTGGAACTTGGAGCATGTGGCGCCGGTTCAGTGAACTCCCTGGTTTTGACAGATATAAGCTGGCCATGAGAAGAGAAAAAAATAACCAGCCCTATAACCCAAGCCTCTGCTTGGGTTGATCCTGCCGCTTGAATCATCATCATTCGATCAAGGTTCTGACTCGAAGATTGTTCTATGGAACAGAATGTTCAATGCCACGAATCTTTGGATAAACCTGGAATATGAGATGAACAAAGTAGCCATTTGGAACCGTCGCTGGGGACGTGACGGGGCTAGTTCAAAAATGATTACGAGGCGGTATCTCGCATGACGACAACGGGCGGAATGCTCGGTATGATGCTCCACCACATATTCCCCAAAATAGTGATCATTCCACACCATGACCGTAGTACCAATGTCATGATGGCGGACACGAATAGCGTGTGCTTCCGAACACCCGCAGCAACTCGACTCGGAACAAATATTAAATGAAGACGTCCAGTCAATTCACTCAAGCCACATCAGTCCCATAGATATATTATTTTCAGGGTGGTCCAAGCTGCGAAAGAAATTAGCTGGCAGCTTGATTTATTGTGTGATAAAATTGAATTGAATCCATCGGGGATTCTAGCGACGGGAGATTTCAGAAAATCGTACCTCCTCAATGCTGGCAGATCTTTCGCAACGTAGACCGTTCAAATCCGGGCGTTCGATGAACATTTACTGGAAGTACGTCCGGGCTGTGTAAACAATATTTTAACCATAGTTGCTGTGAGAAGAACCATCCCTGATTCCAACCGCCAGCCGTGGATTTAGAAACGAAACTTCATGGGCGGCGTCCTCATCTAGATCAGCGCTCAGCGTTCAGCGATAGCCTTGTCAGCTGTGTCACAGAAGTGTGGAACCGAGTTTTATCTGGATTTGGCGATCGAAGAACAAGCTGGTGTCGGAGTTTGTATTTACCTCGTGTCTACAATCTCAATCAGAGCACAAGATTACTACTTCCTCAGTCAACGTTAACAGTCAACCGTGGCTCGGATGAGAATTTCAGTTTCGCGAGATCGCGGTTTGATAGAACACTTGAACGGGAGTGGCATGCTTATATATAAAAAAGTCAAAATGGAATTCGACGGCGCTCTAAACGCCACTCACGCTCACGCGATCAACCCCGAAAAACATTCGTACGAGGGCTCGATCTCCTTCCCATCGTCCCCAACGGCCTTCGTTATGTTGAACGTGGACGGTATGGACGCGATTGTGATCCACATCGAGGACATGGCCATGTGTCTTCCTGGATAGATTCTACGGAAATTTTAAATCGTCAGTGTTATCGAGCCCAGTTCGAGTCACAACAAGGAACCTTCGTCCGAACCCGAAGGCAGCATCGGGGCTTTTGATTTCCGGGTTGGGTTTACCATCCAACAGGAAGCGCTCCGGCTTGAAGGAATAAGGGTCCGGGTACATGGTCTGAGGTCGGATTCAACTCAGCACGAGAAAAATACCAGAGAGACTGACCTCATCGTGCAGAATGGCCCTGGGTCGTTTCACCCATCAGTGACCACCTAGGCGCGAGGATGACTATTTGACTGACCATGCATTCGCGATCACGACAGACTTCGCGGGCAGTCGATATCCCTTGTAGAAATCCTCGATTTCTAGTAAATGCGGGATGGCTGCATGGAGCAATGAGTTGTATGTTGCATGCATTTGGTATCTAGTAGAGAACGAACCGATGGGCGTCACGTTCTTCCAGCGAAGGACCTCCTTCACGAGCGCAGACACATACGGAAGCAAATCCTCATCGTCGAAATCCGGAAGACGATCGCGGCCTACGACGGAATCGATTTCCACCTGGGCCATTTTCTGCGCATCCGGATTCGCGAGCATGGCGAGGATGAAGTTGGTGAGCGCCACGAGCGTGGTGTCGGCGCCGGCGGTGTACATGCTCGCGGCGGAGTTCTTGACGGCCATTTCTATGTACGCCTTGTCTTGCGATTCCTCCACGATCTGCATGCCATACGAGGTGAAGGAGGGCGTGGCGGTCCCCGTGGCCTATAGCACGAAGTTGGATTCAACGCTTTAGCGCGATGAGGACGATGCGGTCACTTGCGATATTGCGCTTTGCCTCAGCGAACGGCGTTTCGACGGCAGCTTGAGTCAACTTCTTCCACTCCTTAGCTTTGCGCTTGAAGCCGGCGCCGGGGAACCAGTCCGGGACGTATTTCAGGGCCGGGATGTAGTCCTATCGTTTAAGACTCGTCAAATATTCAACGCGGTGGGGGAGAAGATGAAACGTACGACGAGATATCGGCCGCGGACGGCGGCGAGAGAAAATGTGTGCATAGCCTTCTCGACCAGTTCTATGTAGGGGTCACTTGTGGGGAGAACCTGTATGCCGTACGCGATAGACATTATAGCTTCGCCTGTCATGCTGAAGATAAACGTAAATATGGAAATCAATGGCTAAATTTGAGAGCAGTCCCTACTGTCTTAAGTGACTCGAGACGCCGTCTGGGTCGCGGAGGATCCGACGGAGCAGCTCGTGGGTAGCTGTGCGCTGCTTGGGGTGGAAACGCCTGACGGCCTCAATATTGAAGGTATGGTGAAATAATCGTCGCTGTGTACGTCTGAGAGCACATCAGTGAGAATTACGGGTGCGATGAAAAGGTGGCGAACCAGTTCTTATCTTCCATTCCGCGTATAAACTATCAATTCCTGTATGAAAGGATGTTTGAAAGAGCGTACCGTATGGCAGACCACCTGAAGCATCGTCAGCACGTTAAATATTTCTGGACGGAGCAGCCCACCTAATCCAAACTCCCACCCCATCAACTCGTTAATCATCGGCATTCGCGCCCTGCGCAGCGTCAGGGCCAAAATCCCAAATCCAGTAAGGAAAGCACTCGCCTCCCCGAGTAGATCGTTGATCGTTTCTCGAGAAGCTCGTTCGCGGCCTCTGCCGAAGATAGAACGATAATCGACGTTCCCAGTGTATCCAGATGAATTATATCGGAGTCTGACGAATCAATTATATTGTCAGGATAGATGTTATTATGCCACGCCAGGGAAGAGCAACGCACTATGTTCCTTGCTCCATTCCATGTACTTCTCCCACTCGAAGCTCGACGGCATGTCCCGCAGGTTACCGATGAGCGGCAGTTTGCGTGGGCCAGGCGGAAGCGGTAGTCGCGAACGCGAGCGGATGAGATACCACAGGAGCGTCACTGAGAGCATAATGGCCGCCATCCATGAAGAGGTGGACACATCGCGAAACGCTTTCACTGGCGACATGAGCGTCATAGTGAGAGGAGTCGGCGCCCACAATGCCTCGGGTATCTATGCTGCTCTTCTGTGATGGAAGCCGACGCCGAAAGCGATGCGGCACCCTCTGTGTGTGAATTCAGGTTGAAATTGGGGAAATTACTCGACTGAAAAGCCCAGATTCGCGTCCACACTCGAGCAAGGACACGGTGGCATCGACGAGGTTGAGTCAAGTCTTCAGGGCAAGCCTTTTGCAAACTCGGTGGGAAAGTGTACGGACGATACAGTCCTTTTCAAAAGTTTGTATGGGTTTTACGAAACGATTTATGCTTACAGCTGTTTGCGGCTGTCCCTACTATAATAGGCCCAGATGTGATAATGTGACTAGAAGTGATAATTCACTGATGCTCGCCGTAATTTTTACTCCTATGCTCTGAGAAAAAAGAATGACATGCAAGGATGTATTCTCGAAGGTCTGATAAACTTCTTTGAGTCTTGGAGCCCACTAGGCGGACAGAAAAAAATGAAAACCTGTATTTTTGATGCGATCAAAACACCGCCAAAAAGCGTTATCACTTCTAGGTCTGATCCTCGGGGACCTCATAACTTCGTCGAAAAGCATCCAAAAATTATGGCACTCAGGAATACTACTTTTCATATGTCTAAGAACCTATGAACAAATACCGAGAGGTAACGGCCCAACGGACAGAACGAAAATAGAGCCATCAAAAGTCATTATCACTTCGGGGTCTAAGATAGTACTCCAACGACGTCATGGCTTCACCTCAGGCTCCACACTATAAATCCGACTAGTTTTCCTTCTTCGTTTTCAACACATTTCTTGTGCAGAAACTTGGCCATCCTACAGAGTATTGAAATGCCATCCCATTCGTGGGTGTAACAAGGTGTTGCAAGCAAGAGGAGGAGGTGAAGGGTTGTGGTGGGAGGTGGTGGGAGCGCCGGAGTTGATAGCCGAAGATGCAGAAGCAAACAGTGGTAAGCACAAATCGAGCACCAACATTTTACTCCACGTACAAACTTTTGAAAAGGACTGTAAGGACCGTAAAAATAATTATGGGAACCTGATTGAACTGCCCGAAGCTGCCCGAAGCCTCCAGGAGCTCAGTCAATGGTGGTGGCAAGGTAGTGGCAAAGTGCACAGGAAGATCGGACCAAGACGCCCCGAGATCAGACATTCAAACTCCGCTTGAAAAAAATTACATGGAGTACTAAGTAGGATAAATATCAGGATAATTTGCCTTATGAGATACCATTTCGGAACATGCAGGGTTGTAGCGTTTAGTACATCGGCCTACAGTGCACGTGTTGAATTGAATCATTTTACTTGGCTTCTCTGCTAATGTTGAACCGCGATTTTCTGCCTCGTGGTACTGACTTGAGTCACTGTCGACCGATAGTGAAATAAAATAAAATCACGGCTCTTTAGCTGGCACCGTTATTGGCTTTTGGAAACTAATCTAGGTCGTGGAATCGGCAATATTGTCGGAAGGGCGGGGAAAGCGCGCCGTGATGCGCCATCATCTTCTCACCAATATCCGTGCACAGCCATCACAAACAGACGCAAATCGGAAGTCGGAAATGGGCGGCCCTGATGAGCATATACAGCCGCGCATAAGCGCTCCCTTTTGTAATTAAGGCGGCTGTCAGCTGCTCCACCTTCATCCACAACTTCCACCATGAATCTCCGAAACCAAAAACGCCGCGCAGGATCCGCAAAAGCCTCATTTGCGCAGCAACAGAAGCGCGCGGGCTTGCTGGTGACGAAGGAGCTGGATACGGCGCTGGCGGAGTGCAAGGCGCTGGTAGAGCGCATTGCGAAGGACTGCCGCGCGAAGAACCGGTGCTTCAGGTGAGCGCTGGGCTGAGCGCCCAGTTGAGAGCATCCAGCCCGCTGGGATCAATTCTCCAGAGACAAATCTGATGCAGTGATTGAACCGCGTAAAATTCTCCAGAGACAAAATTGACGCAGTGATGAAGCCGCTTAGAATTCTCCAGAGACAAAAGTGATGCAAGCGGCGGCGGGCCAGAGACAAATTTGATGGCCATAGACAAGCTATTCAAGTAGGCTACTCTGTCTCGGAGAGTCTAAACCGGTCCGTGCGTCCCTAGAATGTGTAGTAGAGCTCCTCAAGTTACTTAAACGTCTGTTAAAGAACAACTTGAACATTATCCCTGCCTGCGGCGGCGCGGTCTGATGGCACGTAATTTTGACTATGGCTCGGTAGCCAGCCCACCGCCATACAGCTTGAAAGAGCGGTACATGAATATTCCTCAGACCTCAGCCTGTGGAATTATGGTTTCAGTGCACAAATTATCCCGATATTGCAAAAATAGAATAGCATTCTGACTACCCAGAATCTGCCGGAATCCAGAGACAGATGGGTTATTGATGCCCAAGTCCGAACGTCTCTGGAGAATATTTTGATCATCATTTTTCTCTGGTTTTGTCTCAGAGAGTCTCTCCCCCAGCGGGCTGGAACTCCTGGCCCAGTTACATACGGCGCTGATGGGCGCGGTTTGATCTGGCTCTCCGAGGTGTCCGGACCGAGGAAAGGCTTGATCCGAACCTAAACAAATGCAGTCTTCTATTTACGTCGATCCCAAAGTTCGAGGAATTGAACTCCGAGGAGCAAGCGCTGTACCACCGTGACAAGAATTTCTACAACTCCTCTGCTCGCAAGGGCGGAAAGAGTCTTTACTTTGCGCGGTCGGGCACCGAGAACGAAACCTGGGTTCCCCTCATCGCGTTGGCTGGCCTCGGCTATGCTAGTATTCATTCTGCACAAAAATAGGCCTTCGCCAAATTGCATGGTGACTACGCCCCAATCGTAGCCGGATATTCTTCTGAAGCGATCGGTAGGTGCTCCTCTTCTTTTTCTTGGTATATACTCATTGTTGCAGAGGATCCTACTGGGTACGTTACCCCCAATCCAACCACATTCTCTCCAGCCCATCCTGACCCCCCACCAGCGGCGTATCCACCTTCATCCCCACCATGGTCGAACTATTTCCGACTTCCCGCGCCAAGCAAGTAAACTAATGCCCCTCTCACGCAGGACATTCTCGACACGGACCTCTTCTGGAAGGAGGAGCTCCTCCTCGCGACGAAAGACCGGCTCTTCGGCTGCGGCTTCGACACGCTCGACACCGTGCGCAGCGGCAGAGAGGAGGTAGCGTTTTGCCAGCTCGCTTCGGCCCCACGCTTGTGTAGCTACGACCTATTATACGCCGCAGAGTGTCTCGGCCCCTTCCCCGACTCCCTGCAGGCTGCCGCAATCGTGCGCGCGCCTCTCCCCTCTCGTCCACTACTCACGCGCTCCGGATCCGTTCCAGCCATGATCGTGTATGCCGAACACGCAGACGTGGTGGCCTCTTCTTTCTCTCTCTGACGTTCTTCTTTTCTTTTCTCTCTCTCTTTTTTTCATTGCCTACCAGTGCTCTGTCCCCAGGTCAGCGGGCGACTTGCAGGGCGAGTCGGAGGAGTCTCCGTGTGCACTGACTCTGTGCGCGCGGAGAGAAGCGGCGCCGACTCGTCCTCTTACGCGTTGCGCAGGGACAGATGCGGGTGTCTGTGTCCAAATCCAGCATGATTACTGGATATACAGCATGGCTGCTGGATCCTCCTGCCCCTTTCGCGTTGAGCGCCACACGCGCTTCGTGCGCTGGATCCTCGTTCTCACCGCCCATACCGTGCTATCATGTGCTCGTTCCCCACGGCCATGCTTCGCGCCCGCACGGCGCCCCACGGCCACAGCTGGCGTCGATTCGCGGGGTGAACATTAGTGACACGCCGTCCCCACTGCCTCTGTCGTGAGTCCCTGTCGCGCTGACTCTTTTTCGCAGACTCTTCTCGTAGATTCAATGCACTTCCTGCCACTTCCTGTCTCTGTCGCACTTCTCCCAGGTTTTTGCTGGGGCTGGGTTTCGTATATGTATATCCACGCCATTGCCCTTCCGCGTGGCGTGGTATGACACAGCCATCCGTGCCGCCGTCGGTCTTGGACTTCGCGCCTCTCGTATTTGTGTTTCCTGCGCGCCTTGTACACCGACGCGCAACGCATACTTCGTGCCGGGGCAGTGCTTCATGCGCAGTGCTCTCGCTTCAACTTGTGCTGGGGGCGTCGGATGGGACTCACCTGTGTTGTGCGGGTGCGGGTGGGACTCACCCGCAGCCATCCGCGTGCTGCGCGCCTCACAGGAGCTGATGCGCTGTGAACCTGCGTGTCTCGTCCGCGCGCAACGCGCAATTTTCGTCGTTCCGGGGCAGTGCTTAGTATATGCAGCGCTTCCGTGGTTGCTCTTGCTCTTCCGGGAGCACCGCGAGCCTGTGCGCAATACGCGCCGCCGGAAACATGCATATACGGATGGAACTACTTAGTAGTACTGAGCAACTAGTGGGACTACTCCACAAATACCGAGGGTGCTCTTTTTTGGTAGACTCGTAACCAGTCTGTAACCAAATAGCCGAAAATGTGGCAAGCACTTCGGTGGTTACTTGGCAGATTTGTGGTCTATTTAAGCCTGAATACCGACAATGTGCCGGCCGGTCTTGACCGGGTGAAAAAGTGAAAAAAAACCCCTTTCATATCGCGTTCGTATGAGGTCGAACCACAAACTCTCCCGTTGCGGAGAGGTCACTTCAAGCTTTGTCATTGTTATGATTCCTGAACCCACCGGATCACTCGGCATTGTAACAGAAGAGATTTGCGCGGCGCTCTTGTCGACCATCATCATGTCGTCCATCCACCTCAAACACGCCAAGCTCTGGCAGACGAATGAATTCAACGCGGAATGGATCCATAATGGGGTGGAGTATTGTCGCAGGGACCCGGATGGGAAGCGGAATTTTGAAGAAGCGTAAGTTCATGTGGGTTTGAGGGTGGAATACGATGGCAAACATTTTCAGACTTATCGCCCAGTTTGGACCTGCAGAGGCCCGGAGAAAACTGCTACTTTATGCGGAAACACCCCGGCGCCGAGTATTTAAGTCCCCGCCCGCAGACTGTGTCTGGTGGGCGCAGGCGGCAGTGAGTCCCATTTCCCTTCTCCTTGGGCTCATGAGCTGAGTCCGTAGTTTGATTTAGGCATCCTCAGTGCTCCTTGTGGTGTATGTTCCAACTGACAAAGAGCCTCAGGGGTGTCACACGAGGCTTTAACCGCATACACGGAATACGTGAATATCCACGAGCTGGTCGTTCCGCCACGGACGAAACCAGCCATCAAGCGCATGCGAGGGGAGGGATCCATCTCGTGGCTTTCCCGAAAACATGGTTAGCGCCAGTCTTTGAGCCTAGCGGCGTTTTTCTGAATGTCGGCTGCGGTTATCGTCAGCGGCCCATTTGGCCGGTCACAAAGCTCCTGAGATGGACTGGGCCACCTCCCGAGCACTGGCGACATCCGAGTATGTGAGTTGTCTCCGTTCAAAACACTGTTCTCCTGCGAATTTCAGGTTAGGACAGGGTGCGGGATACTTGGGAAGTTTGGCACACTAGTCCAGAGCGTTTCTTTGACGAGATCCATCAGCGGGGGAAAACGACAATTTTATCACCTGAAGTTTTAGCGAGCCCCGACAAGGACTGGGTGCGATGGCACAAATTCGACGATGCGTTTCGTGGCCGCGTATACTCTCTAACGGTACGTCATGTGAACAATGGACTATACGTCTTGTGCTTACGCGCCACAGTTGTCGCACATGGTGTGGCTGCATGCGTCGGAACTGCTTGAGGATCTCTTCAACATGGGACTGAGCACATCGAGTCAGATCGAGCGAGCGTACAAACAGGACCGGCACCTAATGCTCCGACTAATCGCATGCTACGCCAAAATGCAGGGCCTGTCTTTACATCTGTGGTCGAACATGACGCAGGTCATAAGTGCCAGCGAGAACATTGCGCCGTGTTTGATTCGGCGACGGGTAAGATACTCTACTTCATTTGGAACAGGTGTTCTTGATTCGCCGTAGACTCGTACTACTGGCAAGCCTGAGATCTTGTTGGACAAATCTCCAGCCGGAGAGGCCGCGCATGAACTTCTCAACGATTTGGAAAAATTCATCGTGCACATGATCGTCAAGGATGTCCGACTTCCGTTTACTTTATGTGATGTGCTACTCAAGGAACTTGTACGAGTATCTTTGTGTGTCATGCACAACTAAATGTAACCGATCTCTAGGCCCTAGATCCACATGCTGCTGATCGTTTCGACTCCGGCGCGTTCCACATTTTTGGGGAACTTGCGATCAGTAAGCATCGCTTCCTTTTCTGCTGCGCAGCAGGGTTTCGCTCAAAGACAATTTCAAGTTTATGAGTTCCTATCGCAAATGGAACAATCTACGTTCGGTCAGGGCCTCATGGCCTGTTCGCTCGCTCTGGAGGGCACAGAGGACGATCTATGGGCGGTATTGTGCCCCGTGAATCGCCCCGAAGTCACGAAACCGCTGTCCGCCCATCCTCCATGGGGCCGCCTTTACGGTGCGGTCGTTGTTGTGCGCGACGAATGGCGAACGGCCTGCTGGCGCCTTAATATGCAGGGCATCCAGGGGCCCAACGGCCTCCCCGCGCGCATCGAGCGCCGTGATTATCTTACTGGCGCTCAGTTCGATGAGATGTGGCGCTTGTTCGACTTGGTGCTCTGGGTCAGGTCACAGGAACACACACAGCCGGGACAGCACCGCGCGCTTGTGCGCCATTTCGGGTTGTACGATGTTGAGGACCCAACGCGCCCAACATGCACGGGTGTCCTCCTCCGCGAAATGGTCGAGCAGGTGCGCTATCTTGAGCTCCAGGCGCGGCATGCGGCCGCGGCTGCGAGGCCCAAGGCGCCTCACTCTGTCGTTGTTTCCCTGCCACAAACTGCCGCCCAGTCTGGCCATGCATATCTTGCAAAGACTGGAACTGCATCCAAGGAAAAAGTCAAGACTCGGAAAGTCGGGGTTTCCGAAACGGTATCGTCGCCAGCTGAAGATTCGGAGGAGGACACGGAAGACTGCCTCCCCGAGTTCTTGCCTCCCGGATACAAGGTGGGGAAGAAAATCCTCAAGGTGTGCTGCCTTCCTGTTTATTAGATTTGGTTTGACACTTGGTAGGTCTTTCACCGAATCCTCGAAGACGATCGCACGATCCCAGGAGAAGAAGAGAACTCTAGTGGGCTCAAAAAAGGTCAGATACGCTGGGACGTGTTCGAGAAGGTAATAATCCGATCTGTCGGCGTGCTGTGAGGTATTGACCAATTGTTCAGGCCATGAAAAGGATCGGGTTTGGTGTCTGTCAGACGGCCGGATCGTCGGTTCGCTTTGATCCGCCTGCAAAAAGCGCACGTCCCATCACTTTTCACCGTGTTTGTTATTAATCTACGTCCACTGATCTTGTTGGTCTAATACTCGCGTAGCCTCACCCAGACTCGTTGTTGACTCCGCACTTCATAAAATGGTGAGGATTCCTCAAGTCGTGGTGTGCATATTCGTGTTGCTCAGCTGCTACCCAGGATTGGAGCTCGACTGAACCGGAATTATGGGTGGACAATTTCCACTTTCTCACAGGGTGCAGGTGCCGACTGACTGCCGGGCTCCTCATAAACGGTCAAGCTCTTGGCCGTTGAATGACGCGGGGAAATTCAGAAGGACGGGGAGCATAAAAATATACCAAGGCTTGTGAGTTCGATCGATATTTGTTCGTGGAGTGATGTGGCGAAAATCGGGATGATGCCCATTGAGGCGTCGGCATTTACTTCGGCTATCTCATGAGTATCTCACAAAGTGCATCATGTTCAAGACATAAACATCAATGTAAACTTGATTCCGGAATTCGTAAATCAAAATCTTGCCATTCTCCTGCCGACAATCTACGTAGTCCCTTTTACAGACTTCACACCGCTCGCAACAGGTGCCTCTTGATCTCGTACCACCACCATGGTCGAGAATTCCCACACTTTGTGGGCAAGAGGGGAGTTCTGTGCAAGCATAGCTCTTCAAGATCGACAGCACCTCGTCGCCCCGTTGCCCCTTCACTGCGAAGGAACCCGCCTACCACCTGGTAGCACCGTCCACCCCAACGTCGCCTGCGAAGCCTGAGATGCCTGCATCTCATTTCGACGAAAAACACGCTACGCCCCCCGCTCTCTGCGACCACGCGGTCCTTCAACAAGTAGAAAGCCACCCCTCACCCTATATGACGCACGGACTTCCCAACAGTCTCCACCGTCGCCTTCCCCCCGACACATCACACCATACGTGTCACCTCGCTTGCTCGATCATACACCAATGGCCCCACCTCCCACCCCAGCTGGTTCGCCACCCCCGTCAATCGCGACACCCCTCTCCACCCAATCCCTTCCCATAACTCACCCACCACCGACCGTAGAACCGCGACGTATTGCCCTCGGCTTGTGCCCAAGATTTGAGGCGAGCGTTTAGTTGCCCAGCCGTTTCATACCACGAAATGGTGGCTGTGGCAAAGGTGTGTTGTCAATGTGTTCCACGAACCCGAATCTCCTAACTTGAACACCTCATCTGCTGATTGGGTTAAAACCAAAAAAAAAAAAGATATTTCTTTGGGACCGAAGGTCTTCAGGTGGCACCCGTGGTTTCAGAATGCTACATCTAGCAGGTATGAATTGCACTTCTCCATGAAGACGATATGGTTTTACCTTGTACTTTGAATACATTGCACCCACAATGATGTTGTTTTGGACTGGGAGGGGGAAAAAGAATCGAAGATGATATGAGCTCAGCTTTGGGGCCCTGTAAGTTATTCCCAGCGATTTAAAACCCGGTTTTTAAACGGTTTACATAAACCGGGCGTTTATAAACCGGGTTTTAAACCAGTATCGGTACAACGTCTAAAATACGACCGTATCAGCTTCACTATCCCAAAGTGTCTTCCCAGCGGCCTGCTTCCCCTGCAGGAGGAATGCTTGCTATGATGCTCCACCACATATTCCCCAAAATAGTGATCATTCTCCAGCATGACCGTAGTATCAATGTCATAATGGTGGACCCGCAGGAACTCGACTCAGAAACAAATATTAAATGAAGACGCCCCGTCAATTCACTCAAGCCACATCAGTCCCATATATATATTATTTTGAAGGTGGTCCGAGCTGCGAAAGAAATTAGCTGGCAACTTTTCAGAAAATCGTACCTCCACAATGCTGGCAGATCTTTCGCAACGTAGACCGTTCAAATCCGGGCGCTCGATGAACATTTACTGGAAGTACGTCTGGGATGTGTAAACAATATTTTAATCATAGTTGCTGTAAGAAGAACCATCCTTGATTCCAGCCGCCAACCGTGGATTTAGAAACGAAACTTCATGGGCGGCGTCCTCATCTAGATCAGCGCTCAGCGATAGGGTTGTCAGCTGTGTCACAGAAGTGTGGAACCGAGTTTTATCTGGATTTGGCGATCGAACAAACTGGTGTCGAAGTTTGAATTTACCTCTTGCCACATCAATCAGAGCACAATATTACTACTTCCTCAGCCAACGTTAACAGTCAACCGTGGCTCGGATGAGGATTTCGGTTTCGCGAGATCGCGGTTTGATGGAACACTTGAACGGGACTGGCATGCTTATAAAAAAAAGGTTAAAATGAAATCAGCCTCATTTGACGGCGCTCTAAACGCCACTCACGCGATCAACCCCGAAAAACATTCGTACGAGGGCTCGATCTCCTTCCCATCGTCCCCAACGGCCTTCGTTATGTTGAATGTGGACAGTATGGACGCGATTGTGATCCACATCGAGGACATGGCCATGTGTCTTCCTGGACAGATTCTACGGAAAATTTAAATCGTCAGTGTTATCGAGCCCAGTTCAAGTCACAACAAAGAACCTTCGTCCGAACCCGAAGGCAGCTTCGGGGCTTTTGACTTCCGGGTTGGGCTTACCATCCAACAGGAAGCGCTCTGGCTTGAAGGAATAAGGGTCCGGGTACATGGTCTGAGGTCGGATTCAGCTCAGCACGAAATAAAATACCAGAGAGACCGGCCTCATCGTGCAGAATGGCCCTGGGTCGTTTCACCCATCAGTGACCACCTAGGCGCGAGGATGACTATTTGACTGACCATGCATTCGCGATCACGACAGACTTCGCGGGCAGTCGATATCCCTTGTAGAAATCCTCGATTTCTAGTAAATGCGGGATGGCTGCATGGAGCAATGAGTTGCATGTTGCATGCATTTGGTATCTAGTAGAGAACGAACCGGTGGGCGTCACGTTCTTCCAGCGAAGGACCTCCTTCACGAGCGCAGACACATACGGAAGCGAATCCTCATCGTCGAAATCCGGAAGACGATCGCGGCCTACGACGGAATCGATTTCCACCTGGGCCATTTTCTGCGCATCTGGGTTCGCGAGCATGGCGAGGATGAAGTTGATGAGCGCCACGAGCGTGGTGTCGGCGCCGGCGGTGTACATGCTCGCGGCGGAGTTCTTGACGGCCATTTCCATGTACGCCTTGTCTTGCGATTCCTCCACGATCTGCATGCCATACGAGGTGAAGGAGGGCGTGGCGGTCCCCGTGGCCTATAGCACGAAGTTGGATTTGACGCCTTAGCGCGATGAGGACGATGCGGCCACTTACGATATTGCGCTTTGCCTCGGCGAACGGTGTTTCGACGGCAGCTTGAGTCAACTTCTTCCACTCCTTAGCTTTGCGCTTGAAGCCGGCGCCGGGGAACCAGTCCGGGACGTATTTCAGGGCCGGGATGTAGTCCTATCGTTCAAGACTCGTTAAATATTCAACGCGGTGGGGGAGAAGACGAAACGTACGACGAGATATCGGCCGCGGACGGCAGCGAGAGAAAATGTGTGCATAGCCTTCTCGACCAGCTCTATGTAGGGGTCACTTGTGGGGAGAACCTGTATGCCGTACGCGATGGACATTATAGCTTCGCCTGTCATGCTGAAGATAAGCGTAAATATGGAAATCAATAGCTAAATTTGAGAGCAGTCCCTACTGTCTTAAGTGACTCCAGACGCCGTCTGGGTCGCGGAGGACCCGACAGAGCAGCTCGTGGGCAGCCGTGCGCTGCTTGGGGTGGAAACGCCTGACGGCCTCAATATTGAAGGTATGGTGAAATAATCGTCGCTGTGTACGCCTGAGGGCACATCAGTGAGAATTACGGGTGCGATGAAAAGGTGGCGAACCAGTTCTTATCTGCCGTTCCGCGTATAAACCATCAATTCCTGTATAAAAGGATGTTTGAAAGAGCGTACCGTATGGCAGACCACCTGAAGCATCGTCAGCACGTTAAATATTTCTGGACGGAGCAGCCCACCTAATCCAAACTCCCACCCCATCAACTCGTTAATCATCGGCATTCGCGCCCTGCGCAGCGTCAGGGTCAAAATCTCAAATCCAGTAAGGAAAGCACTCGCCTCCCCGAGTAGATCGTTGATCGTTTCTCGAGCAGCTCGTTCGCGGCCTCTGCCGAAGATAGAACGATAATGGACGTTCCCAGTGTATCCAGATGAATTATATCGGAGTCTGACGAATCAATTATAATTGTTAGGATGGATGCCAGGGAAAAGCAACGCACTATGTTCCTTGCTCCACTCCATGTACTTCTCCCACTGGAAGCTCGACGGCATGTCCCGCAGGTTACCAATGAGCGGCAGTTTGCGTGGGCCCGGCGGAAGCGGTAGTCGCGAGCGCGAGCGGATGAGATACCACAGGAGCGTCACTGAAAGCGTAAGGGCCACCATCCATGAAGAGGTGGAGACATCGCGAAACGCGTTCGCTGTCGGAGACATGGGCGTCACAGTGAGAGGAGTCGGCGCCCACAATGCCTCGGGTATCTATGCTGCTCTTCTGTGATGGAAGCCGACGCCGAAAGCGATGCGGCACCCTCTGTGTGTGAATTCAGGTTGAAATTGGGGCAATTACTCGACTGAAAAGCCCAGATTCGCGTCCACACTTGAACAAGGACACGGTGGCATCGACGAGGTTGAGTCAAGTCCTCAGGGCAAGCCTTTTGCAGACTCAGTGGGAAAGTGTACGGACGATAAGGACCACAAAAGCGATTATGGGTACCTGACTAAACTGCCAGAAGCCTCCAGAAGCTCAGTCAATGGTGGTGGCAAGGTGGTGGCACAGTGCACAGGAAGATCGGACCAAGACGCCGCGAGATCAAACATTCAAACTCCGCTTGAAAATTTTCGGCATGTTACATGGACTCGGCCTAGGATAAGTATCAGGGGTTGTAGCGTTTAGTACATCCTACAGTGTTGATTTGAATCATTTTACTTGGCTCCTCTGCTTATGTTGGACCGCGTTTTTCTGCCTCGTGGTACTGACTTGAGTCACTCGATTTCGGCGTCGGCCAATAGTGAAATAAAATAAAATCACAGCTCTTTAAATTTCCCCAGCTGGCACCGTTATTGGCTTTTGGGAATTAATCTAGGCCGTGGAATCGGCAGTATTGTCAGAAGCGCGGGGAAAGCGCGCCGTGATGCGCCATCATCTTCTCACCAATATCCGTGCACAGCCATCACAAACAGACGCAAATCGGAAGTCGGAAATGGGCGGCCTGATGAGCATGTACAGCCGCGCATAAGCGCTCCCTTTTGTAATATTAAGGCGGCTGTCAGCTGCTCCACCTTCATCCACAACTTCCACCATGAATCTCCGAAACCAAAAACGCCGCGCAGGATCCGCAAAAGCCTCATTTGCGCAGCAACAGAAGCGCGCGGGCTTGCTGGTGACGAAGGAGTTGGATACGGCGCTGGCGGAGTGCAAGGCGCTGGTAGAACGCATTGCGAAGGACTGCCGCGCGAAGAACCGGTGCTTCAGGTGAGCGCTGGACCGAGCGCCCGGTAACATACGGCGCTGATGGGCGCGGACAGAGATGTGGAGTTTGATCTGGAGAACGATAAAGAAAGGTGGGCGGCACGCGCGAGACGATGATGCAGCAAGTGCTAATTGCGCCGGATCTGCAGATGTCTGTTTGGCCTCTCAAAAGAGGACCGCAAGTTCGCACCGTCCGACGTACAGCGCGTTACGAAGATATTCGAGAAGCCGTCCTTCTTTATAGATGGCGCCGAATCAAATGATATTGTCCAGGGCAGGCTGGGAGACTGCTGGTTCCTCTCGGCGCTGGCAACCATGTCCACTGCAAAGGGCCTGATTGAAAAGTTCTGTGTCGCGCGGGACGAGAAAGTCGGCGTATACGGCTGGATCTTCTTCCGCGACTCGAGCTGGGTTACCGTCATTATCGATGAGTAAGTTGATTTCATGTCCGCCATCAGGATTGCCGGGTTAACAAATGCAGCCTTCTATTTACGTCGATCCCAAAGTTCGAGGAATTGAACTCCGAGGAGCAAGCGCTGTACCACCGCGATAAGAACTTTTACAACTCCTCTGCTCGCAAGGGCGGAAAGAGTCTTTACTTTGCGCGGTCGGGCACTGAGAACGAGACTTGGGTCCCCCTTATCGAAAAGGTACGTTGATCGGCCTCAGCTATGCTGGTATTTATTTGCACAAAATAGGCCTTCGCCAAATTGCATGGTGACTACGCCTCAATCGTAGCCGGATATTCTTCTGAAGCGATCGGTATGTGCTCCTCTTCTGTTTCTTGATATGTACTCATTGTTACAGAGGATCTTACTGGGTACGTAACCCCCAATCCAACCACATTCTCTCCAGCCCATCCTGACCCCCACCAGCGGCGTATCCACCTTCATCCCCACCAAGGTCGAGCTATTTCCGACTTCCCGCGCCACGCAAGTAAACTAATGCCCCTCTCACGCAGGACATCCTCGACGTAGACCTCTTCTGGAAGGAGGAGCTCCTCCTTGCGACGAAAGACCGGCTCTTCGGCTGTGGCTTCGACACGCTTGACACCGTGCGCAGCGGCAGAGAGGAGGTCTTCGTCAACGGCCTCATCGGCGGGCATGCGTACTCCGTCCTTCGCGCCGTCGAGTACAGGGGCAAGCGCTTCGTCGTGCTGCGCAACCCATGGGGCGACTCTGAGTGGACGGGCCGCTGGTCGGACGGCGCGAAGGAGTGGACAAAGGAGTGGCTCCCTGCGCTCGAAAAGCTGCAGCATGACTTCGGCGACGACGGGGAGTTTGTTATGGAATGTACGTTCATTTATTCATATTGCTGTTTGCTCGTTTATCGTGATTATTGATATCCGCACGAAGATTCTGATTTCCTGGCCAACTGGGACCTCATCGAGCGCACGCTGCTGTTCGACGACTCGTGGGCTATGTCCTCGCAATGGCTGCAGGTCACCGCCCGCCCGCCCCATTCCGCGTGGAGCTATGGTGATATCTCCTGTGCGTCTTTTTACTTTTCTTCCTCCCATCCCATGCAATCTCCTCGATAAAATGACATAAAATAAAACATGTCCGTACTCACGACTCGACCCACAGTCACCATATCCATCCCCGCGCCAACCAAAGCCGTGCTCGTCCTCTCCAAGCTCGACGAGCGCTATTTCCAGGACATCTCGGGCAACTCGTGCTGGACGTTCGACTTCGTGCTCTTCCGGAAAGGTTCGAAAGAGATCGTCGCAGAGTCAAATGCGGGTCGCTTCTGGTCGCGCAGCGTCAACCAGGAGGTGCGGCTCGAAAAAGGAGAGTACGTCGTGCATGTGAGTAGTCGTGATCTTTTCTTTTTCTTAAGGCGCATGTTGAAGATGGTGTGAATAGGTCAGGCTGGACCGGGAAGTGAACACCGAGGTGGAGGTATGTGTATATACAGATGATACTGAGGTATGCGCCTATCTATTCCCCAGGTATACCACGCAGGCAACACCAACCAGCGGAAACTCGCGCGGGTCCAAACCGAGCGCGCAAAGAGCCTGTCAATCGCTTCCAGTGAGCTTTCTCTTCTCCCCTCCACATAGTTGTTTTCGGGGCTCTTACCTCACGGGATCGAACTTAGACTTCAAACCAAGGCTAGTCATCTCTTCTTTATTTCTGCCTTCGTCGACTGACATAGCTAACGTGGTTGATGAACGAACAGCGCCGTGCTGGACCACCTGCCCATCCCGCTGGACGTCCTTGCCGGCCAGGATCTGGCGGAGGTGGACGCCAAAGCCGGGGAGAAAGAAAAGCAGGAAGCTGCGTTGAAGACGGCGGCGACGCCTGGCAATCCACAGAGGGCGGCTGGAGATGCCAAAGTGGGAGTTCCGCCGCGGGGGCCGAATGTCACCGAGAGCATGACGGTCAAGAACTTTAAGAGCAGGCGCGACGCCATGGAACGAGAGGCGACGCTCATGCCAAGGCCCACCGTCGTTCCACCATCTCCCGTGGGTGCTGAGAGCGGCAACTTTTCCGAAGACGAGTCGGCGGGAGGTGAAGACGCCGAGGCGAATCTGGACGATGTGGCCTCCTCGCTTGCGGATGAGGACCTGGGCCTCGATGATGCTCGCTCCTTTGTTGAGCCGCCCTCGGACGTGAGCGACGACGGCGATTCGGAGTATCGTCGGGAAGGGTCCGTCCAGGGGCCTCCCTCGCAGGGCTCCGTCCGGGGGGAGGTTAACCCCCCTCCTCCGGAGGCCCCTGTGGACGAAGGGTACGACAACGACACCTGCGTGCTGGGGCTGCGGGTCTACACGAACAAGGCGTCGCCAGCGCTTATTGGCGGCCAGCTGAGGCACGGGACACGGGCGACGTTGGCGGGGTTGGGTAGTTCCGTGTTGTAGTTGGTGAGAGCTTTGCATTGATTTGTAGATGGTAGCTCTAGATCGGCGTTGCATTTTTCCCAATTTTATACTTTTTATATCAGATATTGGTCGAATCTTTTTCTTCCAACACTCGAGTCTATTTATCCAGAGCGATGGACAGTTCTGTTACGGTCTCGTTGGTATAGTTCTCCTTCATGCTGTCGCTGTCCTGTCCTGTCCACATGCGCAATATATGGTTGTTCGAAAATTCGAATTGTGGCTATCAATGTCGCAAAAGGGCCTGGTCACCTATAAGGGGTTAGGAAGGGTTACAGGCTTATAAGCGAGGTACAGCGACTTATACTAGGCTTACAACCAGGGTATAAGTAGTTATAATTCAATATATCCTTGAGTGATATTGTGGGGCATTGAGGGCTGAGAAGCATCTATATGTTGTCCCAATATCCTAATCTGCCGAGTCGGCCTCAGTCACAAAAAAAAACCCCGTTTTGGGGGTGAATTTACAGGCACTTCGGTCAGTTGTGGAGCGGGTGGAGCTGGGTGGAGTGGGGCTCCAACCCGAGCGCTGAGCACGGTGCAAAACTGTGTTGGTGACATCTGAGCTTTTCCCTGCACTGATAACAGATACTCTGAATGTAATTTGAGTCCTCAACACTTTATAATATAATTACTGAAGACTGACCCTGACCTACCTTGTTAACTGATACTTAATAACAATGATTCTAAGTAGTGAAGTAACTACTCTCCTTCCTGCTGGTACTACAAAGTACCAGCGGAGGGGAGCAACATCTTTTCGAAATTTCACCTCGGCCAGTTATAAGCCGCTATAACCTCCTATAACCCTGTGTAACCCTATAACCTCCGTAAGTCCTTATAACCCAGGATAGCGCAATTTTGAAGGTTATAGACCCCCCAATGATCTTACAGACTTATACCGCCTTATATTAACCTATATTGGCTTATCTCCAACAAAGGCTTTTTGCGACAATTTTCATCAACAAGCCGTCTGGTTCCAACAGTAGATACGTTTGAAATTGTGGTAAAAATCTACATTTACATCAGGGCATGGCAGCCTCAGTTCTCCGTGCGCCTTAATTAACCCGCTTCACGGGTTCTTGAGACCTCCAGGGCGGTTCCTGAACAGACGATCAGTTTCGACACACGGAACCAAAAGCCACAGGCTCGATCACTAACCAGCGGAAGAAAATGGCGGTAAAAGGGATACAGAATCCTGCAGTCATGAATGCTGCGTACTTCAGAGCAAATGTCTTCTTGTGTGTGACGGCCTTGGAGGCATCGAAGGGGAAATGCTGGAGGACGAGGTCAGAGTCGATATCGATGGAATACGATAGCGTACATGGTAGGGACCGTGCCCAGAGGAATATCTCTTCCCAACTTGCGCTGCAGGCGATCTGAGCCGGAGGGCGGAGGAGGCAAGGCGGTAGGACATTTGGGAGGTGGGTGCGGGGTAGTGCGGGGTGGGCAGTGCGGGGTAAATGCGGGGTAAAAGAGGATTATCATCCTGCCGTAAGCTTTTGAACCCATGACCTGCGGTGAGTCATTGTGTACCTTTGTGTGCCTGACAGGGATCTACAGAGATAGGGGTGAAGATCTTGAACCTTGCAAACTCCTTCAGTTTGGGCATCAAAATTTTACTTGCGGAGCCCGGTGCAGCTCGCTTTAAATTTTCTTGTCGTTATTTCATAAATCAGATTTCCTTCCTTTCCTCAAAAAAGCGACGCGGTACCGAATAATTTTCCGCGGAGACCGGCTCGGAGTTAGTCCAATACGTGGGTTCGCATGTTATCTCAGTGCAATAGCCATTTTCCATCCGCTGAGAAGGGCTGGCTCGACAGCAGTGCCTCAAAACTCTCCATCCAAGACCGCGAATATGAGACTGGCGGAAATCAAAGTTGCCTACATAGAACAAGACTCCACGTTCTGACCCGCTCCAAAACGTACGCCTCGATGGCGGAGCTATCCAAGACCTCAGTGGGACACTGTCCAAGACTACGGCAACTCCAGTGAGCTATGTTCAAGCCCCCCGGTTGCCAGATAGTACGTAAGAATTCTTCTGGCGAGACGATGTTCCTGCCTGCTCAAAACCTTAGTTCAAGGCCCCAGGACCGCAAGATTTCAAGACTGTAGCCTACAAGACCTCCATCTTTGGCTATAATTACGAGAAAACGGATCGATCGAACTCTCAACCAGAATACAGTCCAAGTAAGTACGCACGAATAGCCCGGATTTCCCTTTCTATGTACTGGTGTACGCCCTTGCAAGAAGCGTAGGACAGCACTAGGGCAACTTCATTGTTCCCCCAACTTTCCGCATGACCTTCGCCCAGGTAAACAAAACGAATGGCTTTTATAGAATTGCCAACTACACGATTATAGGGCGTTCCAAAAGATTGTAATTTTCTACAAAGCTACGAAGGGATGAAAAAAAAAAGTACGCGATTGTTCGAAATTGACTTATGCAGTCCAAAATGATTGCTCATATTTACGGAGCAGGAATAACCGCGGTGGCGACGTGGCTCCCGCCTCCCTCCGCGGGCGCCATAGCCTGGAACGCAGGAATCCCATTCCCAGACGGGCCCGTAGTCTTCGCGAGCATGCTGTTGACCATTTGAATGAGATTAATCAAATAAAAACTAAAAAATGAAATAAAGAAACGTGTGCGTACTTGTCGATTGCGGCCTGGTCTACGGGCGGCGACATGCCAGTTCCCACGAGGGTCTTGTGCCCGAAGCTCGGCACGCCCGTATTAGTAACGACGTAGAGAAACGCAGGGCCGGGAGGGTAGACGCGGTTATTGGGCGGGGCGATAACGGTGAGGGTGCGCTTGTCCAGTGATAATATGCAGACGAGCTTGACGAGCCGCTGGTCCATGTGTACACCGTGCGTTGCAAAGCCGAGATCCATCAGAGACACTATAATAATATAATGAATGGCTGATGTGAATACGCCAATTATTATTTCTGTGATAAATTCGGAGGTGCGCACCGGTGACACTGGCAGTATTTGCGGGAAGGGTGACGGCGAGATTGAAGGTGGAGCCGTAATTAATAGTTGCGGGCAATCCGGTGTAAGACTTTGCTTTCGTGATTAGCATACTCTCACTCAAATATGCCCGATACGCGGTACTTACTGGCCGAGGAACTTTCATATAAGGAGGGGAGTAAAATTCCAGCCTAGATGAACCAGTGATCGTTAGTTTCCGCACAATCTACCAGCGAGGGAGACTTGCCGATATTCCGTCTGATATTTGGCGGTCGAAACGTCATCATTTGGATTAGACCCCGCTGTGGGAGAAGTACATTAGATCGTTCAATGCACATCAAATGCTCCGAGATCGTGATAAACGCACCTAGCATGACAGTTCCATTTGGTGTAAGACTCGCCGTAGAATGATACATTCTCGGAATTGGCGAAGCCACAAGCCCGGCCGACGAAAAGCGGCTTCCGGCTGGGGCTAAGGGATCATATATCACAGGGGTAAACGCTGGGTTGTCCGCATTACTGTGCCCCACTTGATTACCGACCTACGAGGAAGATGATGAGATACCGAGTTTGAACGTAGTGGTCGAAATTTGATATCTTACGTTTCCATACCCGGCCACACCAGTCTGGGCACCGTTGACGAGCATGACGCGCCCATCCGGAAGGAGGATCATATCGACCATGATCCTGGCCTGAGGCATCCTCTCCACCTGCCACCCGGCAGCAATGCCTGCGGTACTCAACACCATTCTGATGCACTGGTTCGAGGCGGGGGTCTGGGACGAAAGGGAGGACGACGAGACTTTATCGCTGACTGTCGTGCCTCCGCAAATCATGATCTCGGGGGTATAATTATTCGCGGGGGAGAGCGGAAGTAGAACGTGTCCAGCCGAGAACGGGGAGCTAGCATTTGATGTAAGTTCAAGAATCATGTCAACAGAGTTTTTTTTTTGAGAGAACGTACCTGATACGAACTCCGTTGGGGATCGCCGGCAAACGTTTCTCGGTGTTAGTTCTCCAGTTCAGGATCATGGCGGCTTGGTTCGCGGAGACAAATATTGTCCCATCAGGAAGAGCGACAAGGTTGGGAAAGTGGTTTCCGTTCAGGGTGTCTATCAGGAACTGGCTCGGGATCTGTAATCCATTGAAGCCTGTGCGGAGAAAAGAGTTTTATTATAATATATATGTGAGGATTCAATTAACGAACCGTTTATGTTCTTCGGTGGCTAAATTTCATGTTGTCAAATTTCTGAGGAGGTTGATAAAACCAAATAAACTCACGTAAAATTCGTAACTCGGGTTGTTGATTCCTACAATTGACAATTCAGTTCTCAATAATCTAGTGGACGGAGTATGTACTGCATACCGGCTGAATTGATAAAACTGTCGCTAACATTTTAGTTATCGAAGCGTCATTCTGAGAGTCAATCATTACCTGCCACTTTTAGAACCACCGAATATAATAATGGACCCGTCTTCAATGCGTACCTGATTCCGAGATTAGAAAGGCGCATGTCAAGAAGTGAATTCCTACTCACCGACGAGGGATACCACCTTGGCGATGTTAACCGGACACGCTTTGGGCTTTCAAAGACGTCACAGGTGCCCGTGGTGCAAGGCGTGAAGAGGCGGACCGCCTGCAAGCCATTGGCGCCTAACATTTTATTCAACCCTCAGTTGGAATGGAACTGGGAAAATACACACCGGTCGTGACGATGGGGTTCCCCCCAGAATTGACGAGCGTGCCGTTGCTGATGAAGCTCCCCGTTGCGCACCACGTATTGCTTAGAGGGTTCAGGGCACGGACTTGCTGGGTGTTCAAATCCAACTCCACGGCCCACGCAACATGTCCATTGACGGTAAGGGGGTTGTGTTCTCTGGGATGATGGTCAGGTCCTGCCGTGCAATTGGGGATGCAAGAACGAACACTTTATCGTATATAACGGCTTTGGTTTCCGAAACAACGGCCAGCTGCATGGCGCTCACGCCAGTAGTGCTGAAAAACGGTGAATTGATGGAGACAAGGAGACAATGAACGAACCCTTTCTGAACAAGAGACCATGTTGCCTGAGCGACCGAAGTGCGGGCATCAAGTTCAGAAGCAGCACCTTCGGAGGAAAGCAGAGACACCAAGATAATGAGAGTGGCTGAAAGACGGTCGGATAATAAAGAGAGGCGCATGGTGGCTAAGACAGAGGAGCCTCAGTGCGGATGTCAGGAGCTTTATAGAAAACTGCAAGTTTCAGAATTACATTCGCGCCGCAATTGAAACAGAAGGGCCCAGGTAGCTGCGGCAACTGATCCGGGACCAGGGGCGGGACGAGGCGCAACATCAGGGAGCGCGATCGGTGGAGCGATGGAAAAAGGGATGTCCTGTCTGTCAATTCGACATCTGTCTGGCAAAATCCGGCAAAATCCATGAGCGAAAGCATCAACAGACTAACTGGAAGTCGTGGCTCATGCATACCGAGCCTTATCACTCGTGAACTTGTGGGCGATAATCTGGCGTGTTCAAAACTACGATGTGATTGAGATCGATTTTTTTTTACTAGGCTATAGCGCTCAGGGGTACCCCGCACCGAGAATGTATCGGAGGCCCCTTAATCGAATTTTGCAGAACTCGCGTTTGGGAGGGTTTGGGAAATTTTTGAAATTTTTCCTTGCCTAAAAAGTCAGTGTATGTCAGTGAATTTGGGCTCCAATAAAGCAAATAAATCACCGGAGATCAGGCCTATGCTGGGAAAAAAAAAATCCGTTTTAATACTATAAGGTGTGTCCAGAGCCCCTTAGGTGAGTTGTCCAACCCAGTGTAGTTGATTTTTGTGGGTACACCTTGACAGCGGTTCAGGGTGGTATTATTGCGATTCTCAGCCATGTAATACAGCCGCTCGTATAGTACTAGAACCTGCTCGAGAAATGACTCCTGGGAAGCTTCCATGCATCCTATCATGACTGGTATATTGAGAGAGACATACCGGATTCATTCCTCGAAGTTCCAGGCTGGAATCCTAAGTTCTGCCCGTTCTAACTTCGACGATAATCGGCTACAGAATCAGGCGACATGCCACCGATGGTAGCATTACCGCGCCGTTCCAGGCCTGTCACGTCTTCCAGGAACAGAGTGCCGTAAAATCGACTCTTTGCTGAGTAGCTTCGAGTGGTAGGATTCTAAGAACGAAGTGGCGCAAGTTGTGGGATGTTTGGTACTCGATTCAAACTCCGAACCGGCTACCGGATCGGAATTCCGACTTACAAGATAATTTTGATGGACACTAGTACTATGCCACTCCACACCCTGTTTGCCAAATAACCATCGAAATTCACATATGAATTGCAATTGTCTGAAGCTTAAGCTTCCTAACGGCCCTCCGGGCATCCCTGGTATCTTTTACCTGGATGCTGGAAGGGATACCGACTCCAACTCGCTTCTACTTTAAATACGTAGACCTGACTGGCGCCCTTTTACTCCGTCTGCAGAAATTCGCCTTTAACACAACACGCAGTTGTTATATGAGCACAAGTTAAAGCACCTGTTTGAGTCGGTGAAGTATATATATAGGTAGAGATAGCTCGGCCGCGCAGTCAAAGTTTAAAGAAGTTTCAAAAGACCGGCCCAGGATGGAGCTCAACACAGAGGCATTGTGATTCGTGAACGACGTGCCGGTGAATCTTGCTCAAGCTCCAGCACTCAGTCGGGCGTTCAAGGCACTTTTGAGTAATATATATACGAAACATGACGTCGGGAATTGGAAATAATATGGGATTTCGGACTCGAGGAACTCAGACTCGAGAGCGGTTACATTTGCCCTGTGAACACTGGTTTAAAAGTAGTCAAAAAAGACTCCAAAAATCGATTTTTGAACTACGTAAATTTGACAGAAAAAAAGGAGCGGCGTGAAGGACGGGGTCTTCCCTGGGAAGCTGTCGAAGGGCGGCGAGAGCTTCAGGCGATGTAAGAGAAGCCTGCGATAGATTGAAGTCGCCGATGTGACACATCTCGAAAGCCTAAAGAGAATAAGAAAGCCGCTCGAGATCAGATTTAGGATCTCGGGAAAATATTCCTTGGCGACTTTGCGGACCAGAGGAGGAGCAGAAGACCAGAGCTTTCCCTGAGAAAGCCATTTGCTTTCTTTGAAGGACTTGGTGGCCATTTTTCGTTGAGAGGACGAAGGTATCTTTACTTTCTATTGCTATGCAATCTCACAAAATAATTTATTCCGGCCGTTTTCCTCCGTATACTGATGTTGCTGGGTCAAGTTATACTTTGTGTCAACTTTGTGTACTCGAGAAAGTGGACAGTAGAATAATACGCGACCTATAAAGTTGCAAAATGCTTGGATTCTCTTGGATTCTCGCCGGTATTGCCCGAGATTTGTTCGCCTGTGCGCTGTTCCGTTCTTTTCATCAACTTCCCCCGCCCCGTATATGTTCGAAGCAGTGAACCGTTACGAATGAACACTTTGCGAAGTGGTGACAGTGATGTCCGAGTTATGAACGCCAAGGCCAGTGAACACCTTGAGGTGATGGTGACATGGCGTGAACCTTTGGTCGAAATGGTACAGTAAGACAGATGTCGGCATATGCGCTCGTCATGCGAGCTGATTGCAGGCTTTTATTTTCCAAAGGACTCGGAAGGAATGGTGTATCCGCCGGATCAAAACGCACCAGTACAAACTTTCAGGAAATGCGAAATACCGGTTTGAGGGCAACGGGTGTAAGGATCAAAACGGATCATCACATGATGTACAAATATTCTGAAAATGTATTGGTTGGAGGCCGTTGGTAGGAATTGTAAGTGATGCGGAAAGAACGGAAGATCACATGATGGACAAATTTTCAGGAAAAGTGAATTATGAGAAGGAGACCCGGACCTAATCGGTACCAGGAATTGTCTGAAGCTTAAGCTTCCTAATTTTTGAGCTTCAACTGCGCTGCAGGTAGCCGTAGGCTCGATTCCAACCTCTTACATAGAAGCGAGCTTGTCGACGTACATCGACAAGCTCGGTCACTGGGCTACGCTGCAGGAACATCGCCGAGGTGGGAACTAAAACGGGCTTATGCAAGATTTCGATCGAGAATTTGGCAGGCCGATCAAGGCACCAAAAGTACTCAAAACTGGATTTGATCTTCTGGTGGCCGCAAATCCTACTGGAATGCTCTACAAAACTTAGGAGAAGTATTTCATATATTAGGCAAGTGTCCCTCTTTTTCATGGAAGCTTTCAGCTCATATTTCAGTTGCTACATCAAAATCTTGGGACATATTGCATAAGTGTGACAAAGATAGTATGTACATGGGCTGCTGCAAAAATGTTCAGCGTGGTCCCAAGCGGCGAATTGGTGACTAATTTCTTTTAATTTGTCTGCCTCTCAGATTGGCAGATTTAACAATTTAACAATGTGATATTCATCTACGTACGGCCGTACTTAGGTATAAATACCTCAATGAACCCAATATGAGAGACAGAGACAATAAGTATCGTGATAGTCGTAAGAGTCGTGGCGCGCGTCAGAGTCGTAAAGCCCGTACGACCACATCAGACTTTTGACAAAAAACTTGTGACAGCTTGTGGGAGTTTGTTTGGGCTTGTACAAGCCGAACAAGCTCACAAGTTACAAGTAAAAAGTTTGCCCTGATTCCTGACAAGCTCGAAATTTTCCAAAAATTTTTTTTTTGGAGGGTGTCCCCTGGTCTTTTCAAAACAATTGGGGTATCTTTTTTTTCCAAGTTCTGACTTGTGAGCTTGTCAGCTTGTCGACAAGCTCACACTGGCAAGCGCTAACTAGTAACAAGTTCAAACAAGTCACAAGATTTTTGTCAGAAACCTGAAGCGTGAGGAGGACGTTTTGGGCATATGGTGAAGGAGTGTTATGTACGACGAGCGGTGGGATTCCGTGCCACCATGGTACACTGAAAGCTCCCAAAAATCCGCCCCGCCAGCCCTATTGAGCTCGTGTGCCAGTCACTTGCACATGGCTCGTCAATTCCTTCGTCTGATCGTGTGGGGGCTTGTAATCAAGCCATTGAGACTAGGTATTTGGCCGATGTAATACTGGGAAATTGTGAGAGGCCAAACTGTGGGCTGGTCGGTGAAGAGGGACTTAACCAGAGAGCCCGCAAAGCATTTTACGGGCCTCAGAGCCGCTCCGAGCCATCCACCTCCCGCTCCGCCGAAGATGCATTATCAAGGCCCGAATATCAGCGCCAGAAAACCCGATTCAGACTCAGAAAATTCCAACTCAACTTCTCCTTCCACTGACAAGTTCCACAAATGGGCGATTCTCACTCGCCTTTCAACGTCTTGTTATTTTATATAATTCAATACTTTGCCTTTCAAATTGCACCTCCGCTGTGCCTAAATTTGGCAATCCTAGGTGTGCCTGGAAGTTATAGCGAAAGTATTTGACTGACAAAATGATTTTTTTCTGCGTGTTCTCTTGGAAGACTTGGGTGAAGACATTCAGAATTTTTGGTAAAAATAACAATATTTTCAGCATCACCTCAGATTTTACAATATAATCCTTGTATAATCCAAAAGATTCGGCCCAAAGTTATTGGAAGACTACCGAGAACAAAATCATCTTGTTATCTGGATATCTTTACCATATGTTCCAGGCTTATATTGTGCCATGGTCATTGTTCCCACAACTTTGCATAAACAAAATTGTAGACGATGGATAGTCAGTCGTAGTCTACAGGCAGTAAGTAAATATATATAAGTATGAAAAAGGGAATAGACGTACCCTCAGTCGTACAACGATGTGTAAGGCTGAGGGTCGTTAGGGGCCGAAGCCCCTTAAATACGATCGAGAATGAAACAAACAAATACGTGTAAAGAACCAAACGCTACTCGCCATATCAGGAGATTCACTCCTCAACAAAAATGAATGGCTTTCATATAATTACCAACTATGCGATTACAGGACGTTCCAAAAGACTAAAAACAAATATAATTTTCTACAAAGCTGCGAAGGGATGAAATAAAAAAGTACGTGATTGTTCGAATTTGGTTTTTGCAGTCCGAAATGATTGTTCAGAATTACGGAGCAGGAATGACCGCGGTGGCGACGTTGCTGCCGTCTCCCGTCGGGGGCGCCATAGCCTGGAACGGAGGAATCGCGTTCGTAGACGGGCCCGTAGTCCGCGCGAGCATGCTGTTGAATATTTGAGTCAGATCAAGTCAAACAAAACTAAAAAAAATGAAATAAAGAAACGCGTGCGTACTTGGCGATCGCGGCCTGGTCCACGGGAGGCGACGCGCCAGTGCCCACGAGGGTCTTGTGCCCGAAGCTCGGCGCACCCGTGTTGGTAACGACATAGAGAAACGCGGGGCCAGGGGGGTAGACGCGGTTCGTGGGCGGGGCGGTGACTCTGAGGGTGCGCTTGTCCGCTGATAATGAGGAGACTAACTGGACGAGCCGCTGGTCCATGTGCACGCCGTGCGTGGCGAAGCCGAGGTCCATCAGCGCCACTACAATTATATGAATGAATACGGTACATAGATGAATTCGGAGGGTGCGCACCAGTGACATTTACGGTGTTTGCGGGAAGGGTGACAGCGAGATTGAAAGTGGTGCCGTAATTGATTGTGGCGGGCAATCCGGTATAGGACTTCAATTTCATGGTTAGCAGACTCTCTCTCAAATATGCCCGACACGCGGTACTTACTGGCCGAGGAACATTCATATAAGGAGGGGAGTAAAATTCCAGTCTAGATTTAATCAATGATCGTTAGTTTCCGCACAATCTACGAGCGAGGGAGACTTGCCGATATTCCGTCTGATATTTGACAGTGGTAACGTCATTGTTTGGATTCGACCCCGCTGTACATTGAATCGGCATTTGATTCAGTGCCTCGGGATCATGATGAACGCACCTAGCATGACAGTTCCATTTGGTGTAAGACTCGCCGTAGCATGATACAGTCTCGGAATTGTCGACGCCACAAGCCCGGCCGACGAAAAGCGGCTTCCGGCTGGGGCTAAGGGATCGTATATCACAGGGGTGAACGCTGGGTTGTCCGCGTTACTCTGCCCCACCTGATTGCCGACCTACGAGGGGGAGGGTGAGAGACCGAGCTTAGGTTGAAATTTGAGATCTTACGTTTCCATACCCGGCCACGCCAGTCTGGGCACCGTTGACGAGCATGACGCGCCCATCCGGAAGGAGGATCATATCGACCATGATCCTGGCCTGAGGCATCCTCTCCACCTGCCACCCGGCTGCAATGCCTGCGGTACTCAACACCATTCTGATGCACTGGTTCGAGGCGGGGGTCTGCGACGAAAGGGAGGACGCCGAGACTTTATCGCTGACTGTCGCGCCTCCGCAAATCATAATCTCGGGGGTGTAATTATTCGCGGGAGAGAGCGGAAGTAGAACGTGTCCAGCCGAGAACGGGGAACTAACATTTGGCTCATAAGCTCAGAATCACGCCGCCGGAGTTTTTGAGAGCTCGTACCTGATACGAACTCCATTGGGGATCGCCGGCAAACGTCTCTCGGTGTTGGTTCTCCAGTTGAGGATCATGGCGGCTTGGTTCGCGGAGACAAATATTGTCCCATCAGGAAGAGCGACAAGGTTGGGAAAGTGATTTCCGTTCAGGGTGTCTGTCATGAACTGGCTCGGGATCTGTAATCCATTGAAGCCTGTGACAGCAGAGAACAGTGTTACTAAAGTATATATGGAAGGATTCAATGAACTAACCGTTTATGTTCTTCGGTGGCTAAATTCCATGTTGTCAATTTCTGAGGAGAATGATAGACCAAAATGAACCCACGTAAAATTCGTAACTCGGGTTGTTGATTCCTACGATTAACAATTCAGTTCTCGGTGATCTACTGGACGGAGTTTGTGCGCATACCGGCTGAATTGATAAATCTGTTGTACACATGTTAGTCATCGAAGCGTCATTCTGAGAGTCAATCAGTACCCGCCACTCTTAGAGCCACCGAATATAATAATGGACCCGTCTTCAATGCGTACCTGATTCCAAAATTATGATGGTGCATGTCAAAAAGAAAATGTCCACTCACCGACGAGGGATACCACCTTGGCGACGTTAAGCGGACACGCTTTGGGCTTTCAAAGATATCGCAGGTCCCCGTGCTGCAAGGCGTGAAAAGGCGGAGCCCCTGCAAGCCATTGGCGCCTAGCATTTTATTCAACCCTCAGTTGGAATAGAACTGGGAAATTACAAACCAGTAATGACGATGGGGTTTCCCCCAGAATTGACGAGCGTGCCGTTGCTAATGAAGCTTCCAGTTGCGCACCACGAGTTACTTAGGGGGTTCAGGGCACGGACTTGCTGGGTGTTCAAATCCAACTCCACGGCCCACGCAACGTGTCCATTGACGGTAAGGGGGTTGTGTTCTCTGGGGAGGATGGTCAGGGCCAGCAGTGCCATTGGGGATGGAAGAACGAACACTTTATCGTATATAATGGCTTTGGTTTCCGAAACGACGGCCAACTGCATGCCGCTCACGCCAGTAGTGCTGAAAAACGGTTAGATGGTGGAGGTAAGGAGACAATAAACGAACCCTTTCTGAACAAGAGACCATGTCCCAGAGACTGAAGCACGGGCATCAAGTTCGGACGCAGCACCTTTGGAGAAGAGCAGAGACACCGAGATAATGAGAGTAGTTGAAAGACGGTCGGATAGTAAAGAGAGGCGCATGGCGACTGATACAGACGAGTCTCAGTGCGGATGTCAGGAGCTTTATAGAAACTGCAAGTTTCAGAATTACATTCGCGCCGCAATTGAACAGCTTCACCTTTCCTGTTACCACATGCCGGGGAGCGGGAAGAGAGCGCGCACATTCATCGAGATATCAGCGCACAGGGAGCGCGATATGGAGACTAATTATATTAGTGGAGCGATGGAAACCAGGGATGTCCTGGACGTCTGTCAGTTCGACGTCGTCTATATCTGGCAAAATTCATGAGCGAAAGCATCAACAGACTAACTAGAAGTCGTGGCTCATGCATATTGAGCCTTATAATTCAATGTCGTGAACTTGTGTGCCGACAATTTGGCGTGTTTAAAACTATGATAAGCATACGATGATTGAGATCGAGTTTTTCTTACGGGGCACCAAATTACAACCGCGTTTCAGGGTGGTATTATTGCGACCTTCAGCCGCTCGTGTAGTACTAGCGCCTGCTTGAGAAGGGATCATGAATCCTATCTTGACTGGTATATTGAGAGAGGAGATATACCGGATCCATTCCTTGAGGTTCCAGGCCAGAATCGTTGTTCCTTCTTCCCGCTAAGATAACCGGCTACAGGATCATGCGACATGCCAACAGTAGCGCCACGGCTCATCTTCCAGGAACAGAGTGCCGCAAAATTGACTCTTGGCTGAGTAGCTCCAAGTGGTAAGATTCTAAGAACGAAGTGACACAGCCGCAGGTTGTGGCATCTGGTAATCGATTCAAACTCCGAACCGGCGGCCGGATCGAAATTCCGACTCTGACTCAAACTAAGTGCTTGGGCCCTAGGCGGTCAAAGGAGCAACTGCAAAAAACTGTCCAGCGGCCCAAGCGGTGCATTGGCGAGTAAATATTTGCTTTTAAATTTATCTCAGATTGACAGATTCAGATGGTTTGCAATGTATTTTACGGCCTTGTGGCTGCCCCAAGCCGTTCCAGTTCCCGCTCCGCTGAAGATGCATCATTTCCACACCGTGAGGTCCGGATCTCGGCACCAGAATACCCCGACCAAAAAAAACCGACTCAATTTTCTGCTTCCACAAATGGGTGATTCTCACGTTTTATTTTTTGAGCAAGGGTCACACAGTACGATTCGAGCGAAGCCAATGATAACTTATTATGGAGAGACAATGATACCAAACCGTCCAAAGCCTGCTCTTCTCCATTGATTTTCTCGAAAAAGTTGTGGATATCACCATTGCCCAATCAATCGGATACTCAAGAATTTTCTGTCGCATTTGAATCCATTTATTTATGGCACTCGGGCGGCATATGATGCCTCAATTAGTAGGTTGACCTTGGGTTGACCATTGACAAAATCAACTTGAGGCTTCCCAGAACTGATCTCGGCAGTATCGGCACAAAGGAGTCACAGTACCTTTAAGTAAACGCTTGAAATTGTGAGTACCAACATTCCATGCTCATGATAAAATGATGCGACAGTTTGATCCGTGTCCCCACCGCCTTGATGCGCCCACGGAGGCTGTGTAATTGTGTTGATGGTCGTTGATATGCTTCTTTCTTTTGCTTCTGATCACAAGTGTGCCCGCTTTCACTAATAAATCTCACTTCCCGTCGGCTGCAAGCAGTCGGCACATCGATATCTTTCAACCTTTCAGCCTCACATAAAGAACGCACGGGGGGCTAATCGGACGGGGCAGGTGCTGCAGACTCAATCACTGGCGACTCTCGGTCTAAACTCTCAGTCTGCTTGCTTTTTCCATATACCAGCGTTTGGCTCCGAGTCTGTGCAGCCTTCGAATTCACATCTTCATCTAATTGATCGCTGGTGCGAAAAACATTGCAAACAGAGGCCGTTGCCGTCAAGCGCCCAAATTCGAAGAGTCCTTAAAATGGTAGAAAGAAGAGCGCCACGTGTGTTCAACGTGCCAGGAACTGTTGAGGGTGAGGCAGAAAGTTCCAAATCTAGACTTACACGCCGTATCGAATTGCTCGAATCGTGCCGCCTTCTGGCCACTTTAATGTTACCTGGATCTTTGTTCTTTGCCACTTCCTCAGCGAGTCGGGGACCTTTACTGCCAATATGGCTGCGGCCCGCCTTCCTAGTACTATCGACTTGACTGGCAGCCCTAAATCAGATATTTTCAACGACTCGACAACAGAATCTCGCCTTCTAGTTTTACTCCGCGAGTCTCAGCGCGAAGCAGAGGTCTTGCGCAGAGAACTAGAAGTTGTTCAAAACCAGACGGACGCAGATCAGGCTCTTCTTGAACAGCTCGTGTATTCCTCGAATCCCGTACACCCAGTGGCAGCCGTCGCAGAAATGTGCAGCTTACAGGAGCGCCTCGCGTGCGCTGACGCAGAGACTCAAGAGGCCAAGGAGCAGATACGCTTCGTGGAGGACAATTGGGCTCACGTTGATCGCTATTTGTCCACGATCGAGTGCCAGGCAAGAGATGCACGCGCCGCGTTTTCCCGAATTTTGGCTGGGGACGACAGCACACTCCTCCTGCCTCACGAATCTCATCCCACCATGCCGACAGAAATACCTCTGCGAGATTATCTTTCTGTTAGCAGCGCTGCTTCAGGCGGCCGACCTTCCTGCTTCCCACCTCCTTCGGACAAAAGACATCATCATTCACTGCCGCCAATCACCCCACTTCGAGTACCGCCTCGTTCCGTTCAACTGCGTGGTGTTCGCCGACAGACGAAGAGTCCACAAAGCGGCAGAGTCGAGGAGGTACCCAGAACATATGTTAGTGTGATTTCATTTTTAGGCACTCCCGCGAAACTCATCTCTCCACACATGCAGTCGCTTCTCGAGATCGATCTCCGGTCACAACCGCCTGCTCGTTCCAATTCGAGATCATTTGCGCCGTTCTCCTCGAATATTCCCATCCGCAACCGTAACGAGAGAAAGGCCCACCGCCAACACCTCCCACCCATCGAACTAGTTCCACCAGAACGCGAGACATCATGTCGCGCGG
Organism: Mycena rebaudengoi; assembly: GCA_029282285.1. Taxonomy (NCBI): domain Eukaryota; kingdom Fungi; phylum Basidiomycota; class Agaricomycetes; order Agaricales; family Mycenaceae; genus Mycena; species Mycena rebaudengoi. Next base: position 279,030 of record JARJCX010000144.1, read on the forward strand.
GGAGCTCACTCACTCATGATTTCCCCCTCCCGCCCCTCCAAATCATCCAGCATAACCATCCACCGCCGCCCCCGCCCCCACTCTTACTTCCCTCACGCTCCCCACCGCCATCCGTGACGTCGACATCGGAGCAGAAACATCAGTACCATCATCGGTTTCCTGTGGCGGGCGGTGCAGCGAACACGCTCGCGGATAGACGCCGTCTAATGCGTCCGGGAGCGTATGAGACGGTGGTGTTTGCGCTGGATCCAGAGACCTCAAATTCACACGGAAGTTACAATAAATGAAGAGGAACTGACTAGTTAAATACAATTCTCTACACTCCCTCTTCCTGTCTCTGTACATACTCGCCTCCAAGGGGATGGAATCCTAGATTCAGTTTTTGGGGTGTGGACAGAGGACGGAGGATGGCTGGAAATCTTATGTGTTCGGATGTATGCGCCTTGTGTACTTGTTCGCTGACGGCTCTGACTGAAGTATTTTTGAATCTGTCCATTGATGCTGCGCGATAGCCTCGGAAATAAAAGCTAGCGCCCGTGGACATGCATACAGGCGTCAATTTCGAGCCATTGCAATGTGAGGAGGTCGAATATCCCCCAAGCGAGGATGCACCGAGCTGGGCGAAGAAAAGAATCTGAAGCATTATTGCCGAAGATGGGCGTCGAACTGTAACCGTAAGTGTACCCCATGAAGAACCCACCTTAGTACATGGCTGCTGTTGCGACGCTGCACAGTGTGCCTCATCTTTCAACCTCTTTCCTTCCAATACGGCGCTGTATCTTTCGTCGGCCACTGGTCTAACCATAAGCTTTCGTAATCGGTCGCGCGCGACGAGGATTGGACTAGGGTTATCATCCAAACAGTAGCTGGGTGGATGGTGGAAGTGGTGATTGAGAAATCAAGCGTAAGCTGCTGAAGGCAAACGAACCTTTTTTAACAGCCGACATGCTGAGTACCATCGTTCGCAGTCTCGTAGGAGGTACTCCAACTCCACCACTAGACGCACACGGCGAATATCTGCTCGAGGCAAAATGTAACCCCAGGCCACCAAATACTATACATGCGCGGAAATCGACATAGTAGGTGTTGTATCGGTGCATAAATTGGAGGCCCTTGCCACAGAGCCGCCTAGTGACACATGTGGAGGAAAGCGACTGGGATCTTGTCGGTGGGATGCCACTGCAAGAACGGTTGACTATGGCTATCACACGGCAGCGTGAAGCTTGAAGATTTGCCGCAAACCGTTGCGAGATTAAGGAGAGCGACATAAGCTTCAAGGAATCCAGGAGCAATCGATTAAAGAGGCAGGAAGAGATAAGGAAGAGATGGATGAAAAGTTCGGAACCAAATCCCGGCCCGGCCAACTCTCGGTGCCGCTTTGTTGCCGCCGGCTAGTCTCACTCTCCTTAGCCGCCGGCCTTCTTCAGCGAATATCCAACGATATCACAATATGTCCAATCCACGACTTCGCCCAGGTGTTGCGCTACCACACATTTGCGGTTAGGTGACCGTCTATATATAGCCACAGGCGCTGGAGAATCCGGGAAGGCAATGCCACCCCGGGCCCTGCCTGCACACGAGAGTGTTGCATGGTGGTGGAAGTTTAAGGACACGAAAGTCGCTATAGGGAAAATTTGTTGGATATGTCAGGTTTCACCTTTTTTTTCTTTTTCTTTTTCTTTTTTTTATTACTCTATTAAATATTATAGTTGTTTCGCCCCATCTACTCGTGCATTGAGAGGTATCAGACCCACGTGTAGCGGTTAACGTAGGTTCTTTTTACTCATGAGCTCAGCTTGCTTTCCACCCGCAGTGTGCCCTTCGCGACCAGGCGTCGAAAAACCTTCTTTGCTGCAGCAGCAAGTCGATCTCAGGATTTCACGAGTGCGTTATAAATTTGTAGTCCATCTGTTGATTTCGAATTGTAGTCTGTCATTTGCAAGACGGACGTTAGCATCCGAAAAGACAGCGCTTTGTGTGGGTCGCAAGCTCCACCAACCAAAAAAAATGATGTGCAGCTTAGGACTTGTAACACTCGAGAGGAACAAATGATTTTCCAGTCGCCGCGAATACAATGGGGCTACTCCGTGTCCTGCGGGTGCACGACAAGCTTGATACCGCTCACACCATCCGCCTTCATTCTTTCCAACGCTTCCGGGACGGCGGCAAGCCCCTTGGGGAGAATCTCAAGCCTGTTGGGCTACGGAGGATGTGGAGTTTAACGACTTGTACGGTTCACAGCCCAAGCCACATACCACGATCACCCCTTTCTCGAACAGCTCTGGCAAATTCTTGATGATGTGCTTCCCAAACATCGTATGTGCTGGCGTTCCCACCAAGGCTCGCGACGCCTCCGATTTATAGACGTCTGGCCCGGTGTAGAAGCCAGCGACGCGGACTAACGACACTGTGTCGTTTGAGCGGGTCGTCGGGTTGAACTGCTGGACGGTGACAATGGTTCCGCCTTGTGCAACGCAGTCGTACGCTTGGTCAATGGCGCCCGTAAAGGTCGCGTCGTAGACCACCTTCACTTTGTTCGCGAGGGCGGGCACGGCGGAGAGGGCGTCCAAAGAAACCGCGTGTCTGTCGATGAATTCGGTCGCCCCCAGTTGGCGCAAGTATTCGACGTGGGCCAGCGATGCGTATGCGACGATCTTTGTGAAACCGAGAAACTTGAGGAGTTGGATGACTGATGTGTTGTGGTTAGTCCCGCGTTCTTTTCCAAAATACGCCCTCCGCTCACCATATTGGCCGGTGGAAGTACTGGCTCCGATGACGAGTGCAGATCCCCCCTTTTGTTGTTTCTCCCAAGAAAAATTCGGGTTCAGTCCCGCACCAATCGGCGCAGGAGCGAACAAGCCTATACACGCCGTGCTAAAAGTGATAGGGGCGGTGGATACCTCGTCGAAGGTCAAGTTCTCTGGCATCTGTATATGCAGAATTCATCATTGGTGTCCATTTCCTCATAATTTCATACGTGATGCTTACCCGAATAACTATACCAGCGACAAGAGCGACATACTGCTGAAACCCACCGCCGAGCATGCCTGCGAATCTAGAGCCATATGTACCGTAAACAAACACGGTGGAATGACCGCGACAGATGAACGTACATCCGGTCCCCTTTGGCGAATCCATGTACATCCGCTCCAACTTTTTCGACCACGCCCGCGAAATCTGCACCCAGAACGGCAGGATACTCCTCTATCCCGACGTCGTGTTCGCGTTGCAAATAGTTCATCGGGTTGAGGGCGACAGACATGATCTTGATGAGAACCTCGTCTTTACCCGGTGAGGGGATATCGCGGGTTCCGAGAACGAAATCGGCTTTGGGAGTCGGGATGAGGAGTGCCTTCTGCTGCATGGATGCTAGTAATCGAGGATGTTTTCAACGAATCAATCGAAGTGGGCATCAGTTTTGTCTTCTCGGTTTTATAATCTTTCTCCAAGTGGAATGTATGTCCGTTACTTGTCCGTTACTCCATAACCGAGTATGACTCCCTTAAGCATACCTAAGCATGGCTTATTCAGAATATTAAGCCATTGCTTGATAAGCACACCGAGATTGACGGAACTTCAAGTGGAAGCGTGTGAGAGAAACGGGTATTGCGGGGTTCGGGATACCAAGAGAAATTGACTTATATTCGGGTTCAAATACTGGAAGACAAGCTTTCACCAAAGATCTTAGATTTAAACTAGAGCTAGCGTCGCAGTTGAAATATGTAAGGCTGCTCATGGAGCTCAGAGAAGGATAATCGCTGGCGGCTCGACTTGAGTATCACGCATGTAGCGGTAAGTGAGGGTTCACGGTGGTAGATTGCAGTGGTAGTCAGATTTTATAGGAGGGAGGTGCTCCCCTGATATACAGTAGCTAAGGAATATTCGATAACCTTCCAGCGCAATCCACTGAGTCATGGAGGCAGTGTTCTGACTCAACAATGCCCAAGGCTTGCCCGAGTACAACAAGGCAGCGTCGAACCGTGAGAATAAATGTGAAAAACGAGGCATGTAGGCTAAAATAGGACACAAGCCTAAGAGCGCCAATATCCATCACAAAGCGCTGACTGCGTCGGCCAAAAGCCTTGTATATGTTAACTTTCACATTGCCGATACAAGCAGCGAAATTATTAATTCGACTCCACTTCTTTCATTGTTTGGAGTTTCTTTTGAAGTTGTGTGAGTACCAGGTTTCGCGATGCTCGTCAACACTTCACAGTGCACATTTTTCAAATGAGTTCAACCCCCTCAAAAAGGTAATTTGTTGCTTGAAAAGGCAACTATCACGGTCACTGGGTCGCGGTTGCATCGAATCCCGTCGTAACGGGGTGGTCACGGTCCTACTGTCCGTTGCTTCCACAAAGTAGCAGCAATTTCTGCAGTTTTTCTTGGTATGCTTATTCTACCCTAAATGTTCGTATATACACGAATTGTACGATCTGCTGCGTGAACCATCAAATGACGGCCATAATAAAAAGTGCATTTCGAGAACAATATTAATCTCTCACGGGAGGAAGGAAGCCCACAATACTGATACGCTCGTTCTGGTACCTCAGGATTTCAAACATACATCGCGGATGAGGTAGGAGACAGGTCCATATCGCGGGAGCGGCGCATATGATCGATGCACCGCACTGGCCACACGACACAGAACATGCTCATCGCAATCCATAGAGGCAGCACATCGAAGCCATAAAATAAACCCTCATGCATGTGTGTGGATGGCGGATATTCAGCCCCAGTGTATCTGGGTGGGGAGTTCTGGTCAATGGACGTTTGTAGCACCAAAAGACACGCACCCAGTAGCGGATTCCGCGATGAGGAAGACGGAGCGCATGAGGATGGCAGAGGACATCATGCACAGAATGCGGTAAAGGACGCGCCAGTCGTATATGGGGTCGCGGGAGAGGATCCGCAGGTGTTGCTCCTTATGGGTGGGGAATTCGTGCGATCTGCGGTGTGGAGAAGTGAATCAAATAAGATCGCAGTAGGGACGCAAATGGAAGGTTGGTAACGCACAAGCGCCACCCGAATATGATTAGTATGAAGGTGAAGAATAGGAAGGAGATGAGCTGCAGGCACAGGCCAACCAGGGATAGCTGGATCACGGGAGTTAATAATTATACACGGACGGGTACTGAATTATCGGTGCCTTGTGGCCAATATCCACGAGTTGGGTTTGTGTGGAGGCCGTTCCGAGGATGCCGCCGGTGGCCTGGAGGATGAAAGTTGCAATATCACTGCATATGAAAATCGGGACAATGCGAGTGCGGCGGACGAGTAGGCAGCGGATGGCGACGACCTCGTCGAATGTGGCTGCCAGGCGCGAGAGAAGCGCGTAGTCAAGGGCGAGGAACAAATAGGGCTGAGAATTTGTAAATTACGGAGACTCAAGCTCAGCGCGTAAGACTCACCGAAAGAAGGATCAACTTCCGAGGTACATCAGTCATAATGAAATTCAGCTCGAAGTAAGAATGGGATAAACGCACAAAGGCCATGGGCGCTGCGCCTGACGAGTACCTATTCCCCGCGAGTGCCAGTGCGAGACGCAAACCGAATCCTCCAGCCATGGCTTGGGAATACATGCATACTCAGTCGCAGTCAGCATTTTCGCGCCAGACGAACATACCTGTCATTCCAATGGTCAAAGTCAACATGAATAGGTGTTGGCCGAGGGTGAAAAATCCTGTCGAGCCAGTTAGCGCTCTATTTGCCCACAATACTTTAAGAAAATCCGCACGGAACCAGTGGATGAGAGTGGAGATGGAGTAGAGTCCTAGCGCGATAGCTGCAGAGACTTTCATTGGAGGGTAGCTGCTGCACTCATCTCCTTCAGCCACAATTAATGAGAATATGCACGATTAACAAAACGAACACGGGCTGTTCCTCCCCAGGATAGTCCCTTCTGGACTCCGCGGCGAAAACAAAGGACGAAACGGAGAGAAGGAAGAGAAACTTCATGATCGTTCGCAGGGTATGTGGGATTGTAGAAATTGAATGTCCCCTTGGTACTGCCGCAGTTGCTATTATATTACCCTGTCGTAAGCATCCTGTGAGATCTGGCGTACACATCCGCACCTCCAGTTCGCATCCTTTCCTTGAAGTATCGGGGCTGCGCTGACTGCGTGAGTAGCGAGCACGCCCCCACGCGCCTGTGAAGCACAGCTTCAGCGGAAATTATCAGCGTGTTCCGCACGGCTGTGAACGAGATCGCAAAACTCCGTATGTTCACGGGTTGTCGTTACTCGTCCCTGGAGGATGTGCAAGCGAGTCCGGCGAACTATGCAGGCTGGTCCTTATATATTAGCTGGTGTATCCTGCAACGTTCGCCGCTATGGTAGGGAATTTACCGTCCGGATGACATTTCTCAACGTTTCCAGAGTCCAGACGAGGGATCTGGAAACCCGGGCCTTGCTTCAAGCTTGCTTTGGGCCTGAATGAGTCAAAAGTTCATGTAAAGACGGAGTCTTTACGACGGAAGATTCGATGAGACATCGGACCCGGCAGAGATCTATCATCGAGCTGCCCAAAGGGAGACTCAACAGGTGATGCATTGGTGATGCAAGGAGGATACAGGGAATTGAGGGGAGGTCCTGGGAGGAAGATTGGGGGGGCCATACTTCCATCCATTAGAACGACGAATTTCGCGCCAACCATACGGGGCGGAGTTTCAAACTCACTGCGTTCAGAGTCCAGCTAACCGCAGGCCTAGCCGAGCTATTTCAACGAGACGCCGTGAGGCCTGGCGAGGTGCGCGGCTAGTCTGAATCTACTGGCATGTCGGTTACCGGACCTTAGATTACCGTGATCAAAGCGTGACTGCACGTGAATTCTCCCACGCTCCCAATGCGGAATACACGCTCGCAAGCCGTATCTGAGCGATATACCAAAAGAAAGTGTGCCTAAAGTGATTACTTAAGTTCGTTAAAGCTGGCTGAGCTTTTCCTGAAACAAAAGTCTCATGATTTGGCCTCATTGCATCAAAGTACGAGCACAATTGGTAGTTGGCCCCCGAACACCTCAGTTTAAAGCTCAAGACTGCATCGAAAAGCTCTAGGAGGTTTCTAAATAATCTTGCTTGCAATACGAGTCATTTATATGTTGGTACACAGTGCAGGGCGGTGGAAATGGGCTCACATCCCGATTCAGCCCGTGGGAGAGTTCACGTGGGGTTACGCATTGATCACGGCAATCCAAGGTCCGGTAAGACCGGTGCCAGCAGATTCAGACTGCATATAAAGTTCATCGACTATCTTTGAACATGTGGAGTCTGGCTATGTGAGACTAGTGCGCGGCGTCTCGAAATCGCTTTAGAACAGTGACAAATGACTGTCGCCGAATGAGGTGCGTTTGATGATATGATCCGACTCTCCGATGCCTCCCGATGGTACATAGACGTACTATTCATTTTGTTCAATGGTCTCCAGAGAGTTAATACTGCAGTACCTTAAGGCCATTGTTGCGCATGGCAATACGAGTCCCGTCCTTAGTCCGATTTTATTGCATTAATAGATAAGCTGCTATTTCAAAGCTGTAGATAAGGATATCTAACGGCTGAAGAAGAAATGGACAGGTGAATTGAGATTCTTAACCTGAGTGAATGAAGTAAAAGGGAAGTGTATGGTACAAACCCTGACTAGGTGGGGTACACAGCAAAAGATATGAATAGAACTACCAGGACAGTAATATGAATATTAATATCCTCGCTGGGCATTCCAGACAGCAATCCGGGTCATCGACAAACGCTAACCTTGCACCCAAACAGCGCCAACCTTGCGTCAGTGACTAAGGCGGCAGATGTAGGTCGCTACACCTACAGTAGGTGCATTCCTCTAGATCAAAAAGAAGTGATGCGCCACCCGAGCTCGGATCGACCCCGGATTAGATTAGATATGATGCTCATGACTCATGAATTACACCAAACAGCCAGCGCGCATCACCAGGATCCCGCCCTAGTCCGCCGCGAGTGCGCTATGGACTCCGTGAGCCACCTATCCACTGTTAAATTAGCGGGAAGTTTGTTTTCTCTCCCTAGGTAATTCTGTCGACCTCAAAAGTCACTGGGATATTTTTTCTAGATAGAAATTCTGCAGAGAAATAACAGGATGAAATAACCGCACAAAACCCTGCAAACTGCCCATCTCATTGTTCCATTGAACCAATGCTTTTTAATAGCGAGAATTCGGTCTCACTGTAATTAGATGTCAAGTACGGCTATAGAAAAAGTTAAACACATTATTCAGACCGTAGTTGGCGTAGACACACATGCACACATAGAGGCGCGCCGATGGCGGATGACTCGTTTGACCCACTGATTACTCAACGAGTCCCATCACTCCGGTGGCTTCCGCACCTGATCCGAGCCCACTTCTCTTGCTTTCTCTTTCCTTTCTCTTGACGTTCTTCTCTTTGATCTAGAGGAATGCACTTATTACTCGATACGAAGAGATACTTAGTAAACTTGAAGGACTTTAAAAAGAATACGTGCCACAAGTGAGAATGGCTTGGAAGAAGAGAAGTAAAATCCGTGCCGGTGCTTCGCCTGCCGAAGGTTCTTTGATGCGGCCACATGGATTAATCAGATTTCTCCAATAAAGTGGATCACATAGCTCGCTGCGTCGCTTGTCGTAGTCTTGTAGTCTTTAATGTTCCACTGTCTACTAATCAGAACATTGGGAACCAGGCACATAACAGCACCACACGTTTAATCAGTCGGTATCGATGCCGATGCTCGGTTAAAGATGATACTCCCAGGGTCTGGGATCTGCGATGCGCCCATTGCGGCGCCCGCCGCTTCTCGGCCCATGTTTGGCAGTTGCTGTCAGCCGTTCCCTATCACTTACCCGAGGCTATGCACCAACTTCATGAAAATAAGTTTGCCGCCATCGGAAGACCCTGGATCATGATCCTGCTGCAAACAGTTGTGGTGGAATTTGGATCTTATCGGTAAGCGGGCAGTACTTAGTACTCAGTAGGAGTAGTAGTAGATTTATGCACAGCGTGGTCCAGTCTCCGAACACTGTGTAGTGGGTAGGGCATATAGGCCGATGTACTAAACACTACACCCCTGCATGTTCCGAAATGGGACCAAGCAGGGTAATATATTATCCTGATACTTATCCTGTGTTCCCAAGGGTATCCTAGTGCGCGCTCGCCCTGGACCCTGCTTGGACCCAAACACGCGCATTTGACTAGTTATTCGCTATCAGAACGCCGTCTATCAAAAATGCGTTGCCGATATTGTGCCGATAGGTCATGTTTGTAAATTTGTAAATGCGAGATGCAGGGGTAAAAATAGAATCTAGTCAATGGCTTCGGTAGTAATGGTTAAGAAGGGCTTAACGCTAGCGCTCAGATTGAGGCGAACATTCCTTTCTCCTCCGCTTCAACATGCCTGCTGACATAGACCAGACCTATGGGGCATTGCTCATTGGAGGTGTGTACTTGAAATCCTTGTTTGATAAACCACAGTCTCAAGAGGTCCAAGTGATGTTCGCCATATTGTAAGTCGTCCGAGATGCGTTATCTGCTCCTGCTGACGGCGTTTTCAGTTTTCAAGGCGTGCTGACGGTTCAGACCTTCGTCTACTACGAGACATTTCCCGAAGATCTGCGTATTTTGAAAGCATTGGTGAGCAACTCACCGTATCCCTGTGGCTCACTTGTCCAATTTTCGCGCTAGGTCGCTAGCGTCTGGTGAGCAACCGCTTTGCCTTTGTTTCTAGCTTCAAGGACTCACGATATGCCTCAGGATTTTGGACACCGCACACATGATATTGGTTTCGCAGAGCGTGTATCACTACCTCGTCAGCAGTTGGGGCAACGACGCAGCTCTTATGGTGTCCACTACACCGCTCAATATACACGTGCTTTTCATTGGCTTTGCCACTATCCTCTGCCAATCATTCTATTTGTTTAGGCCAGTCTAATCCGCCAGCCGTCTTACGAGAGCTACTGACAATTATGTACAGAATCTGGACTCTCAGCAAAAAGAGCTGGTTGCTGACTGGTTTACTGGCGGCAGCATGCCTGACTTCACTAGGATTCCAAATCAGCATCACTGTCTTCCTCACCATGGCGCCAACTACTCACTCATTCAGTCTCAGACCGGCTACGGTTATCGCGAGCTTCACTATCGGAGCAATAGGCGCGTCCTGCGCATCATTCACTTTATCATTGACGACTGAGGCTTTGTGCAGTTGATGTTGCCATTGCGGCATTGTTGGTTTTTTATCTGCGGACGGGGGCATGGAAGTCGAGTTTCCAGAAGTACGCCGTTCACCCCCATTCCTGGTGCGGGTATATTCTGACCCTGGGCAAGAACAACCTCCGTTATTAATCGCGTAATCCAATACACTGTGGCCACTGGAGCCACAACCAGGTCCGTGAAAGTCATACATGTCTCATGGTTCGTGCAGATCTGACAGTATGCCCAGTTTTATAGCAATCGTCATCGTGATAGCGGTAATTCTCTTGCTTTCTGGTTTTCTTCGTTCTGCTAAAAATAATCCGCAGCACGTACTTGCTCCGAATGGCTTCGTACATATTGTTCGTTTCTCTCGCTTGTCACCCTTCTCGGCCGACATGTACACAGGCTCTTCACATATCCCTCGGTCGCATGTACACGATTGCACTTCTTGCTGCGTACGCCGTCCATTTGTCATCTACGAAACTGTTCAAACATCGTACCCAGGCTCAACTCTCGCAAAGTCTTACGGGAGACACTGAGTGCGGGGTCTAGAATGCACAGTATCTCCCACTTTGGAAACCCTGTTGTGGTCGATGTCCATGTGACCCAAGCTACAGATGTAAGTTAGACAGCCCAGGAATACGTGAAGAGCTGAACATTTCTTTAGTCACCCTCACACGAAGCGCATTCTCTGAGGGGGCTCAAGTCAGCAGTCTAACCACAGCGTTGAGATAATTTGGAAACTGGGCCGCACCACCAGGAAAAGGAGAGTAACAAGATCGCGACGAGTTGGTTTTGCATTGTATATGTACCAAATTTGTTCACCTTCGAGATGCTTCATAATTTAGTACTCAAGTACTAATAGTATGTGCTCGCGAATAAATACGCGGATAACATGGTCTCGCTGCGGTGTAATTTTTAGTTGAAAAAATGATGAAATTTATGAAAAACTGGAACACGGTCGAGCTTCACTAAGTTTGCTTTTTATTTTCTCGCCTCCGAGTTCAACAGCGGGTTGTAATAGGAATAGGCTCGTACAAGCCTTTAACGTTCAACATAAGCCTTTTGTAGTAAGACATGATATGCAGGTTGAAATGGCTTGAGCTTGATCAACTTATCTCCTCAGGCGACTCAATCGCGATTGTGGTCGTTGTGCTTCTTACTTCCATGGCAGAATACTAATTTATTTTGAACCTGGTTCAGCTTTTTTGTTTTGTTTTTTTGTTTGGCCATTACTTGTGGTCATGCGTGCGTAGATCTGTGGCCTTGGCGACCATATGTTTTTTTTGCACTTCATAAGTACTTAGATCCATCAGATAATAATTTGAACCTGAGAGTCTGCATCTTGAACTTTGTCCAGCTTCACCAGCTTTTAAACTGGGAGGCTGTTGCTCATGGTTCTGCCTTTCAGAACAGCATAATAAATGGAGCAGTGTGAGCTTTTGTTATGCCTTAAATTAACGGTGTAATTGTGGCGGATGAGTTGACAATGGGCCGAGCGCGGTAGTGAGAACGTAGAACCAAAAAAAAGGCGGGAAGACGCTGGCGGACTCCGAAGAAGTGTTCTTCTTTACTTCCGGACATTTAATACTTGATACTTATTATTTTACCGAAACCCCTTCAAGTTTCTATCAACTTTCTAAGTTCTTTCCAAGTATGTTTGCTTAGCCTCCAGGCGGACCTCTTCCTCTACCTAGGATCATTAAGGTGTGTTCATCCATGTTGAAGCCCAATTTTCCGGCACTTACGCCAGTTTATACTAGCTGGATTCAAGCGGCCCCGAACTTGGCTTAAACTACCGCGTTGTAAGCCGTATTTTTTGTATTAGGATTTTATATGGCGCTTTTATTGTTATTTACTTGGCTTAAGCCAGGTAGAGCTGGTGACAGACACAAGATTATGTGTCCTTATAGCTACATGGTGGTACGGAGGCAACCGGATGGCATACACAAAGGTAAAGTGATGGAATATCATGGAAAGCTTAGGTGAGACGGTCCGTGCTTTCTGACCCGAGCTCTGTGCTGCTCGCCACCCATTCCGGTCCAGCCCGGAATATTCCAACACGGTCGCTACCCATTTCTCATTCAATTAATTTCTGAAAGTTCTCTGGCTAGTGCCTTGAGGACTCTGCGCCGGGCTCGCTACGGGTTTAGGATTCCGTAGGCACGCAATGCGAGTTTAGAATTCCGCGGGCTCGCTGCGAGTTTAAGATTCGCTACAACTGATGCACGGATCGGATGGCAGAGATTGCAAATGGCATATAATAAGCCGTAAGAAATCCGCGTCGGAGACTCGACCGACGAACAATGAACAACCGATGCAATGTGTCAGTGCATTATGAATGGGCGCAATACGGGAACTGGGGGGTTTCCGTCGTGATGTATAGGAGCTGGGTGACCGCGGAAAGTAATTATATTTAGTTAATGTAGCTAGGTACAGCCGAATAACAGTTTACTGCTCGTCGGACGGCAGACGATCCAAAGCGCAAATTGGAAAAAAAACAATGAGCGATGCAAATGATTTGTGCGAGCGCGAGGAAATGGAGGGTCGCGCCTGCAGGGAAATCGAGGACGACGAATCGCACGTTGACGATGAACTTGGCGCAGGGTTTATTTCGCCGGACGACATGTTGTATGTAAATATATCCGATGAATGCAGGCGGCGCGGTCGAATATCCAGCCAGGTGGATTCACGGGTTGGATTCTCGAGGGAAGTTATCTTGGTTATTTTATCAAAGGCTGCGGGTGTATGTATTTTTTATTTTGGAAAAATCGACGAGGGCCTATTATTTAAATTCTGATTTCGTCCTTGTTCTTGGTCTTCGTCTTATCGTATGTAATGATTGCGTGCGGAGCCAGACTGTGCGTATTCGCGACGAAGAGCTGAAAATGAACGCGGCGGTTAAAAAGGAAAATGAAATGAAAAAAGGGGACATTGGCGGTAAGTATGTACGGTCAAATTGAACACCCACCCTCCTTCAAGTAATACTTTTGAATGTTCATTTGTATCCCACGTTATTTTCCTCTTCTCATCTCGAGTTGACACTGTGACTGGGCTGGTGGTTTCATGGTCCCATCATTGTTCTTTGCTAGCTCCTTGGTGAGTGTTCTTGCCTGAAAACTGTTTCTCCGGCCCCTAATGTGGCCGTCGCGGCGTTCAAACCTTTCTGCGAATCTGCGTGCGTTCGTTAAATAGGGGTTCTCGGTGCGTCAGAGAAATTGGCGCAATGGTATTTATTACACAGTAGGTTTTTTTTAGTATATATAAAAAACCGGTGGCAGTCTAGATCAGCTTGAGCTTTAGGTACTTGAGCCTGAGCCGTTGTTCGAGGACATAGCAACTGGGTAATTTCGCTTACGTGTCTTGCGGAACGTCACGGAAAGCTTGGAACGGATCAAACCGCAATTATGAGCCTTGTCAAGCAATAAATATGGAATTCTGTATGTATCCTTTTCTCAATTGCCAGTATTGAAATAACCACACAAATTGTATTCATTCTGGGTACATAATACATGTCGAGAGGATCAATGAATTGCGTTGAAGCTGACCAAGTGACCTGACGCATCGCGCTCGGTGTATGCCCAGCTCGTTGGAATAGACATCGGCGGCGACGACGACGAGGACACACCGCGCCCACCGACGCCGTCGTGCCCGCACCCCATCTTCGGCGGGTCCGAATGGTCAAGCGCGCAGGTGTGTGTTGGTGTGAGCCCGAGCCCACCACAGCGCGCCCTGCAGCGGGCCTCGCTCAAGCGGCCGAGCAGTCATCGCGCACAATAACCAAGCACGCGCCGCGCCGGACGTGCGCCCTCGCCCCTTCGACACGATAGGCCGTGCATAAGTATCGCCTGCGCCATACGGACGGACGCCAATGGCATCGTACCCATCGTACCCGCATCCCACCACCGCGTCGCCATCGCCATCGCCATCGCCGCATACCTCCTCACCCAAGAAAACGACCCCCGGTGCACCCGGGTTAGGACGACCTTCCCGATCGTGACGCCCGCCTTCACACACATCCGCCTACGCCCACACCGACGACACCCCTCTCGCCCCCCTCCCCCCCCCCCCAAAAAAAAAAAAAACCAAACGCAAAGAGAGAAAGGAGAAAAGAACGCACCACACGCATTACAGGTATTATTCCCTACGTCGTCCCTCCTCCACAGCGGCGTCGTGCTCGTCCCGCATTTGCCGCACGCCAGCGCGTTGATCTTGGCCTCGGCTTGGGGGGTCCTCCTCCTCCACCTCCTCCTTGCAGGTTGCTGTCGTTCGTGCTGTTGTTCGTCGGTTGTGCACCTTGGGCTTGTACGCCTACACAATACGCCCATCAGCACCAACACCCCAGCTGCGACAAGGCAAAGCAAGGCACTTACCTGGTGCGGGCGCCTCGCCATTGAGGCTGATCAGGTGCGAGTTCACGATCCCCGCGTTTGCGTTCGCGCCGGAGGCGGGCGAGATAAGGTTGCGGATCGGGTTGGCGCCCCCGGTGTTCGTGCCGTTCGTGCCGTTCGCGGCACCAGTGGGAGAGGTCAGCAGGGGATAATAGGGCGTCGGGTGCGGAAGATTGGGGAAAGCAAGAAGACGCACCAGCGCCAGTGGACGCACCACTCGTCGTCGTCGGCTACGAGGGCGGCGCCGTCGGGTTCAGGGTCTGCCGCATGTGCGCGGGCGGCGAGGCGGCTCTTGTTCTGCGCGCCAGTATTCGGTGTTCCCCTCACTACCCCCCGTGCCGATAGCGCTGTTGCTGTTGTTGCGTTGCTGTTAAGAGAAGACGCCAACCGCGCTGTTATTCCACGTCGGGCACCCGGAGCACGCGGACGTGCCGTCGCAGCGCCCGTCGCCGGGGCAGGTGCCGCCCGCGGGCGTGGTGAGGGCTGGGTGGGAGAGGGGTATAAGTTAGGGGGGCGAAACAGAGAGAGGGAGGGTGGGAGAAGGAGAAAGAGAAAAATCAGAAAGGGGGGGGAGGGGGGGCAACGGGGACGGGGACGGGGAGCAGGCAAGAGGGGGAGAATGGGTGGAGGGAGGAGTGAAAGTCGAGCGGATGGAATAAGGATGGGGAGGGAGGAGCAGGCACAATAGAGAAGGGAGTGGGGGGATGAGCGGAAGGAGAAGGCACGGTGGGGAGGGAAGGGAGAGAGAAGGGGCGGAATGGAGATGGGAAAGAGGGAGGAATGGGGCTTGTCGTGGGTGGGGAGAGGGGCGAAGGGGAGGGGGAGGTTAACGATTAACGAGGCGACGGGGATAAGGAGAAGGAAGGAGGCAGCGGGAGAAAGGGAGCCGACTCGACGCGGGAAGGGGAGGGGGGGGGGCCGGAGCGGGGATCGCAGTGCGCAGGGGGAGAGGGATATATCCGATGCCCGGGCGGGTGAAGGGGAACGACGACGATGGGCAATGAAGGAGGGTTGGGCGGACGGGAGGAGCAAGTACGGGGACAGCAGGGGAAGTAGAGGAACAAAATAGTATACGAGATTAAAATAGGAAACGAGGGGGTGGGAAGGAGCGAGCGAGCGCGGAGGGCGGGGGAGGAGGGAGGCGAAGGGGCGAAGGGGCGGGGAGATGGCGGGGATGTGGGGTACGTCAGAAAAATAGGATGTGGGGGAACGGGAGGGGAGGGTGGATGGAATGGGGGCGGCAGGAGTGGGCGGGGATGGAGATGGCGCCGCGCGCGCGGGGAGAAATGGGAACGCGGAGGATGTCGTCAAGGGGGGTGTATCGTCAAGGGAGGCGGGGGACAGGGACAATTAAAAGTTGTGGTAGAGGGGTCGAGAGGGATGCTCGTAAAGGACAGTGGACGGACGAAGGGTGTGGGACGCGGAGGGGGGGAAGGGAGACAGGGCGTGAAGGGAGGGGGTAACAAAAACGGACTCGAATTGAATTTCAAAATGAAGAACGGTGCGTCTATCATTGATATTGCTTACACCGTACGAGTTCGGGTGCATAGGCTGGGGGGGTGGGGAGAGCGAGGACGGGCGCGGCATGTTGCGCGTTTTTCGGTACAGGCCTGTTGTGCGGGGGCGGAATCAGCCATTGGGTGTGCGGGGAGGGGGGAGTACAGCGTCGATGGAAAGAGGGAAGTCAGGAAGGAAGAAAAAAGATCCTACGAGGATCCGAGGGTGGAGAGCACTTGGAAGGAAGAGGAAGGAAGTGCAGGGGTGTATATCGCATCGATGGGTGCGTGCTGGATGCGGCATGAGAGCATCGTGGCCGCACGGGGGCCCCACGCATGCCACTGCACTCATCGATCGATACTGTGCAATCCAGATCGGCGTCGCGGGTGAGGTAACGCCCCTTCAAAATTTCGATGCGGCAGTGTACAGCGTACAGCACAGAAAAAAAAAAGACAAAGAGGGTATAGGGAAAGGAAGGAAGGAATGAGCGACTCACCACAAGCATTGCATACAGGGTTGCCGTCGGGGTTGGCCGTGCGCGCTGAAGCTGTACTCTGCGCCGCCGCCGACGGGACTCAGCGCCTTTCCGTTTGGGTTGTTGTTGTCGCCAGGGTAGTACTCTGCCCGCGGGGACGAGTCCAGCATAGAAGACATTGGACTAGTTGTATTTGTATTGTTCGTATACCACAGAGACCCAGAGAGAACCAGAGCAGGAGCAGGCCAAAGCGAGTCGGAGCTGTCTTTGCGGTAGATTAGATAGCTGGCCTGAGTACGGATTTGGGCCGGATCAAACCCCAACACTCCATCATCCACATCACCCCAGACTGAGACTCGGACATCCATTGGAGACATCCCTTCCTGCCCACAACCACAGAAATACGACTTGGACCTACTGGTGTAAATCGCTTTTATACCAATGGAAAAGCCAATTCTGTTCTCTGGCTCTTATTCTAAATCATCATTGTATTTGCCCCAGGTCGAAACAGGGCCATGGTACTTTCCTGTCGAGATCGAGGAACCTCGAAGGCGGTCGTTTCTGTCTGCCGTCTTCGGCCATAGCCGTAGTCGCTCTGCCGATGCAAGAGATGTCGCCCCGCCACCCTACTTGCCGCCACAGACCTTGTCGCGACCTACAGTACATAAACCACGCAAAGCCCTGGCCAAATATTCTTCCCCACAATGTACGTCCACTACTTTATCTAGGCTCGTTTAATAACATTGTCAAAGGGCTCAAGAAACCAATGCGGAGAAATGCACTGAAATACGCATTGGAAATTCTCAGCAAGCTCGTCGATGATTCAGGATCCTTACCCGGGTCAAAGAAAGGGGTAACCCGTTGGTATGAGGTATTTGATTTCTTATTGCATAGAATTCAGTCACTAATTTCTTTGCGCAGGCCGGCCAGGCTTTGGAGGCACTGGCAGAGACGGCGCAGCAGTACGACACAGATGGAATCGACATACATTTTCTGAATAGCAAAATACAAGCACTGAATGTGAAGGTACGCTGCCGATATAAATTGTCGCGAGGTTTTATCTGAATCGACGTAGTCTTCTGCTGATGTCCGCAACGTGTTTGACGCAATTAAGCCCAACGGTGCTAGGGATCCCGCGTCGCTGCTTGCGCGCCACCTGCAGCCCGGGAGCAACAACAACAACGGGATGACGGACCAGGCGGCGGCGGCAGCGCCGGGGCTTCGTGGTGGGCTTGGGAATGGGGGTGGGGGTGGGAAAGGGAACGTGTGGCCGGCCGACGATGGGGATGGGGAGGACGCGGCGCCGGCCGCGCCCGCGTCGCTGCTTGCACGCCACCTGCAGCCCGGGAGCAACAACACCAATGCGATGACGGACCAGGCGGCGGCGGCAGCGGGGCTTCGTAGTGGGCTTGGGAATGGGGGTGGGAAAGGGAACGTGTGGCCGGCCGACGATGGGGATGGGGAGGACGCGGCGCCGGCCGCGCCCGCGTCGCTGCTTGCGCGCCACCTGCAGCCCGGGAGCAACGACACCAACGCGATGACAGACAAGGCGGTGGCGGCAGCGCCGGGGCTTCGCGGCGGGCTTGGGAATTGGGGTGGGAAAGGGAACGTGTGGCCGGCCGACGATGGGGATGGGGAGGAGGGGCGCCGGCGGGGCGGACGGTGGCGCGTGCGGGGTCGACGCCGCAGCAATATGATGCGCAGCTGCAGGGGCCAGGTGAGAATGGCATGGGCTTCGTGGGTGACAAGCACCCTGAGCCTTTTCACGACCCCGGTGCTCCTGGGCTCCCGGCTCATGGAACTCGTCTTCACTCCATCTTAGCCGTCACCCTCGTTCGCCGCACGGCGCCGTCACCACTCCAAGTCGGCCACGTCCTTGACCTTCCGTGGTCGGAGGTTCGAGAGTATCTATTGCCCCTCGCAGAATTTCTTGAACCCCCTGGCCTACCAGAGCACGACTACTCTACCTTTCGCATCTCGCGCCCCCTCCGGGACTTGCTGACCGATCCCTCTCACCCCGAGACGTTTGTGGATCCTCGAGAATGGCATGCTTTCGTAGCACTCTGGTGTTTGAACCGCAGCTATCTGAACTACGACAAACGGTAAGTCCCGCAGTCGTTGCTCCATCCGTATCTCACACGGATCGCAGCGACATATATTACGCAGCGGATCATTGGGCCTACCACGTTTGCAATTCAAGACCCTCACAAGACATATGGGTTGCTCTTCAACGCTCCCCCATTCCGTGTCGTCCGATCTCGCTGCCTGTACTACCTCATGTTATCGCATGGCTGAAAGTGAGCGGATGCTGCTTAATTGTTTTTGTTTCGCTAATCATTTCAATTGTTATCTTACAGAAAATAGATGTGGACGCCACGCGGGAACTCGTCGCGATGTACGAGGCCTTTTACCATCGGAACAAAACCACCCTTCGGACTTAATCCCCCATGATCCACGACCTCGGCCTACTTCCCTCTTTCAATTTGATGATCTTTCAATTTGATGATATCTGTTGCATGTTATTTGGAACCGTTTCCGAGTTGCGCCATTCTTTTATTGTCTGAATTCTGGGAATGCTTCATATGTTTTTGATGTGTTTCAAGACCTCCCGAACGACTGACTGATTGAGAGGTGTCGTCCGTCGTAAGCCAGCCGCAGCGACACGAGTTGGATATGCATGAAAGCGTATCGTTACGTCACCGCATGGTGACAGCTGTCTGCACAGCCCTCTTTTGCACGATCTGCACAGCCCTCTTGCTCTTACACTTCCCATGGTCTTCCTCTACGAATTCCGGGCTGCTGTGGCACAAATATCGACGCATCTGAAAGCCCATTCAGAGTCGACCGCCCACCCTCAGATCAGTGTCCTTTTGCAAGCTGTAGTTGCTGCACTGGAATCTGCAAGCTCGGTACGATGACTTCTTCTGTATGTATCGTTAATGGATCTGATTATGGTGCATATTAGAAACTTACCGAGGCCACCCCAGCGGATTCGGACATAGCCTCCATCGCTAGGGTCCTGTACGGCTTCGCCGAGATAATTCACGAACAGCACGAAGACTCGTTGGTTACCTCTTTTCTTCCGATATATTTCGAGGACTTGACTCAGTAGGTCCCATTCTTGGTAGCCCTCCTCGCACTAACTGCCAGAAAGCGTTCTGGAACAGATCCGCTCGGTTATTGGCGCCAGTAACGCAGGTCAAGAGCAATCTTTAAGCCAAATGGCCGCAGAACTTATTGTGATGGAGGTATGGCCTGCAGCGTCAACCTTGCGATACACGCTGATGTATTTCTCTAGCGGGAATTAAACCCTCAAAGAGAGGCAATACCAGTGATCCATTTGTCTATGTTCTTCGGTCTTAATAGCAGCTCATATTCCACTACAGGTCGAGTCCAACACCGATGACGAACATCTTACTCACGATTGGAGCGAGTTGGACTTTCGTGATCTAGGCAGTGATGAGCTGCGATCCCAAAGGGATCCTTCATCCGGTTCGTGGTCCCTAAGTTCTGAGCATAAACGCGCTCATTTCACCCGCAGTAAAATTCCTTGTCGACCCATTTCCCACATGTAAAACATCAGGATCTGGGGCCCATTCCTCGCCGGGGATCGAGAGCCATTTCCCATACGGTCTGGTGGCCTGTTCGGCCCCACCACATCAATGCTCTGGCCAAATGCATCAATACTCTGGCCAGACGCATCAATGCTGTGGCCAGAAACGTCGGCCTTGACTATTTTTGCGTCGATACTCGACAGCTGGTGTGGCGACAGCGCTCATGATAATCCTTCTTGCCGATGTCCTTCCTGGAGGTTGAACTTCAACCTATTTTACTATATATTCTTTGTAATTTTACGGTTCATTCACAGTTGATCCATTATGCGCACTAGTGGTCGATGTTCAACAGGTATAAAAGGAAGTGGGAGAATCACCCGCTATCACCTTGAGGCGCGCTCAGGGCTTATTGAAGCGTCTGTCTACCAGAGACTGACCCGCTAGCAAGCTTACTGCCTACCGATCCCCCCACTACTTCTCTTTACACCATTTCGTTTCCTGGAAAAAATCCCGGAACAAGATCTCCGGTGGAAGCGCTTGAAATTTTCGTACCGAGGGAGGGCTTTGTTTTTCCCATGGCCAGCATGATCTAGATTCGGTTTGGGGTAAGGCGTCTTTGCAACCTAAGATAAAACTCGGAGGCTATCCTCAGATCGCTCTCTTGGTCTTGAGTAAGACCATCGAGGATATATACTCTGTGAGCTCGTTGTCTGGACAAAATGTTTGGTCTTCAACGCTTCAGTCCACTTAATGCGAACATCGGTACTGGGCCAATTGTATTGAAAGTACATGCATGGCTCCCCCGGTTTGCTCCTCCTATCAACTCCTGATCATGATTAGCACCGATTAAGGTAGGTAGGTAGGTAGGTAGTATTACCGGCGCGGTCCCATTAAGAAACAGCCGGGGCCCGTACTACATACATGGCGTCAAGATGTATGCTACGGATGCTCTCAATCATCCATCCTTTGATTACCTGACCTACTCCCCGCAACGATCCCATACTCCAATGTCAAGAAAAAAACAAACTTGATCCTATCGGAGGAACAGGATCAGAGAGTCCCCAGGGTGCCCGGATGTCAGATATCAAACACGGCAAGTACTCCAACATATCAATTCACACCGAGTGGGCCAAGAGTGGGCACTGCGCAGTCGCCAGTCGCATACATAGCAGACATGTATTCATGCTGGCAGTTGATAGGCGAGCGGAAGACCATATTGAAGGAAGTCTTCTGCAAGTAGAGGCACGCTAGGCAGAAATCCGACTTATGGCAGTTGCAGAACTTGAAGCAAATCAATTAGGCCCAGTGATATATGAATGGGAGTGTGTCGTCTCAGTAAATAGAGGTGTTGGGAGCCAATGTCCCCAAAAAATCACAGTGAACTCACCCAAGATATCTGTTAGGCGTGCACGGTGCAAGTGATCACCATGTCAGATGGGACACAGGATGCATAAACAGTCCTCTCTTTAAACGCGGTTTTCCGATAATATTCGGTAAATATTCAATATAGTGGATTGCAGGACAAGCATGATGCCGCCCCAGACAGGGGTTCCGCCGAGAACGGGCTAGCCAGTGATGTCAGCCTCTTACATTAGCCATTGGAATCATGCATCGCTAAAGCCATTCATGTCCAGATGGTCTACAGGGTATTTAATTCTGTGAGAATGTTTGCCTTGACGAAGGTATCGTTTCCGCCGAGAACGCCGAGGAGGTGCCCAGTCAGGCTATAGTAATGTCTACGATCTCAGCCTCTTACATTAGCCATTCGAATCATGCCGGGCGACAAAGCCTGTAATTTCTAGATGGTCTACAGGGCATTTTGATTCTGTGAGACTGTTTGCCTTGACGAAGGTATCGGGGACGGCGGAAGAGGAGCGATAGGGGCGTGAGACATCTCGGACCGCTGTTCCGCGTGTCTCGGATTGAAGTCCGATACCCCCCGCACACACGATGGCTTAAGCAGCTAGCATTCGCTGGGGCTTATGTTGTGGGAGAGGGTTCTCTGCGAGTCTTATCCCAGGGTGCTCTGTGAGTCTTATCCCATGTCCCGGGAAAGTGGGAGCCAGGCCCAGGGAACAGACTGAGTGCGCCGCGGTCTTTTTACGGGACTCCCGTTCACTGGTAGCAATGCATCGGCGGAGGCCAGCTGGCCCCGAACATCAGGCGGGATGAACAGTGTCACATAAGACCAGAGATAAGCCGGCAGAGCCGCAGAGTGGCCACCAGATAGGGGTTGGCCGACGACGACAAAAGAGTATAAGTGAAGTCATATGAGGTCAAGCCAAGAAGTTATGCTCCACAGGTAGTTGCTTAGCAGTTGAGCAAGATGCAGATGAGCCAAGAGGATTTTCCAGAATCAGTGGTGGTGGTATGAGTAAACCAGCAAACCTTATCCTGAACAACTCACGACTGCAGAACTGAGAAGGCGATTTGTGCATTTGCACGAGGAAGTTCACTACCAATTGGTGCAAATAGTATACGCATGGCGGCATGCGTACTTTTGTTTGCAAGGGTGCAAGGAGACAAAAATACTGCGTCACACTCAAAGAAATCTATACTCTTTCCTCTATTCCTCATCTCCACCATACACCACCACCATTGATTTTGAAAAACTTCGCTGTTCATCGTGGCTCATCGGCCACTTGCTTAAATTCTACCCTGAAGGACAATTCTATCTTGGCTTGACTTCGAACTACTCCATTTGTGTTCTTTCGTCCTCATTGGTTGACCCCTATCCGGTGGCGACACTCTGCAGGCTCTCTCATCTTCTCTAAGGCTTCCCTACTGTGTTTCTGCGGTGATAATCATAATACTACATGATGTTCTGGGCCAACTAGCCACTGCCGACGTACCGCTGTAGCCCGGAGGGGGCCAGACACTGGGCGAGACCTTCATCGACCTTCACCAAGGCGAAAGTCTCGTCTATCAAAATGCACTGTAGACCATCTCAACATGACTGGTATTCCCAGCATGGTTAGAATGGCTAATGTAAGAGGCTGAAATGGTAGACACAGACCTGGCTGAGGGATCTGTTTTCGCAATCTGAGGGCAGCCATCAAAATGTCCAGTATAGACCTCGGTCTAACGTTAGAGACTGAGATAGGCGACTATGGACGCTTTCGCTATCTGGATTCTGTGCGTCGTTTGCGCAGGCGGTATCGGCAAGCGAGCAAGTGTTCCGGGACTTTCCGAGACACGCGGAATCGCGATCTGATGTATCTCACGCCCCTACTTATCCTCATCTTGAGTAGGCAAAATCGGTTGATTTGGAGATCTAATGAAGTCAACATGGTTTTCGGCCATGGCCTAGGATTTGACGACTCCAAGAACTCGATAGCTCATATCTACCTATGTTAGCTTGTCCATACGCGAGGATTTTTCTCCTGCCGGATGAAACTCATGAGCCGCTTTTTATTATTCAAGCTCCTAATGGTGTATGCTCAAACGTTGTATGTCGTAAACCAAGACAATAATCTTGCCGACGGTTTCAAGACCTTGATAAACAGACGAGTCAGCTTCACCAACCCTGCGCGAAATAGGTTTTCCCGCACTTGGCAGACACTCTTGGGCCCCACTGCGACGAGATTTCTGTCAAGGCACGACTGTCTGCTGTTGCACTGGAGCAGCCTGAGGCTGCCGATGCCATATTATTCTTGTTGGGTTATCTTCACTTCATTGGAACTTGATGTTCTTTCTCAATATTTTCTCAAAAAGCATCGTGGCAAATGGAACCTTCGCAGCTATGACTACTAGTATTTGCTGCATACCACCTCCCGAGGGCATTCATTTATACATGGCGCAGGTTAATGACCGCACCACACATTCAGATTCATAATCTGCTTGGACACCCACGCAGCCAATCTCAAAACATTAGCAAATGTTCAACGCGAATTCAGCAGACACCTTCTCGGGATCCACAACCACTCTATCCTATAAATTTATTCACTGAGACAGGTGTCTACTAGCCAAATACCGGTATCCAGTTCTAGTGTTGAGGTATATCTGATTTACCTCATCTCGCCAGTGCCACATGCTTATCGCATTGAAATTCTTCGATACGAGGAATGGTGCTGTGAGGAACATGCCACGAAGAATGATGATTGGGCCGATCTTGCAATATGGCCGTGGAAGGCAAGAGCTATGTCCTTATTGTCTGTCGAGGAAACTCAGCGCCTACTCAACTCTGCGCCTTACTATTCTTGCGGGATGTGTGCAAGGGGCCGTCGGAATTCTAATTTTGGATATAGGGTTGGGGGGGGGGGGGGTCCCGGGCGACCGCCAAAAAAACTTTTTCACTCTCTCATAAAAGAGCCTAGAATGGCTCAAAAACACCTTTCTGCAGCTCCAAAACTTCATCTAATGATTTTTTGTATCTTTAGCATCTATAATACAGCCCTAGGCTCACTCAATGGAGTCACTTGAGTTGAGCTACCTCTTTCGGAATATCAGTGATTGATGTCCGGAAGACTCCGAATATGTTTTAGACTCGCTGAAATGCCCAAAACATCGGTGTGGGGAAACTTTAGGGAGTAAAGATTTGACAGACTGAATGCTCTTGCCATCTGATGTTGCTACTACAAGGATTTGCCACAGTTTGTTGTATAGAAGTCCAATAGAAGTCGTATTTTTATGAACGGCGCGTCAATTTTGTTTGCTAAGGTTGAAAACCGTTGGCTAAGGACATATTTTAGCTAATTTAAATCACCTGCATACGTTCGCGCATTGTGGGTAGCCCTGCAAGCCCTACATGTAATTTAAACGCGACTTTTTCCACCCGGGTTGGCCCTGTTTGGTGTGATTGATGACATCAAAATCAATCGGCCCGTTAGAGGGTGGGAAACTCCTTCCTCATTTGGGGGTATGGGGGGGGGGGGGGGGCCTCCAAAGTCGGGCTTAAAAAACTTTTCAACCCTATATCCGTTTTTCGAAAGCCAACAGCCCAATTGATACCGAATCTCCCTATAATCCCCCTTGCGTGGGAATCTCAGCGGAATTCCTTCACAAATTGGCACTGTGCCGAAACTTCC
The DNA here is from genome assembly GCA_029282285.1 of Mycena rebaudengoi. Classification (NCBI taxonomy): domain Eukaryota; kingdom Fungi; phylum Basidiomycota; class Agaricomycetes; order Agaricales; family Mycenaceae; genus Mycena; species Mycena rebaudengoi. The sequence continues at coordinate 304,159 of JARJCX010000144.1, forward strand.
ACCTTACCCTGGGGACTCTCTCGGACCTTCTTCTGACAGCCTCAAGTTCATTTTTTCCTTGTCTTCAGAATAGGAATCCCGAAATGGAGGGTAGCTCAGATGATCAATCAGCGGAAGATTGAGGGTATGTACCCGTAGTATATATTTTGACGCGATGTATGTAGTACGGACACCGGCTGTTTCCTGGTGGGGCCGTGTCGGAATATACCTACCCACTTACCTACCTACCTACCTCACTCTTGTCAATCATTTAAACGAGTCAAAGACGGGAAAGATAGTGATTTGAAGATCGCGACGAGTCGGTTTTGCATTCCTTATATGTACGATGTTTCATAATTTAGTATGTATGCAGGAGATTCCTGACAGGAAGTTTCTGCTCACTTAGAGCTTTCACCATTGAGCTCACTCGTCCGGCAGCATCCGCCGCTACGGTCGCCACCCATTTCTCGGCCTCTTAATTTCTGAAAGTTGCCTTAGGAATGCGCGGGCTCGCTGCGAGTTTACAGCAAGATTCGCTCCAACTGATGCACGGATTGAAGAAAACGGCATATAAGCCGTAAGAAATCCGTGTCGGAAACTCCACCGACTTACAATGAACAACCTATGCAATGAGGTAGGAGGAAGAGGAAAAAGTAGTATTTCGAAAACAGATTTGGAACCGAGCAAAAAAATATCTGGATGATTCGCTTCGTGGCGTAGTGTACAATGTACATACATACCCCGTATTTTGCGCCATCGTGGGTATTTGATCTGCAGTTCATATACCACGAGGCGGTCTGAGCCGCACGAGGTCATCGTGGAGTAATTATTATAATGAAATCCAGCCCTTGGGTGGAAGAAATATACTGTACATATAGCTTCGACGGAGATAAGTATGTATGTAGGTCGTTCGAAAATAATCTACTCCAAGGCATTACTTATTGGGCGGCCGTGGGGATTCAAGCTTGAGCTTTCTGTGCAGCCTGGCGGGACTAGGATTGACGCTGAGTGGGATCCGGATCGGTATGTGTCAATGCGGGTAGGAGCACGGTGTTTGTTTGTATATTCTACCCAGGGTTTTTTGTTCGATGTGCACTATGGACGCAATGCGGGAAGCACCAGGCAAGTAATTTCTATCATATTTCATTATATTACTGTACAGTAGCGACAGGTGGCTTGTATTACCGCGGAAAGTGATTATAATTAAAGCAGGTGCAGCCGGGCGGTATTTTACTGCTTGATCCAATGCGCAAGTTCAAGGAGACACTGCGCGATGTGAATGTGCGACTGTGAGGAGATGGAGAGTACACGACGGTATGCTATATTCAATGAACGCAGACAAAATATCCCACTAGTTGGATTCACGAGTCCGACTTGGACGGGAAGTTATTTATTTATTTTATTTAATTTTAGGTAGGGCCCGAATCGACGGGAGCGTGGCACATACAGCGTATTTGATTGGCGTCCTTGGTCTTGTTGTTTGTTGTATTGCGCGTTAGGCCTGACTGTGCAGCGTATTCGCGACGGAAAGTTGAAAAGAGAACACGGCGGTTGAAAATGAAAATGAAAAAAGGGGGGACATTGGCGGTAAGTATCTACTGTCCGATGAAATCCCTCGTTTAAGTATGTAAATACGGAAAGAAAAAAAAACAAAACGTAGCTGTGGCAATTAAAAAAAAAAGTAGCCGAATATGTGATGCACTGGCAAATCGCGAACCAATAATAGGGGTGCTCAATTCTTAGGTAGGTCGTTTAAAATAAAACAGAAAAATAGACACAGAAAAATAAACACTCTCCATCTCCAGCCATTTGGAGACATCTTTCTGTTTGTAAATCATATCTTCTGAGCAGAGAATCTTCTATCAGGGGTCCCCCTTTTTTTTTTTTCAGAGACTTCCTGAAGTAGCTAGGATCCTTCTGAGTAAGAATCTGCAAGCTACGGTTAAGCCGAGGCAGTAAATAGCCCGTCGAAGCGATAATTGATCTTTGTTTGCCTTTATTTTTTCCATTTATTTTAAACGACCCTAAGAAAGAATTGAGCACCCCTATTGGCAAATCGCGAACCGACATTATCCCATGGGCGTAAATCGCCTTTTATGGGGCCCCGGGATACACGGACGCCAGCGCATATGGTAAGTGAAGTGAAACGAATACACCCATCGGGTGTATAAAAAGGTGGGACGCCAGCGAACCTTCAAGTTGACGTTTTAAAAAAAAATTCAGTTGTGAATCGGCTGGCAAGAATCGACCATGGGAAAGACTGGGAAAGATGCATGTGCCACGCAGACTGAGTTAACTTCCTGTGCCACGCAAACAGGGTTCCATTTCCGGGGACGGGGTTACCGCTTTGGGACTGTGTGGACGGGAGCAGCGGGTGACTCCGACTGAACTTGGCAACAGTACACCGCTGCGTGATGGCTATCATATCACTCGTCATCATCGCTGGACGCGGATGGCTATCCGTGTAGGGTGTTGTTTCACGCCGTTTCACGCGTGCGCGACGGCAAAGCCGACGAGAAAGATGAGCACGGTTCCTCATGGACGTGCGCAATTATCGGTATTAAGCAGGGGACGATAATTAAAGGGCTGGGCGTGCGCGGAGGCGCATCTCAGGGCACTGATGCCCGGATCTAATAATCTGTTGATGATCGCATTATATTAATCTCTATCGATAAGATTGTGCATTGGTGTGGTGCCACCGCTGGATCGCCCGTACCTACTACCTATTGCCTAGCGATGACCTCAGGTTCGCCCTTGCAGTGCACTCGACGCCAGCCCTAGCAACGACGACCCTGCAATGCATCTCGGACCACTAGCATCGTTGATTAATTGATAATTGATGTTATCTAATCACGCGATAATGGCCGCTCTGTGATTGGCTGATGTTATCTTAGATAAAGTGCCCCCTTCTCCCGCCTGCCAGCTAGTTTTTTCTGCGCCCGCACTTACTATCTAATCTACCGCAGAGACAGCTCCGACTCGCTTTGGCCTGCTCCTGCTCTGGTTCTCTCCGGGTCTTTGTGGTATACAAACAATACAAATACAACTAGTCCAATGTCTTCTATGCTGGACTCGTCCCCGCGGGCAGAGTACTACCCTGGCGACAACAACAGCGCAAACGGAAAGGCGCTGAGTCCCGTCGGTGGCGGCGCGGAATACAGCTTCAGCGCGCACGGCCTGGCGGCAGGGCGCATCCCATGCAACAACTGCGGGACGCTTGATACCCCGCTGTGGCGCCGCAACCCCGACGGCAACCCTGTATGCAATGCTTGTGGTGAGTCGCTCATTCCTTCCTTCCTTTCCCTGCTCTCTTTGTCCTTTTTTCCTGTGCTGTACGCTGTACGCTGCCCCCATCGAAATTTTGAAGGGGCGTTACCTCACCCGCGACGCCGATCTGGATTGCACAGTATCGATCGATGAGTGCAGTGGCATGCGTGGGTGTGTCGAGGGAGATTAACTGCCCCCGGGCGGCCACGATGCTCTCATGCCGCATCCAGCACGCACCCATCGATGCGATATACACCTGCACTTCCTTCCTCTTCCTTCCAAGTTCTCTCCACCCTCGGATCCTCGTAGGATCTTTCTTCTTCTTCCTTCCTTCCCTCTTTCCATCGACACTGTACCCCCTCCCCTTCCGCACACCTAATGGCTGATTCCGCCCCCCGCACAACAGGCCTCTACCAAAAAACGCGCAACATGCCGCGCCCGTCCTCGCTCTCGCCCACCACCCAGCCTATGCCCATGCCCATGCCCCCCGCCCCGTCCGCGACGCACCCCAACTCGTACGGCGCAAGCAATAACAATGGTAGGCGCACCGTTCCCCATTTTGAAATTCAATTCGAGTCCTTCGCCTTCGCATCGTCGTTTTTGTTATCCCCTCCCTTCACGCCCTGTCTCCCTTCCCCCCCGCGTCCCGTCTTCCACCACCTCCCATCGTCCGTCCTACTATCCACCTCCCTTTACGAACATCCCTCCCCTCTACTACCGCTTTTAATCGTCCCCGTCCCCCACCTCCCTTGACGATACCCCCCTCCCCTTGACGACATCGTTCGTCCCTTCCTCCCCGTGCGCGCGGCGCCATCTCCTTCCTACCCGTCCTCCCTGCCCACCCCCCCTACCCATCCTCCCCTCTCGTTCCCACATCCCATTTACGCCGGTACCCTATCCCCCTCATCACCCCCTCCCCTCTCCCCGCCCCTTCGCCTCCCTCCTCCCCCGCCCTCCGCGCTCGTTCGCTCGCTCCCACCCCCTCGTTTGCTATTTTAATCTCGTATACTATTTTTATTCCTCTACTTCCCCTCCTACTTCCCCTGCCGTCCCCGTACTTGCTCTCCCCATCCGCCCCACCCTCCTCCATCGCCCATCGCCCATCGTCGTCGTTCCCCTTCACCCGCCCGAGCATCGGATATATCCCTCTCCCCCTGCGTACCGCGATCCCCCTTCCCTCCCCTCCCCGCGTCGAGTCAGCTCCCTCCCGCTGCCCCCTCCCTTCTCCTAGTCCCCGTCGCCTCGTTAACCTCCCGCCCCCCATTATCCCTCTCTCCACCCACGACTGGCCCTCCCCCCCATCTCCATTCCATCCGTTCTCTTCCCCTTCCCTCCCCATCGTGCCTTCTCCTTCCGCTCACCCCCTGTCTATCGTGCCTGCTCTCGCTTCTCCCTCTACTCCTCTTGCCTGCACCCTGTCCCCGTCCTCGTTGCCCCTTTCTGATTTTTCTCCTTCTTCTTCTCCCACCCTCTCCCTCCCTCGTCCTCCCTAACTAACGCCCCCTCCCAGCCCCATCCACCACCCCCTTCCCCGCCCCAGTCCCCCCCGCGGGCGGCACCTGCCCCGGCGATGGCCGCTGCGACGGCACCGGCGGCACCTCCGCGTGCTCGGGGTGCCCGACGTGGAATAACAGCGCGCGGCTCGCGTCTTCCCTCAACAACGCGTCTTCCCTTAACAGCAACACCAACAACACCAACACGGGGGGTAGTGAGGCTGTCGGCAACACCAATGGGGCACAGCAGAATGCTGGCACTGGCGCGCAGAGCAAGAGCCCCTCGCCGCCGGCGCATATGCGACAGATCTTGAACCCGACGCCGCCGCCCCCGCAGCCGTCGAGTGGTGCATCCGCTGGTGCTGGTGCGTTTGTCTTTCATTCTTTCCCCAATCTTCCGCACCCGACCCGACGCCCCTATTATCCCTGCTGACCACCTCCCTCTCCCACAGGTGCGAACGGCACGACCACCGGGGGCGCCAACCCGATCCGCAACCTCGTCTCACCCGCCCCCGGCGCAAACGCAAACGCGGGGATCGCGAACCCGCACCTGATCAGCCTCAACGGCGGGGCGCCTGCACCGGGTAAGTGCCTTGTCGCAGCTGGGTGTTGGTTGGTGCTGACAGCACATTTCATCGTGTAGGCGCACAATCCCAAGGTGCACAACCGAGCACGAACAACAGCAACCCGCAAGTCGGAGGAGGAGGAGCACCACCCCCCCAAGCGGAGACCAAGATCAACGCGCTGGCGTGCGGCAACTGCGGGACGAGCACGACGCCGCTGTGGAGGAGGGACGACGTGGGGAATAATATTTGTAATGCGTGTGGTGCGTTTTGTTTCTTTTCTTCTTTCTCTCTCTCTTTGCATTTGGTTTTTTGGGGGCAGGAGGGGTGGAGTCATGGGCGGGCGACGATGTGCCGCTGGGTGTCGCCGAGCGTCGTGATCCGCGGGTGGTTTTCTGCAGGGGTCGTTTTTGGGGGGGCGTGCAGGCGGTCGTGGACGACGTGGTGGTACGCGGGACACGGACGTGGGTCCGCATGGCGCAGGCGATACTGATGCACGGCCTATCGTGTCGGAAGGGCGAGGGCGCACGTCTGGCGCGGCGCGTGCTGGGCCATTTGTGCGATGGCTGCTCGGCCACTTGGGCGAGGACCGCTGGACGGCGCACGGCGTCTTGCGTGCGGCACCCCACCGTCTGGCACGCTGTGGCGGGCTCGGGCCCACACCAATCCACACCTGCGCACTTGGCCATTCGGGCGCGCCGATGATGGGGTGCGGGGACGATGAGGTCGATGGGCGGCGGTGTGTACTTGTTGTCGATGGGGCGTGTACTCGTCGTCGATGGTGATGTGGATTCATCGTCGTCGCCGATGTCTATTCCGACAGGCTGGGCATGCAGTATCTCCTGCGATGCGTCGGGGCGTGAAGGGGCGCGGGTACGGGCAGCGCACGCACGCGCCGTCTGTACGCCGCAGTTCTTCTGGTGCTGAGCACGATGCGAAGGGGTTGGGGTTGTGCAGGGGACGTGGGGAGTCATGCCCGTCGGCATACTAGAGTCTAGCCCCGATTGTATGGGCTTACCAATGGTTCCTGCGATGCATGGGCATACCCATAGTTCCTGCGATGCGTCAGAAAATAGGCGGGCGACGACATATACACGCACGCACGCCGTCTTCTGTGTGCAAGCGGAGGATTGTTCTTCTACTTCATCTGCCGGCACCCCTGGCGTCGCTTGCTTGTACCTGCGTAGCCCGCTTACGTCCACCCGTATCGCTCCCTGCAGGCGCGCGCGACGCGCGCTCAATCTTTCTTTCCCTTCTCGCTCTTTATGGCCCTTATCCCTATATGCCCTATGACCGCACCTTCTCTTCCTTCCTTCCCGTTCCCGTCCCTATCTCGAGCTCTCCCACGCATGCGGGGCCGCCCCACACGCCCTTTTATTCCCCCTCCCTCCCCGTTCATTGTCTTTTCGCGCATGCTTTTTTCTCCGCTTTTTCTCCTTCTTTCCGTTCTTGCGCCTTTTTTGCGCGGCCCCATGCACGCGTTATGCACGCGCACGCCGCATCCGCGTCTCCGCGCCCTTCCCATGCCCTGCCAGACGACGAGCCTCATGCACCAATACGCCCTGCCTCATGCCTTGGAGCGTGTCGATCGATATCAGATATGTCGTTATCAGATACGATTACCCGGCGAGAAGATCATCTTATCGTATCTGATATCCGTGTGATCTGCCTCGGCTGTTTTTCGTGCCCCATTCTCTTTCGGGAGGCCCTCCTCCCCCATCGCTCATCACATCCGTCTGCGTCATTTTTTTGTTATCTCCTTACTGGTTTGCGTCTCCGACCTTGTTTTTCTCTGCGCGCGATTTTATCATCGTCTCTGTCCATCCTTTTTGTGCCTCTCCCCACTCCCCCGTGATACCGGTTGCTGACCGTGGTGTGTTTGATCGTATAGGCCTGTACTTCAAGCTGCACGGCACGCACCGCCCGACGTCGATGAAGAAGACGGTGATCAAGCGGCGCAAGCGCGTGCCCGCCGCGGGGGGCATGCCCGCCTCGCCGCCCACGCACCACCTGCAGCCGGGGAGCAACAACGCGATGACGGACCAGGCGGCGGCGGAGGCGTTGGTGGCGGTCGGGCGCAGCCGCGGGGGGCTGAACGGGGGGAATGGGAATGGTGGTGGTGCGGGGACGGACGAGGATGGGGAGGACGGGGCGCCGAGGAGGAAGAGGGCGAGGAGGACGAAGGCGGGGGCGTCGACGACGACGCAGCAGCAAAATCAGGTCCAGATGCAGCAGCAACAGCAGCAGGGCCAGCAGCAGGAAGAGGAGCGCGAGCGCGAGCGGAAAAGGCCGTGGTTCCCGCAGCCGGGACAGCAGCAGCAAGGGCAGCAACAGCAACAGCAGCAACAAGGGCACTTTGACCTGCCACCGCTGGAGCGCGCGTTCGGCGCGTTTGCGGGGCAGGCGGCGGCGAATGCGATGCGGGGCGGGTCGGTGTCGACGCCCCCCAGCCGCGGAGGGGCAGGGTCGCCTGCGCTGGGGGCGGGGGCGGGGTACGTGCTACCACCGGTGCGCGCGGGGGGGTACTACCACGAGGGCGAGAATGGTGTCGCGAGCGGGAGCGGCAGCAGCGTGAATGGGAATGGGATGGGCATGGGCGGCAGCGGGGTGCCGACGCTGGAGGAGCTGGAACGGCACTATTTCCAGCTGCACGAGCAGCGGCGCAAGACGGAGGAGATGTTGAGGGAGACGGACCGGCTTATGGTGGGGGTCAAGCGCGGGATTGACGAGATGCGCGCGGGGGGCGGGGGGGCGGCGAGTGCGAGTTCGGGTTCGGAGCAGGCGCAGCAGGGTGGGGCGCCGATGGCGCTGCTGCCGGTGCGCGATCGCGAGCAGCGGGAGCGTGGTAGGGAGAGCTTGTGGCCGCTGAGCGAGCGCGCGCCCGAGTGAGCTCGTCACCAGCCGACGACTTTTTGGTGGTGGAGGACAAGATATGATGCCTCCTTTTGCTATTGGGTTCTTCTCTTGTTCGTGCGTTTGTCCATACTTCTCGCTATCGGCTCTTTCTCTCTACATACTGTACTTATTGGCCTTGGCCAGCAGATATTACTTAATAGTTCTCAGGTATTCTCTCCATCCTACTCTTTTCTTTTTCTTTTTGTCATGTATCTATTGTACATACGCTACTCGTGCCGCGGTGAACGCGCGTATATAATGTATTTGAAGGGTTACCCCGTCCGATGTGTAGATCCTATTCAAGCCCAGTTGAATGACTGGTCGACGAGGCTGCTAGTGTCGTCATCTCCCGAATAGTCAGCGACGAGGCGATCGCTGGAGAGAGGAACTAACCGGAGATGATGTCGAAGTGCGATGTGTCGGCCTGGAGGAGGATGTCTCGCACGGTCATGCTCGGCGCCTCGCGGAGGTACTCGTCTTCGTCGTCTAAGAAGGCTCCCTGCATAAACGTAGTCCTGGGTGCTCGAGGGGTCGCAGCAATATCCAGCTGTGTACGGCCCTGTCAGACATGAAGGCGATGGAGGGTGAAATGGCTTACAACAAACTCAGCGTCAGAGTCGCTATCACTCGAAAGAGAAGATCGCTGGCTACACGGGGCTGATGGACCCTGACGCGTGGCTGTTAGCCTTGTGCGGGGCTTCACAGTCTCCGGAGGCGTCGGTGTCTTCAGCCGCCGTGCTGCCTTGGGCGTTCGCGGGGGCGCCGGCGAGCGGCGTTTGGCGGGCTGGGGAAGACGGGATCCAGGCTGGTGCGCGGCGGGTATCGGGGGATATTGTGGAAGTAGCGCTAGTCGGATTTCGCGGACGCGCGATTCTAGTGGTGGCTCTGAATCGATGCCAGAATATCCCATTGCGCTGAGAGATGCAGGGGTTAGTTGAGTCTGTGGGGATGCGCGCGGATGTGAGAACGTGGCTTGGAGCACTGAGAAAAAATGACCGACATCGAAATTGACCGCGGCACGCGGGTGCTCCTGCCACAAGTTTAGGTCTACAGAACGAAGCGGCCGCTTGGACGACGTTGTACGCTTGGATGTCTGGGCATCTAGGCGGAGGGCGAGCTTCTTCGAGACCTTCTGCGATCGAGAGTGAGCCTCCTGAAGGGCTTGCAGCATCCGTGCCTCGGCATCCATGCGCCCGGAAAGTGCGACTGAGGCGTGGGGGACTGGTCTCTGTATCAAGACCTCATTGGACGGCGCGTCGGCGGTGGGTTTTGGGAAGATCCGCTTGCTCAGTTTGCTCAATGTGGCAGGGTGGTGAGCGGCCGCGATGGGAAGTAGAGGCGGTGGCGTTAGCGGAACCTCGGGGAGTATCGGTAAATATCACAAAAAAAAGAGTATTCAAACTGACGGAGGAATCATTAATGCTTGAGGGTAAGTCTTGGAGGGATCTCAAAGGCATGGTCGTCTGTTGCTTGATCCCCGATAGATCGGTGAGGAATACCAGCGCTGAATGGCTACCGGGCTCATTCCAGTACGAACTGAGGAGCTCTTCTAGTTTCGAGTCCACTAAGGCCAGCAGTTTCTGCGTCGGTAAAGCGCTGTACTTTTTGGGTCTCAAATTATTTCCCGCTTGCAATATAACTGACTGCAATTTCAGAATCAGTAGATGGACTTCAGGTTGTCAGATACTGTATAACTAACTCGCAAGATCTTGAGATCGGCTTGCTGCTGCAGCAGTAATGACGCCGATTGAACCCACAAGTTTCTCGACGACTGGAATGCCACCAATCGCGTCATGTAAATACGAGGCTGGTCGCGGAGGACAGCCTAAACACAAAACCCGTAAGCTCACGCATAAGTCTAAGAAAAAAAGAGCCTACGTTGAGTTCATTCGGCTCGACATGGGCCCGAGAGCCCTTCAGTAAGGCATGAGTAGACAGGGCAAGTAATAGTCGTTCGAATCTGAAATTAAATGTGAGCCATGGAAAATACATCTAGTTAACAATAATACTTTTCCCCAGAGCATTCTTCCAATAGCGACCGTCTCACTACAACATCCTTCCACCACCATGCGGCACTCTCTGGTGCAGGTACTGGTGGCATCGTCTTCCCAGCTGAGGAGTCTGGGAAAATAGCCCTATGCCGCAAATTCTCGAGAAATTTGGTGAGAGATGTGCGGAAGGCGGTCGTCTCTGCGGGTTGCAAACACGGATATGATGGAAGCACCTTTGAAAGTAGATGAGGACCGAATTCATTCAAGGATATATGCAATCAGATACCTTCTTAGCAGCTTCCCTTTTCGCTTCGACGCGCCCCACCAAGAAGTAGCACATGTCCTGCATGGTCTTTGCGCGCTCGCGCAGGCCGCGAAGGCGCGGATTGAATATATTGTGGTCGTATTCCGTGTTATTCGCGTGAGGATACTGGAGAATATGGAGGTGTACTAGAAGAATAAGTGGCACTGGGAGAGAGAACACGCTGGTTGGCATTTCGGCGGTTCCCAGTTGGTTGTTGGCTTCCAAAGAAGGAGTGTCACGGGTGACCGATATCAACCGGAGGTCCGGGCCGATACAAACCAATATTTTTGCTTGGTTCAAAAAATTGTTTTCCGAAATTGCTCCTCCTCCTACCTCAGTTGTTTATTCTTCGTCGGTCGAGTCTCCGCGGATTTCTTACAGCTCATCTAACGTTTTTCAATAATCTCTGTGAGACTCGTGCCTCAATCGTGCCTCAAAATTTTCAATTTCCCCTCCTCCTCCTCTTACCTGATGTTCATTGTTCGTCGGTCGAGTCTCTGCGGATTTCTTAAAGTTACAAACGTTTTCTCAGTAATCTCCGTCCAATCCGCGCCTCACTCACTCACTTTCAGAAATTAATCTGAGAAACGCTTCCCGTCCGTAGCAGCGAATGCTGCCTTATGAACGAGCTCAGTGGCGAAGCTATAAGTGAGCTGCGAATTCGTTTCTACCTCCTGCGTACATATAAGTACTAAATTATGCAACGTCTCGAAGGTGAACAAATTCCGTACATACTAACTCATCGCGATCTTATCGCTGTCTTATCGACCCGCAATCAAATACTGGTATTCCGGGTAAAACGCATGCTCCTCAGAAAACCTGTCGATGATATGCAAAATCTTTCCCGCAACAGACGGCAGCTGCTGCATCACGAATGCCAGGTCTGGCAAGTTGCCTGTGTCAGAGTGGGCGGAGATGAAGACGTCTGCGAGCCCATCGCCGGCGTGAGTCATCGAGCCTGGCGACTTTGTCAATAATCGCATCCACTAGCTCGTGAGGGACCCGCATGTCGGGACTGCCAAGGGCATTGCGCGTGAGTGGAAGCTTGAAATTGCAGTGAAACGTACCTGCCGCAGCTGATGAATTTGAAAGAGGTGAAAGGGTGGCTTTGGTGCAGTTGACATTTATTGGGACCTGTCCGATAAGATAAGATAAGCTGATGATATAGTAAAATCAAGCCGACGATTTTCATAACCGGAGCTGCTGAGGGTTCCCATGAAGGTATTACCTCGGGGAGGTTCACCAAACGTGCCGAGCGAGTCTGAATCTGGGCGGCATTTTGAGCTTGTTTGAACGTTCACGCTGGATTGAACGTTGGACATTGACGGTGTGATTGAATGTTGAACCAGGCCGGATTCTACGCAGAAAACATAGCCAACGTTGCGGCGTACAGGGCCAAAGAGGCAGATGGAACCATTCTTATTGCTTTGTCAGTAAAAGCTATCTCAGTCCTCCCCATCATTGATGCTCGGAACGATTACGGTTTCTCTTCCACCATTTCTACTTCGACAATTACAGCGATTTATGTTGCCTTTTCAGGTCTTTTCGTGCTCCGAGCATTGGAGGCCGAGGAGTTCCCAGCAGGTATGGACGTTTGCATAACCAACGAAGCTATCACTATTTGTGAAATGGTCTGCCAACTGGCCGACAGTGAGTCCCAGACTCGCCATTCCGATTGTGATTCTCAATTTAAAATCAGTCACCGGAATCAAGATCGTGTATCGTGAGCTCAGCTATGAGGAAGCCGCTGATCGTCTGGCGTCCGCCGGGACGCCGCCGTTTCTGGTTGTCGACATGGTGGAAGCCTTCAAATTCTCTCGTGAATATGGCCATGTGGATGTGAGTCTGCATCCAGTATTATAGCCCCATCCTGTCATTGCTTGATATATTTCGTAGTTTTATGAGGAAGTCGCCGATCGCCTGGCGTTCGCCGGGACGCCAGCGTTTCTGGTTGTCGCCATGGTGGAATCTTTCAAATTCATCTATGAATATGGATGAGTCTCCCACGTCCAGTCTCGTAATCTTGCCATTGCTTAATATATTTCGTAGATTTTGCTGGAAAGACCCACTCAAGCTATGCAGGATTGGCCAGACCGCCCCATACATGGGCTGATTTCGTGAAGATTACAGATTGGACCAAAGTTTTTGAAAAATGAGGTTGAAATATCCCTGTTTAGTGGCCGGTAGCTAGGCAGAATGTATTATTGCTATTCTTTGTTTCCAACTGGGTTCGAGTTAACATGCTTTGGTTTGAAATTTCTCGTGATCACACATATTAGTTCTCAAAAAAAATAAACACATCGGGAGGCATGGGAGACATTGGAGGAGTCGGATCATATCATTCCAATCAAAGATCGCAACCTGGCTGAAGGTCGCTTCTAGACTCGCTTCACCCTGGCATCCGAAGACAATGGTACCCAGTTGTGGAGCGGTCAAGAACACGCCTCTTGGACCGACTGTTATCAAACGAGAAAGCAGCTGGTTGGCTTCACCATGTGGCGCGCCGTCTACGAGCATAATTGCGAGCTCGCCGATGGATGGCAGCTTGGCAGGACTGCGGTTATCGTGTCCACGACAGGAGGGCCATGATACCGAACGCGCAGGAAGAGCGCCGAAGGCGCAATTCGACGTGCTGGAGAAGAAGAGGGTCGTCGTCTTTGTCAACGTAGATGCCGAGGTCCACCAATGACGGTAGAATGAGGGAATCTAAAAATGTCGGAGTCTGACACGAAAAGTCGGCGGATGGGAGGTGGCTAAATGGAGAGCATCTACCACCAACAGCGCAAGTACGACTTTGCACAGTGTTGGAGAGGTTTGTGTTCGACGACTTACCTCACAACTGGTTGGGCTGAAGGGAATTCAGCCTTGATGGGAGGATCTTCATTGAAATGCAGCAACAGTCAAATCGTCCGCCGAGTCCCGGGGTGGATCCACAAACTTCTGTACATGGTGAATGAGGATATTTCTCCTTTTAGTCAAAGAAATATCAACAGACGTGTAGCCCGCGCTAGCATGAATGTTTTGTGGTCGCTGTTGGGAGAGGAGCAAAAAAGTCACCATCAATCGATCACTGATATCATGATTTCACAGGATGCCGCAATGATGCCGTACATAAAAACTTTGCCGCCGCAGAACTTTCATGTTTTCGCAAAGCTTCTCTTTCACGTCTCAATCAATAAGATTTTCTTATGTCTGGATCATCCATTCGGTGCAAATCGAATGCTTTACCTCTACCTCAGATGCGTGGTATTACATGCGCAATCAACTGGAACGACTCTCCGACGGGCCGTCAAAGGGGTCCACATGGTGCACTTCGCCTGAAACGGATCCAAACGCGTCGAATGCTCCAATTGGCCATGGTAATAGTATGGGCGTTCAATGTTCAACGTTCAATGTTCAGCTCAGCTGGCGGAACGGATCAACGTCGGAACCAGATCTTGATGCGCCGTCACCGCCACTGATGCGCACTCGGATGATTCGGCGACTCTCATTTACTCTCCAAAACATGCGATGCCGTGTCATTGCCGTCACAATGACTCAACCTGGATTTCGAACTCATCCAGAAAAATATGTGATTCCATTGCGGCATGTGTTTGGCGGTCGTTGGCTCAGTTTGCACAGCATAATTGCGATGTAACAATCGTGACGGTCACTGCTCCTTTGGTTTCTCTGACCTCCATGCCACCGACTTTTCCTTCCTCCAAACGCGCAAGCTGAAGGTCGCCAGCACTATTTCCTCGATGCTCAGTAGGAAACAGGCTGTCCTACGAAAAATCAGCGATGGCGCGCTGATGTGTGCGACGGTACTGTTTTGCGGCCCATGCCTTGCGTGCCTCCTCTGCTGCGGCCACAGGAACCGAAGAGCTCCACGCTTCACCCGACTCCCATACCCGCCCCCGCTTCCTACCCGCCGAATCGATATCCACGGGAAGGAGATAAAGCCACAGCCTCGTAGCTGCCACCTCCTTAGCCTCCCGACAGAATTGCGACAGCTCATTTTCGAGTTGGTGCTGGGCCATCGCATCGTCGCGCTTAGGCTCGTGCCGAATAAATCGCGTAGCCGACTCCAGGTCCATGCTGCATTTTATCGAGTGGTTAAAGGGCTACCGCCTTCCCACCCCGAGTTCACTCAGCACCCGGACGACAAGATCCCCGTCGCCTTCCTTCGCGTGTGTCGCCAGGTCTATCTCGAGGGCACGGAGTCGATGCACCGGAGCAACACCTACTATTCCGACTTTTATGACTTCCAAAATATAATATTGGGTGGCTTGGGCCTGCATTGCCTCACGCACATCCGTCGTGTGCACATGGCGGGCGATTATTCCCACCGCGACGGTGAACGCTGGTATGCGGTGTGCCAGTTGCTCAGACAGGCTGGCCTCGAGCACCTTGCGCTCGAATTCGCAAACGCAGACCTTTATTATGATCCATCCGCCTCCGACTCTCTGAACGAGGACTGGTGCTCTTCCTTACTAGAAATCCGTGGTTTGCGCACCCTCGATATTCGCTTTCATTCCCAACTTCCGAGCGGTCATTCTGTCATGGTCGAGGCGTGCGACCAGTTGCGAGTGCTGATGGTTGGGCCAGGGGCCGACGAGAGATACCACGCCTTCTTGGAGGAGAAGCGGCTGAAAGAGCAGGAAGCACAGGCAGCGTCAGAAGCAAAATCGAGTACTGGAACGGGGCCGCAGTGGTAGGTACACGTATGATTTCGATGCTCCATCTCTAACGGATTCATACCAGACCGCATTTCCGCATCTATCCCTACCTTAGACCCATACACGGTCACCAGGAGCATATCCTCGTCGCCCTCGAGCAGCACCGTGTCGTGATCTACGTCCACAGGCACGCCGCCCGCGGAGAAGCGGTCGTTGTGCAGCCACGGGATCGCGGGCATCGTACTCTCTGCGTTACGCATGTCAGCCCCCCAAAAAACACGCTTACCTTTGCTTGCTTTCATGTTTTCGCCAAGCTTTACGTCTCAGTGAACAGGATTTTCTATCCAATATGTCTCTGGTTCATCTGTGTGTTGCACATGGAATATCCCTGCCTCTAATATTCAGTATTGCAGGCGTGACAAATATCACGAGTTAGAACCGCAAAAGCGTCTGGATCAAGGAAAAATATGTGAGGGTTGGTTTCGAATGAATCTCTCAAGAATCTCCGCGTAAGGCTCATTGAAGATTCCTATCTCGAACACTTCCAACAAACATTCCGATTCATCCCGTGCATGGAGTGCCCGACTGGACCGATCCGCTGGAGGCCATCGGTATGATGCGCTTGCGCCTGAAACATCAAATGGTTCAAGATCTTGATGTGCTCCCACCAAAGCCACATCGGCTTGACATCATCTCAACAGCGGATTTCGAACCCATCCGGGCGTAAAATCATCAGTTTGCACAGCATAATTGCTATGTAACGAACGGTCATCTTCGTCCCTTCGGGTTCTCTAAGCTTCATAACAACCTCCGCGCCAGCTGCTCCTTCCACCGAACGCGCAAAAGCTGAAGGTCGCCAGTACTTTTCCTCAATGCCCAGTAGGACAAAGGCTGTCCTACGAAAAAGGGCCGATGACGCTCTGTCGTGTGCGATGATGCTGTTTTGCTGCCCATTCCTCGTGTGCCTATTCTGCTTCGTCAACCCAAGGGCTCCACGGCACATCACCCTACGAGACCCACGCCCGCTCCCCACCCGCCGAATCGATATCCGCAGGAAGAAAATGAAGCCACAGCCTCGTAGCTGCCACCTCCTCAGCCTCCCCACAGAGCTGCGACAGCTCATTTTCGAGCTGGTGCTGGGCCACCGCATCGTCGCACTTGCGCTCACGGATTTCTATTCATATAGCCGACGCCGACTCCAGGTCCATGCTACGTTCCATCGAGTGATTGCGGAGTTGCCGTCGTACGACCTCCCCGGGCTCCCCGCTCAGCACCCGGACGACAAGATCCCCATCGCTTTCCTTCGCGTGTGTCGCCAGGTCTATCTCGAGGGCACAGAGTCGATGCACCGGAGCAACACCTACTATTCCGACTATTACACTTTCCAATGCTTTATATTAAGTGGCTTGGGCCTGCATTGCCTCCCGCACATCCGCCGTGTGCGCCTGGAGCTCAATCGCCGCCGCGACGGTGAACGCTGGTATTCGGTGTGCCAGTTGCTCAAGCAAGCTGGCCTTGAGCACCTTACGCTCGAATTCACCTACGCGGACGTTTATTATGATCCATCCGCGTACAATTCTCTGAACGAGGACTTATGCTCTTGCCTGCTAGAAGTTCGAGGCTTGCGCACCCTCGATATCACCGTCAAATACAAAAGTCCGAACCGTGATCCTGCGGTTGAGGCGCGCGACCGGTTGCGAGGGCTGATGGTTGGGCCAGGGGCCGACGAGAGATACCATGTCTTCTTGGAGGGGAAGCGGCTGAAGGAGCAGGAGGCACAAGCAGCGTCACAAGCAAAGTCCAGTACTGGAACGGGGCCGCAGTGGGGGGTACACTTACGGTTTCGATGGCCCATCTCTAACAGATTCACACCAGACCGTTATTCCGCATTTCGAGCGAGGTATTTCACTCTAAGTAGTGCGAACCGCGCTTTCAATGTACAAATCCAATGTACACAATATTCAGAAGCATTCCATGATCATTGACAAGTACAGCCGTCAGCTAACAAATACACCGCAACGAGGTTTCGAGAAGACATTGCGCACTAATATATCCCACACGAACTCCAGCCATCTTCAACCAATCCAAAGCCCAGATCTAGGATTCCATCCCCAGTATCACTTGGGATCCACCCCACAGTATCGCCCTGGGATCCCATCCACGGCATCGCACCATCCTTCGCGCCGCATTGCCGGCATTCGTCAGTCAGAAAACGTCCTTATTTTTCTGACTTCATAGTGGCTCCATCAAGTGAAGATTTTGGTGAGTGTTCGCGAGGGGAGACATAATGATAAGTTTCGCAAGCATTCATCCTTCTCGGAATAGAAAATCAGATATTAGTTGTCAGGGTGTGATTTCATGCGCGCAAAGGAACGGATTCTCCCGCTACGGTTCGACCGGACCGTGAACCTTGTCCATGAAGAAACTGCGAGCACCTTACTTATCGCCAGCTTGTTGTTTAAACCAAACAGTTGAATCTCCGCGTAGGGTTCTTATCTCGGACACGCGCGTTCTTTCGGCTTCTCAGGTAGTATTTAGGACATATCAGTATGTTGAATCCGAAGTGGAGTAATATTTGGATGCGGATTGAAGGTGTATGAGGGTTGCCAAAGGCATCATACTTTTTTGGCGGGGAAATAACACGCATATGCAAGACAATCAAAATGCCTCTTGTGATTTTCCAGTGGTCTCTAATATTCTTGGGTCCCTCTACAAATCAGGTAGCGTATTCCATCCCTCTTCTGCTTTTTTCCTGAGCAGAACGGACTTGAATCGATGGCGAAAATCTAAAATCTGACAGATCACGATCGTCTTACAATGAGGGTGATCGATAGTAGTGTAAATGTTCAATGCATTAAATAATGGCTAGTCAGCCAGTATAGGTAACATTATAAGTGGAGTTGAACGGCTGGAAACAGTCTTGGATGTGTGGTTGAATTGCCATTCATGACTCGTCCGTGTAATAAGGTAGCATTAGAATCCAATTTCGATGTGAATAAAAATTACCGACCTCGCATTTGATTCAGAAAAACATCTGGGGTTTGTGGCTCTATTCAAAAACTTCTTTTAAGTACCCAGAACGAAAGAATAAGCCTCACAACCAGCGAGTCAGTACGAGGCTAGCAGAAGTACTAACTTATAAGCTAAAGTCGCCGATATTTTTGACACATCTGCTGTAAACCATGGCAGGTATGGTCAACATTAGCTTCACAATGGTCCTGCTTGGGTCCTGCATATGTTTAGAGGTCTATAAATCTTATTCCACAAAGGTCTGAGTGGTTTTAGTCATGCCGCGTCAGTGCCGCGTCACTGCGCGTCAGCTGCGTCAAAATATCCTGACCTGGGATCGCGGGCATCGTACTCTCTGCGTTACGCGTGTCAGCCCGCCCAAAAAAAACACGCTTACCTTTGCTTGCTTTCATGTCTTCGCCAAGCTTTACGTCTCAGTGGACAGAGTTTTCTATCCAATATGTCTCTGGATCATCTATGTGTTGCACATGGAATATCCCTGCCTCGCATATTCAGTATTGCAGGCGTAACAAATATCACGAGTTGGAACCGCAAAAGCGTCTGGATCGAGGAAAATTCTGTGAGGGTTTGTTTCGAATGAATCTCTCAAGAATCTCCGCGTAAGGTTCACTGAAGGTTCCTATCTCGGACACTTCCAACAAACATTCTGATTCATTCCATGCATGGAGTGCCCGATTGGACCGATCCGCCGGAGGCCATCGGTATGATGCGCTTCTTGCGCCTGAAACATCAAATGGTTCAAGATCTTGATGCGCTCCCACCGCCAAAGCCACATCAACTTGACATCGACTCAACAGCGGATTTCGAACCCATCCTTAAAATCATCAGTTTGCACAGCATAATTGCTACGTAACGAACGGTCATCTCCTTCCCTTCGGGTTCTCTGAGCTTCATAAGAACCTCCGCGCCAACTGCTCCTTCCACCCAACGCGCAAGCTGAAGGTCGCCAGTACTAATTTCTCTCAATGTTCAGTAGGACACAGGCTGTTCTACGAAAAATCGGCCATGACGCTCTGATGTGTGCGATGATGTTATTTTGGTGCCCATTCCTCGTGTGCCTATTCTGCTTCGTCAACCCAAGGGCTCCACAGGCCTTCCCCCTACGAGTCCGATACCCACGCCCGCTCTCCACCCGCCGAATCGATATCCACGGGAAGGAAATAAAGCCACAGCCTCGTAGCTGCCACCTCCTCATCCTCCCCACACAGCTGCGACAGCTCATTTTCGAGCTGGTGCTCGGCCATAGTATCGTCGCACTTGGGCTCGTGAGGAACGAATCGTCTAGCCGACTCCAAGTCCATGCTACGTTCCATCGAGTGATTGCGGGGTTGCCGTCGTACGACGTCCCGGGCACATCAATCAGCACCCGGACGACAAGACCCCCATCGCCTTCCTTCGTGTGTGCCGTCAGGTCTGTCTCGAGGGCACAGAGTCGATGCACCGGAGCAACACCTACTATTCCGACTATTACGATTTCCAATGGATTATATTAGGTGGCTTGGGCCTGCATTGCCTCCCGCACATCCGCCGTGTGCACATAGAGGCCAATCGCTTCCCCGACGATGAACGCTGGTATTCGGTATGCCAGTTGCTCAAGCAAGCTGGCATTGAGCACCTTACGCTCGAATTCACCTACGCGGAAGTTTATTATGATCCATCCGCGTACAATTCTCTGAACGAGGACTTATGCTCTTACCTGCTAGAAATTCGAGGCTTGCGCACCCTCGATATCACCGTAAAATACGGAATTCCGAGCGGTGATCCTGCGGTTGAGGCGCGCGACCGGTTGCGAGCGCTGATGACTGGGCCAGGGGCCGACGAGAGATACCACGCCTTCTTGGAGGGGAAGCGGCTGAACGAGCAGTATGCACAGGTAGCGTCAGAAGAGCTTAGTACTGAAGCGGGGCCGCAGTGGTGGGTACACTTACGGCTTCGATGGCCCATCTCTAACAGATTCACACCAGACCGTTGTTCCGCATTTCGAGCGAGGTATTTCACTTTAAGTAGTGCGAACCGCGCTTTCGATGTCCAAATCTAATGTACACAATATTCATGAGCATTTCATGATCATTGACAGGTACAACCGTCAGCTAACAAATACACCGTGATGAGGTTTCAAGAAGACATTATATATATCCCACACGAATTCCAGCCATCCTCAATTTAAATCAATCCACGGCCCAGACCTAGGATTCCATCCCCAGTATCCACCCCACGGTATCGCCCTAGGGTCCCATCCATGGCATCGCACCATCCTTCGCGCCGCGTTGCCGGCATTCGACAGTCTGAAAACGTCCTTATTTTTCTAACTTCATAGTAGTTCCATCAAGTGAAGATTTTGGTGAGTGTTCGCGAGGGGAGACATAATGATATGTTTCGCAAGCATTCTCCCTTTTCGGGATGGAAATCAGATATTAGTTGTCAGGCTGTGATTTTATGCGCGCCAAGGAACGGATCGTCCCGCTACAGTTCGACCGGATCGTGAACCCTGTCCATGAAGAAACTACAAGCACCTCACTTGTTGTTTAAATCAAACAGTTGAATCTCTGCGTAGGGTACTTATCTCGGACACGCGCGACTGGATGCTGGAACGACCCAGTACCGCATGCAACGTATTGCACCTGAAACGCGCCGAATGGTGCCAACATGGCCATGGTATGGGCGTTCAACATCAACAATTCACTACGGATCAATGTCGGCACTGGATCTTGATCATTGCCATCACCACTGATGCGCACTCGGATGATTCGGATCACTCTCCGTTGACTCCGGCTTCCGACTCGCATCGGCTTGCACTGACTTAGCATCGACTCAACAATGGATTTCGAGCTCATCCAGGCGTAAAATCATTGGCTGGCTCGTGGTTGGTGTCAGTTTGGACAGTATAATTGCTATGTAACGCGGAACATCCTTCAAATTCGCTAACTTTGCTTCAAGTTCTCCAACTTGAAGGCAACTCGGAGTTGCCTTCTAAGCCTGAGACGGCTTCGTGCCGTTATTAACAACCTCAGTGCCGATACCGCAGCTTCTCTGCATGTATGTGCCCTACTTCCACCAAGATACGCTCAAGCTGAAGTTGTCAGTACTTTTCCTCTATGTCTAGTAGGACAAAGGCTGTCCTACGAGAAATCAGCGATGGCGCTCTGTTGTGTGCGACGGTACTGTACATGGTTTGCGGCCCATGCCTCGCGTATCTATTCTGCTGCACCAACCCAAGAGCTCCACGCGTCGCTCGAAATCCGCTCACCCGAATCCCATACCCACGCCCGCTCCCCACCCGCCGAATCGATATCCGCAGGAAGGAAATGAAGCCACAGCCTCGTAGCTGCCACCTCCTCAACCTCCCCGCAGAACTACGACAGCTCATTTTCGAGCTGGTGCTGAGCCACCGCATCGTCGCACTTGTGCTCGTGGTAAAAGAATCGTCTAGCCGACTCCAGGTCCATGCTACGTTCCATCGAGTGATTGCGGGGTTGCCGTCGTACGACAGCCTCGGGCCCCTCATTCAGTACCCGGATGACAAGATCCCCATCGCCTTCCTTCGCGTGTGTCGCCAGGTCTATCTCGAGGGCACGGAGTCGATGCACCGGAGCAACACCTACTATTCCGACTTTGACGACTTCAAATGGATAGTATTAGGTGGCTTGGGCCTGTATTGCCTCCCGCACATCCGCCGTGTGCGCATGTCGGTCGATCGC
Source organism: Mycena rebaudengoi (assembly GCA_029282285.1). Lineage (NCBI taxonomy): Eukaryota > Fungi > Basidiomycota > Agaricomycetes > Agaricales > Mycenaceae > Mycena > Mycena rebaudengoi. The sequence goes on from JARJCX010000144.1 coordinate 326,037, forward strand.
CGCGGACTCTATTGTTCCCAAACCGAAGGCGAACGCTGGCATTCGGTGTGCCAGTTGCTCAAGCAAGCTGGCATCGAGCACCTTACGCTCGAATTCGCCTGCGTGGACATTTATTATGATCCATCCGCGTACAATTTTCTGAACGAGTGCTGCTCTGGCTTGCTAGAAATTCGCGGCTTGCGCACGCTCGATATCACCGTCAAATATGAAATTCTGAGCGATTATCCTGCGGTTGAGGCGCGCGACCGGTTGCGAGCGCTGATGGTTGGACCAGGGGCCGACGAGAGATACCACGCCTTCTTGGAGGGGAAGCGGCTGAAAGAGCAGGAGGCACAGGCAGCGTCGGAAGCGAAGTCAAGTACTGGAGTGGGGCCGCAGTGGTCGGTACACTCACGCTTTCGATGGCCCATCTCTAACAGATCCACGCCAGATCGTATTTCCGCACCCATCCCTACCCTACCTTGGAGCGAGGCATCCACTCCATGTATTGTGAAACCACCCCTTCGTCGCACAAATCCAATGCACACACAATATTCAGAGTCGTTTCATGATCAAGTACAGCCGCCAGCTAACAAATACACGGTTTTCAAGAAGACATTACACACCAACATATCCCACACGAATTCCAGCCATCCATAATCAATCCGCATCCTCATGTGCAAACCCTAGGATTCCGTCCCCGCTATAGACCTAAGATTCCATCCTACGGCCTGCACGAGGCGCGCAGCGCGCTGGAAGGCCGCGCCGGGGTGGCGATGTTCGGTGCCGCGGAAGGAGACGACGACGTTGTCGGTATAGGCCTGCACCAGCGGAGGCCCGCTGCCGAACGTCAGGATGTGTCTGCGGGGCGATTAGTCGGAGGCAGGAAGGAAGGGGAGGAGATCAGACTTGCTGCTAGACGAACTGGAGGCCCAGCTCGTGGACTGTCTGCTCATCGTCCGCGGTCGCCTCCTGACGTTTTCATCTCCGCCGATGCGGGGGAGCGTGATCACCTCGTCTGGCATAGGGTGCAGTCGCTTCCGGTAGAGGAAATGGGTTACGGGGAAGCAATTTGGGGCTGCCGCCTGCGTCGACGTCGTCTCCACGTCGGTCGGGATATCTACAGGCGTACGGACGCGTGTGCGCACGCGGCGCAGCGTGTCAAACCATGCGGGCGCCGAGCTCGTCCTGCGGCAAGGCTGGGTAAGCACCGACGTGCCTAGGGTGTGCAGGTGCGCAAAGGCCACGCTTGTTCTCGTTGAGATTCCGAGGACACGGAGCTTGCACGGAGCTGCGACTTTTTTTAGGTCTCCGGGCTCCGGGAGTGTAAAATGAAAGCCGACTACACTTTCCGATCAGATGGTCGTCGCGCACATGGCATATCTCCGACGTGGCGCTTCTCGTGGCGGCGGAGATGAGCCTGCGTTACGGCGTAAAACAAATTAAAATAATTTGGGGACTGGCACCGCCCTTGATCGGAGCGGCAACTGTTTGTTGGCAGGGTGCTCGGTCCCAGTTTTACCAACCCTAAGGCTTTTCACCTCCTCACTTTAGCCTTTTGAACCCCAGATCAAATCATATATTAGAATAGTTGTATCCGAGTGAATTTTCCATTTTTCCCGTACATCAAATATAACAGCTTTCTTGCAAATGCTGAGCAATATATCAGGGACAAAGGCCAAAATCAAAAATACAGCCTGATAGCCCAAAGCCTTAAGCTATGACTTTTGGCGCCGAAGCTACTTAATTCACCTTGAATTGAAAAGGCCTTAGGATTTTTACACAATTCCAGTAACATCAACAAATACGGGCAGTGAAAAGAGAAAGGTGTTGATTTTTTTTATACACATGGCTCCTGGAATACTAATGAAGACTTTATATTTCACAAACATGCTTATAATCATGTCAAACGAGACAAAACGAGGCGAAGGTGAAGGTGACGAATGTTACACTCTGTCACAGAGTGATTGGTTTAACCAAATTCGCCAACTATGGCCAAATTCCTCATCCCTAGTTTTCTAAAATATTACTGAAGGGGAATTAACTCATTCTCAATGGGTCTGAGCACCTAGAATTTGAATATTATATCAAAAATCATTGAATCTGTGGAAAACTCCATTTGGGACTGAGTTTTCAGAAGACTTCCAAGGCCAGTATTCACGGATCCGGGCGTCAGATAGCAATTGTGCACTTTAGAACCGTTCTCTGCATTTTTATTGGAAATTCCAGAACAAGAGCCGTGATAGACATCAGTTTCAATATCCCAGACTATTGAAAGCACGGACAAAGTTAGAATTCTTGTGAGAGTTTTTGGACTGTGGGAGCATTTTTCCTACCAAAACGAGTACACGAGGGAACATGCGAGAATGAATATTGAAAACGAATAAATAAAGACAACCAGGCTTTGACCAGGCTGCCCTGATCAACAGTGGTGCCGGTCCTCACAAATTTACCTGGCGGAGCAATGGCGGAGTCCGAACTTAGGGGACCTAGCTGGGCTATCACTGGCAATTCAACCTGGTCAAATCCTGCTCCAAGTTCTCATCTGGGTCTCAGGAAAAAAACTAAGGTGTGTGGTGTGGGACATGTATGACATTCCCGATGTTACATAAATCAAAACTGCCCGCGCGTGAACTTTTTTTTGTCGACTACAAAGATATCTTCCCATTGGGCGTATAATAGTGTCTCTAGATACATTTCTGGCTCAAACTGAGGCTTGGATTGCTTCTGAAGCTACCCCTGAGCTACCCGGAAACCTGCCGAAAAATTGATCGCTCTTTTGATGCGATCAAGTTACAGTTGAAGTAGAATTTGAGGTCAACTTGAGGCTTAAATGTGGAGGGTTGAATGAGATGAGACCAACCACTATTGGCATCTTTGGGTATCACATTCCATATTTGCAAAAATCTAAACTATTATACCCCCAATGGGCAGATATCTGTGAGGTCGACAAAAAAAAAGTCCGCGCAAAATTCGCGCGCGCAGTTTTGATTTACGCAACATCCGCAAGATATGAAGTACAGCCGCCGCAATCTAGAAAGGTTCATGAGGAGTGCGTAGTAGGAGGTAGACCTCCGATCACTTCGAAAAGCATAAACGACAGTGCCATCGGCGGGCAGCAAAGAACAAACAGCCAGACTCAACATGTTTTGCGCAAGGTCAGTGGAGTATTGAGAGAGAGAGAGGATCATAGAAGTTGACTCTGAACTGTTTGAAATCCATGTAATTTTTCTTTACTTTTTTCCCAAAGATTTTCCTGAGACATAATCAGGGTCAGTGTGACCAAACTTGTCCATTGAGAATTTCTAGCACCACAGGTACATAGGATATATGTATATGTCTATTTAATTGTCTCTAACCAAGGAGGACATCTCAGAGTTTTTCTCTTCTTTTTTTTCGGACTTCCTGAGTGTGATTTCAAGTCGTTTCCAAGCGCAATGGAAGTGAGTTTCCTCAAGATTTTTACACCTCAAATGGAAGTCCAGTGAACACTACTAGTTCCCATATATTTATTGCGTCGATGTTGCGCCTGTGGTTAAAAAATAAAACAAATAAAAATTTGTGGTATAAAAGTGCTGCCGTTTCACAATGAAAAGTATTTCCAGTTAATGGAGTCCCGGCTATTTCAGATAAGTGTGTGCGGCGAACACCAATGGATGGGCGAGGGCGGGAGGCGGGATTGTGCAAATGGAGCTAGATTTGATGGTTCTACACACTTACTCGCCTCGCCACTGGTTCATGAGCGTCGTTTTAATTAATGTATGATGTTGGTAAATTTTCAGGGTCGACTCTTTTCCTGAGACGAGTCAGATGTCAGATACAGATCTCGCTTCGATTTCGAGAATCCCGACGTTATTTGGCTCTCTTCTGCAATTCAACATGCAGGCCAGCAGTGCTTAGGTTGGTCTGCTTCCAAAAACATATCTTTTCAATTTTCGGCGGTCCGGAAATCTAGTAAAATTCCAGAGGAACTGTAAAAAACGGATAGTGCCTATGTAGGCCTAGGGATGTGTTTTTTTAGGCGAATAACCGAAACGCTCATTTATCACCCACATATATTTCTGCCCCGGTAGCATATACATTTTATATTGCAATATGTCGACTCGGCGCACCAAATTTTTGTTTTCACCGCCGCGCGCCTCTCAGTTGCCGTTGCGGCTGCTCTCTGCTCTGAGAGAGTTAAAAACCTTTCGGAGATTGCGGTGATTAAATTAGGGACAGAGTTAGCTGTTAATCTCGGTTACTATTCGGATCAGCCCGAGTCCTCCACCTCCTTGCCTCAGGCACTTTCGGTTCCTTCGGTGTGCGTACTCTGTGCATATATGAGGTGGATTTCCATGTGATTGAAATTAGGGACAGGGTTAGGCACTGTTGTTAATGTCGGTTAATATTCAGATCCGATACCTCCATCTCCCTCGTTTTGTCCTTCGGTTCCTTTAGTGTACGCATGCAAGGCGGATTTCCGTAGGGATATGAGCGAGCACCACGATACGACCAGCAATCTGTGAGGGCGAGGGCGAGGCAACGGGCGCTACGTGAGGCCTAATTTCGCACCACACGGAGCGCGCCTTACGGTGCACGTACTGGGCCCTTATAGTGCAGCCTAAGTGTTCATCTGTAAAACCAAGTTGTTGACCCAGATTCGATGGCGGCATAAGGTACGTATGATGTTCCCGGAAAACAATATATGCAAAGACAGCCGCCGCAAAACATAATGTACTATCTGAACATCAATGGCCCTCCGGGCACCCTTGATTCCTCCATTGCTGCATCTGCATCCGGAAAACAAAATTTATATTTGAGCCCCATGGCTGCCATATCTTGGAATGCAATTTAAACACATTATTATGTAAATAAAACTATACCACTCAGCGGCCACTGGCCATCAAGTTTTTTTTTAATACTATTTACAGAAGCTGGTGAACATGACTGCATAGAAGTAAAGTTCAACTTCTTATATTTCGCTCATAATTCATAAGAGTCTAGCCGACCGTCGGTTTCGCTTCAACAAATTAAAATTTGCTTGTGGAAGGCTGCCGGCCAGGCAGTCAACACTGAGACAGATTGCATAACAAGTCAACAAGACCACATTATGTATTCGGGAGCGAGCGAGCTGGTGAGCGTGCTACGGGCAAGACCACAGCAAAGACGAAGAGGTAAACTGTGTATGTAAGCTGTCAAAGACGGGTAAACCGGGGCCTACGTTCCGCGACCTCGTGTGGAATCATAAACGGTGGGATGGCCGGCAAGCGGCAGGTCACAAACCAAAATTACGGGCAGCTGCAGGCCCGCTCAGCCGCGCTTCGCGCGGTCCGAGCTCGCTCAAGAAGGGGATTGGAGATTGCCGAGAGAGAGATTACATAAGCCGTTTGGGCGGACAAAGTTGAGGACGGAAGACACAAAGTGTTAAAACAAGTTTTGATTTGTGAATTTCGCCAACTGAAGCGGAAATATGCTAAGCACAGAACCATTTTGGCACTGCATGAGAGGGCTTAACGTAGGCTGCGTGCATGCTTCACATTATCACATATTCACTGCGTTCCGAGGCCCCGTCGGCAGAGTGTGCCTGACATCGGCTGACTCATGCCGACAGGGATCGGCACTGCTTGGGACCGTTTGCCGACGGATCGGCACCGAGGCCAATTTTGCCGACGTAACGGTCTCAAGCGGTGCTGATCCCCGTCGGCATGAGTCAGCCGATGTCAGGCACACTCTGCCGACGGGGCCTCGGAACGCAGTGATTCTCCGGAAGGTATGTGGGCGGGAGGTTTGAGGTGGCGAGCACGGTCGTCGGACATTGTGCCGAAAAAAAAGATAGAAAAACAGGAGGTTTGGAAGGTGATAAGAATGAATGAGAGCCGAAGACGAGGTAAGGAACGGACTTTCACTCAATAAAACTTGTGCTTTTATGGATTTTCGGGCAAGTGCTCGCACATATGTATGCTCCATGACCTTATGGAATGACGAAGCAATCGGGGGCGGCCATGATTGGCGGGTATGCTTGGCGGCCATGGCATTCATGACCCCCCACATCAGACTTTCCACAAAAAGCTGTGGAGGTTGTTTGGGGTTGTGCAACCCCAAAAAGCCGAAAAGTTGGGAAACCTCGCAACTTGAAAAGTTCGGGGTCATTTTTGACAACCTCTAACTTTTATTATTATTTTAAATCCCATGATGGATGATTCTGCATTCCTGACCATATATATATATATATAACCAAAAAAGTCCAAAAAAGTCGACAACCCGACAAGTTTTTTGTGAAAAGGCTGATGCAGTGCGGCAATTTATTAAGATAGAGTCAACCCAGCCTTCAGAAGATACGAATTTCATTAAACGAAGCATACTCGTGCTACCAGCGACCCCAGGAATCCATGGACAGACAGATTGACAAGAGGTATCGAAGCGCCCCGAGCATGACGTACATAGACACAAGCGTTGAGTGTTCCAATGCGGACGAGGTGAAACGATTGAGCTGCGAGTCGGGACAGTCGCGGTGGCGTCGGAGCAGGTGAACCACTGAGTGCATGGCGAGGCGTGGCTGTGGCTGTACGCCAGATCGCCACAAGTGCCATAAGTCTCTATATTTGCAAGTGTCTGAGCGCCGGAGTTTGAAACGCCGAGCGGCGCTCAGACAGATCTCACTTTTGTCATATCGAGTCGGCAGTTCCCGGCGTTCCTTTGCGTTCGCTCAGGGACACAATGATTAGGACATCTCGGATGTTGTGAGAACTTTGCGCTCGCACTGCAGCCGTGCCACCGTATAGCTCGCTCTCGGTACACCTCCACAGCTCTTCTTAGTTACCCGTTGCGGCTGCTCCGATGGAGTTGAAACGAACTACATCAGCAGTCCGATCCGAGTCTCCAATCTCCCTCTTTGTCTCTCCTTCGATGCAGTGCAGGCTCCGTCCGCATACAAGGCGGATGAAAAATTCTGTAGGGATATGAGCGTCTGGCGGGCAATAAAACCGCCAAGGGTACGCACCACACGACCCAAGGCGTGTGCTCCGCTCTTATCTGCCTACTACCGGCATTAAATTCGCTCTGCCACCCTCCACTCCTACCTTTCTTTTTCCCCAAGACTTGCTCGCGATGTCAGTGTCACCTACCCTTTCGTTTCCATCGTTGGCCTCTCACCATGCGAATCATTTCCTCAGAACTAATCTTGTGTATATATGACGATGTTCAGCCTTGAGCATGAAGCCGCGGCGTCGGTCCAAGCAGGCCTCCTCTACCCTCCTGCGTCGGTTCCTGTGCCTGCTGTGCGTCCATTCAAAATACGCATCCCCGTCTATTTTGGTCGACTAACGGACCTCGCAGGACGTCGCGGACTCGGACGCCGGTACTACAAAAAGTTCAGTCTTAGCTCATCCTAATCTCACTCAAAACTCTTTCAGCCATACATTATTCGCCACCAGATGTAGGACATGGACAAGCCGCAATGACTGCAAACGACGACACTCTTTTGCAACTCAAAGCCTATCCTACGGCGCTTGTTGTACATCCATTTAGCATATCCTGGTTCATCTTCGTAAACTAACTGGCTTCGCAGGACGTTGCGGATCCCCACGCCCGTAAAACAGTTCAATCTTAGCTCGTCCTAATCTCACGTAAATCTCTTTCAGCTGCACATTCCCCACCAAACGTAGGGCATGAACAAACTGCAATGGCTCCAAACGACGACACTCTCTTGCAACACAAAGCCATCGCCAAGGCGTCCAAGGAGCTAGCTGACACCTTGGCCAGCCGTGGAAATCCGACTGGCCACACCAATCATATCCAGGACATCCACCGAGCTTACACCCAGTACTTGCTCCTGTACCCTGATCAAGATGACCACGACTATGTGAGATGGGCTCGTACATGCCGACGCGTCAGCTCACAGGAAAATTACAGCAGAATGTGAAGACGAAGGTACTCGTTCTGGAGGAACAATTCGCAGGAACTGGTCTGATTACTGAGCCTCTGGTGAGTCCTAGCTAATAGTCTAATGCAATCGGCCCACCCGTTTTTTTTCCCAGTTCGCTTTCCCACTCGTGGCAAGTCTGGGAACGGATTGAAGACCACGTATGATCTTTTTCCAACCTGTTTCCAGTGCTGGGGGATTTTTCTTTTCTTTCTTGTATATTCGCATATTTTCTTTCGCGCCCGAAGGGACTTTCTCCATTCAGCAATTTAACAATTCGATATCCGTCTATGTACGTAGTACTTAGATATAAAATTCATTGCTCGGCGGCGTCAACATGGCTAGTTAACCCAATGACAACTTCTCGGCTACCGGGCTACGTGTCACTTCCACATTTCTGATCTGTGCAGCTATCCGTTCTTCTTTACTAGAATATCAAGTACATTCAGAATCATAGACGGAATAGAAATACACAGAATTTCCAACTGTAGCTACCCCATGTAGCTGCCGAGAATTTAGTCTGACAGCACAATGCGGCCAGAATCACTGCGTTGAGGCGCCCTATGTAGTCACAGGGTAGGCGATGTTGGTCTACCTTGGTCTACCAGGGGTAGACCAATGTCGCCTACCTTGTGACTACGTAGGGCCTCAACGCAGTGAATACATGCCATGATAACGGCAGACCACATCCCATATGTTAAACATACGGCACCATTGTGTATGATAACATAGTTGGCATTCAACATGGAACCTCCTAATAAAAGTCAAGAAAAGACGCTCTCTGCGACAGAAATTTATCATCAATGGTTGAAAGCCGTGAACGGGGCTACAGGTGTGTCCGCCTCCTAACAGGTAAGATGAAATTAAATTTGGACCACTCGCTGCATTCAACCCCCTAGATTGTAGAAATCGTAGAACATCCGAGACGGGTGTAGATCGCCGGTCGAGATGACGTTTATGTGCGCCTATCCTAGACCTGTCAAGTCTCGGCGGTCTAGACCCGGCGTCTGCCGAGACTGTCTGAGACGAGTCTATGTGCCACCAGTCGAGAGGTGACTTGGCTGGCGCCTGCAGCTGCTTAGCCACCTAGAAACAGCGTGTCTAGTCAACTAAGCACATCTGCCCGTCTAACCACCTCGACGTGATCCAATACAGTGAATACGAGGGGGGCGGCTGAATGCAGTGACTCGCATTGAAAAAAAAACAGTTGATCTTAAAAATTACTCGAGCTCGTCGATGTAGTAAAATCGACGGGAGGCCGCTGTATGTTGTCTGGTCAACTGGTGGCCTTGGCTTCATTTCGAAGAAGAAAACTTTCCATATTGGGTGATTCCTACAAATTTCCCACGCCGTCATCAAGAAGGCTCTGAAGAAGAAAAAATGGAACTTATGTTTCGATTTTTGCGTTTTTTTTAAACCAATCCGGTACATGGAGTGCGCGACTGAAACGATCCGCCGGAAGCCATCGAATGGTCAGCGTCGGCACGAAATCTTGATGCGCTGCCACCGCCACTGATGCGCCTTTGGATGGTTCGGATCAACTTTCGGCTTCCTCCCCCACATCGAGCAGTGGATTTCGGAGTCATCCAGGCGCAAAATCATTAGCTATCTGTGGTTGGCGGTCGCCCTCGGTCGCTAGTTCAGTTTGCACAGCAGTTGCTCCGTAAGGAACATCCTTCGCTTCAGGTTCTCCAAGGCAACTCCGTGGCTTGCTCCGTGGCCAACTTGGGGCTTTGTACCAACTTCAGTGCCGATACCCCAATTCCTCTGCACGTATGTGCCCTACTTCCGCCAAGATACGCTCAAACTGAACTCGTCAGTACTCTTCCTCAATGCCCAGTAGGACAAAGGCTGTCCTACGAGAAATCAGCGATGGCGCTCTGTTGTGTGCGACAGTACTATTTTGCGGCCCATGCCTCGCGTATCTATTCTGCTGCACCAACCCAATAGCTCCACGCGTCGCCCGAAATCCGCCCACCCGAATGCCATACCCGACCCCGCTCCCCACCCGGCGAATCGATATCCGCAGGAAGGAAATAAAGCCACAGCCTCGTAGCTGCCACCTCCTCAACCTTCCCGCAGAACTACGACAGCTCGTTTTCGAGCTGGCGCTGGGCCACCGCGTCGTCGCACTTACGCTCGTGCCGAATAAGTCGCGTAGCCGACTCCGGGTCCATGCTGCGTTCCATCGAGAGATTACGGGGCTGCCGCCGTACCCCCCCGGATTATTCACTCAGCACCCCGACGACAAGATCCCCGTCACCTTCCTCCGCGTGTGTCGCCAGGTCTATCTCGAGGGCACGGAGTCGATGCACCGGAGCAACACCTACTATTCTGACTTTTACGACTTCCAATGGATTGTATTAGGTGGCTTGGGCCTGCATTGCCTCCCGCACATCCGCCGTGTGCGCATGACGGTCAATCGCCGCGGAGTCGACCATTCCTACCCCGATAGCGAATGCTGGTATTCGGTGTGCCAGTTGCTCAAGCAAGCTGGCATCGAGCACCTTACGCTCAAATTCGCCTACGCGTACCCTTATTATGATCCATTCGCGTACAACTCTCTGGATGAAGACTGGTGCTCTTCCTTGCTAGAAGTCCGAGGCCTGCGCACCCTCGACATCGGCTTTGAATGCGAAATTCCGAGCGGTTATTCTGTGGTCGAGGTGTGCGACCAGTTCCGAGCGCTGATGATTGGGCCAGAGGCCGACGAGAGATACCACGCCTTCTTGGATGGGAAGCGGCTGAAAGAGCAAGAGGCACAGGCAGTGTCGGAAGCGAAGTCAAGTACTGGAGCGGGGCCGCAGTGGTGGGTACACTCACGCTTTCGATGGCCCATCTCTAATAACCAATCCACACCAGATCGTATTTCCAATCCATCTCTATTGGAGCGAGGTATCCACTCCATGTATTACCCCTTCGATGTCCAAATCCAATGCACACAATATTCAGAGTCATTTCGTACAGCCGCTAGCTAACAAATACACGGGTTTCAAGAAGACATTACACACTAACATATCCCACACGAATTCCAGCCATCCATAATCAATCCGCATCCTCATGTGCAAACCCTAGGATTCCATCCACAACATCGACCTAGGATTCCATCCTCAGTATCACTTAGGATCCCAATCGTCCTAGGATTCCACCCACGGTATCGCCCTATCCTTCGCGCCGCGCATCCACGACGTATCCCTGACCACCATCTGGTGCGGCACCGCCAGCAGCGGCCCCGGTCCCTTCTCCCTGTCGGATGGCCAGATCAGAACCCTTGGATGCACAACAGAAGGGATGAGTGAATGGACGGAGGCGACGTACCGTTCCGCCGGTCTGCGCAGCACGAAGCTTGCCGCGCTGTTGCCCCACGGGGCCCACCAGCTGCCCGTACACGGTCGTCAGGAGCATCCCCTCGTCCCTCCCGAGCAGCGCCGTGTCGTAGTCTACGTCCACAACCCGCCGCCCGCGGAGAAGTGGTAGTCCTGCAGCATTGGGAGCGCGCGCATCGCGCACTCTAAAGAATGCGTGTCAGGCGCAGTAGAGGTGTGGCGGAGGGAAGGAAATATGTACGGCCTGCACGAGGCGCGTAGCGCGCCGGAAGGCAAAAGGCGCCGGGGCGGTGAAATTCGGTGCCGCGGAAGGAGAAGACGGCGTCGTCGGTGTAGACCTGCACCAGCGCAGGGCCCGTTGCCGAACGTCAGGATGTGTCTGCGGGGCGATTAATCGGAGGCGGGAAGAAGGGGAGGAGATCAGACGTACTGCTGGACGAACTGGAGGCCCAGCTCGTGGACTGTCTGCTCGTCGTCCGCGGTCGCCCTCTGACGTTTTCATCTCCGCCGATGGTATCCTCTGCGGGGGAGCGTGATCACTTCGTCTGGCATAGGGTGCAGTCGCTTCAGGTAGAGGAGATGGGTTACAGGGAAGCAATTTTGGGGCTGCCGCCACGGCGGTCGGGATATCTACAGGTGTACGGACGCGTGTGCGCACGCGGCGCAGCGTGTCAAGCCATACGAGCGCCGAGCTGGTCCTGCGGCAAGGCTGGGTAAGCACCGGCGCGCCTAGGGTGTGCAGGTGCGCAAAGGCCACGCACCAAGTTATTGTTCTCGCTGAGATTCCGAGGGCGACCCACTTGCATAAAATCAAAGCCGGCGCTATACTTTCCGATCAGATGGTCGTCGAGCACGTGGCGGTTCTCCCACAGCGACACCGCGCTTAAATGGAGCTACACTTACTCGCCACTGGTTCATGAGCGTCGTTTTAATTAGTGTATATGATGTTGGTAACTCCTCAGACGAGTCAGACGTCAGATACAGATCTCGCTTCGATTTCGAGAATCCCGACGTTATTCGGCTCTCTTCCGCAATTCAACATGCAGGACCAGCAGTGCTTAGGTTGGTCTGCTCCCAAAACATATCTTTTCAATATTCGGCGGTCCGGAAGTCTAGCAAAATTCCAGAGGAACTGCCAAAAACAGATAGTGCCTATGTGGACCTAGGGATGTGTTTTTTAAGTGAATAACCCAAACACTCATTTATCACCCACATATATTTTTGCGCCGGTAGCATATACATTTTATATTGCAATATGTCAACTCGTTTCACCGCCGCGGTGGCGGAGGGCCAGGTCCAGCGCTGCCCGTTGCGCCTGCTCTGAGGGAGTTAAAAAACCTTTTGGAGATTGCGGTGATTAAATTAGCGACAGAGCTAGCTGTTACTATTCGGATCAAATACATCCGAGTCCTCCATCTCCTTTTGCCTCAGGCTCTTTCGCAGGTTCCTACCCAGCCGAAATTATGAGGTTAATATGTTGAAATAAAGGTAGCCGCGGCCTTTACTCGGGATGTAGCAGAAGACCCTCGCAAACGCGCAGGGGATTCATTGAACAACTACGGCTTAAATACAAAAAAGGCAAGAACTAATTAGTACGAATAAGGCGTGATTAGAGCTATAAACGGCGTAGAAAAAACGGAATGAAAGTGGCGACGGCATTCTGTGAAACATGAAGTCGAACGCCGTCAATGACAGCGAGCGGGCGGCCTCGAAATTCCAACACACCCCCGCGAGGTCAGCACGCGAGCGCGCACCCCCGCAAACTCTGCAATCAGAACGTGTTGTTCTCGGAGTCGGAGTCCAAGCCGATGGCCAACGCGGTGGTCCCGATCTTCTTGTTTCGTTTGGCAGACTGCCACGCCAACCTCTCGGGGCATTCGGATTTGAAGTGACCCTTCTTGTCGCAAAAGAAGCAAGTCGTGTCGGCGACGTCGCGTCGTGCGATAACGGCCATCGCCTCATCAATGTCGGCAGCAGTGGGGGAGGTAGAGTCGGATTCCTGACGAGTTTCCTCGTTAAGCAAGCGAGTGATAACATGCTCAACAGTGAGCAAATTTGGGGGCGTAGCGTCAAAGTTGATAATGACAGCACCGTAGGAAGGAGGAAGGCCCATCGTGTATGCCAGTATCTTGTCCTGATCCGACACTTCAACATCCGCATGCTCCATACGCAAAATCAGTGTCTGAATGCGACCAATCCAAGCCTCCATCGTCTCGTTGTCGTCCTTCTTTGCCGTCAAGAACCTCCGGCGCAAAGCCAGACTCGTCGCAAAACCAGCAGCCTGGTGAATCCTGCGCAAGTCCTCCCAAATAACCATCGGGTCTCGCGCAGACATGTGAGACAGCTGCCCGTCTTCAACATGCAAAACCATCTCCGCCCGTGCCTCCGCCATCTTTGCAGGGTCTCGCACTGCAATCAGCCGGTCTCGTTCAGCCTTTATCTCAGCTGCGGTCTTCTCCGAACCATCTGCTTTCTCTTTGCGTACCAAAATCTCGATCAATGGCCACAGACCTTTCTTTACCAATATGGCCTCCATGCGCATGATCCATTCGGGATAGTTGGTGTTCCCGAGGCGACTGAAGCGAATGATCTCGTCGGACATCGTGTAAAAGAAGAAGAAAATAAAGCAAGAGTTGCCTCGTCGTCGTGAGGGCTTTCGAGTGCCTCGTCTCGTGAGGGCTTTCAGCGAATCTGCCTCGTCTCGTGAGGGCTTGGGGAATCTGCCTCGTCTCGTGAGGCGTGGGTGGCGACTCGTCTCGTGAGTGCCGGGGGTAGCAACTCGTCTCGTGAGTGCTGGGAGGGGAAGCGCCTCCGCTCAAGAGGACACCAGAAGGGGGAATCGGAGTAAGACCAGAGACCAACGATCGTCGACGAAGATCCAAGGAATGGCAGCGATCGAGCAGAACGAAGCTAGTAGGGTATGCCGCGCGTTTGTGTTGAAATAAAGGTAGCCGCGGCCTTTACTCGGGATGTAGCAGAAGACCCTCGCAAACGCGCAGGGGATTCATTGAACAACTACGGCTTAAATACAAAAAAGGCAAGAACTAATTAGTACGAATAAGGCGTGATTAGAGCTATAAACGGCGTAGAAAAAACGGAATGAAAGTGGCGACGGCATTCTGTGAAACATGAAGTCGAACGCCGTCAATGACAGCGAGCGGGCGGCCTCGAAATTCCAACAAGCTAGCTGTTACTATTCGGATCAAATACATCCGAGTCCTCCATCTCCTTTTGCCTCAGGCTCTTTCGCAGGTTCCTACCCAGCCGAAATTATGAGGTTAATATACAGAGGAGGTGGGTTTATCTAGAAATGGGGCTACCGGAAATTGCGGACCGTGTGACTGTAAGGTGACTAAGTGCGGCTGGACGAAAATATATACAAACAACATAGCCACATTTTCATCGAATCCGCAAAACACGTCTCAAATGGCTTCCACAGTCTGAATAAAAATCGTCTTTCATTGTGAGTAAGCTCAATACTGCTATTGCATTGCTCCCCTCGAGTTTCAAGAGTTAAAATAACATGCTTACTGCCGTTTGCATAATTCTGTGAAAACACGAAACTTTGTGCACTATCACGTGCTGTGATGTGAGTTCATCTCCGATATCTCCGTTTCCCTCGGTTATTCGCGCATTTGGTTTGACCAATCAATGACGCAATTATTTGATCCACAGTCAATTTATTTTTCTGGCCCGTACCTTACCTGTATTTATGGTAATAATGAAATGATACAGTACTTTTATTGCTCTTACGAGTCCCTTTGAGCTTTTTTAGACTGTCGATGGTCGTTCATTGCACAGGCGAAGGATTTCTCCCGGAGATAAAAAGGTGCATCACGTGTTTTGATGATCCAGGCGGAGACTCGGAGATGCCCTAATCATGACATTTTGGAGCGGCACGGCTGTGCATCCCTGAGCGAGCGCAAAGAGACGCCGGGAACTGCTCAAGCTCGATCTGTTCATTTTGACAATGAGGGTGCTCGAACTTTGCGCTCGCTCAGCGACGTACAGCCTCGCGCACAGCCGTGCCATCGTATAGCTCGCTCAGGCTCGCTCTCGGTACAGCTTTTCAGTTGCCCGTTGCGGCTACTCCGAGGGAGCTGAAAACCTTTTGAAGATTTGCGGTGATTAAATTATGGACAGATAAGCGCTGATATATGATAGGCAGTTCCGGTTCTTCTCTGTGAATCTTCAGATTCGCTGCTCGGACGTATCGGACGTATCGGAGTCTCCAATCTGCCTCCTTTGGTCTCCTTCGGTGTGCGCTCCGGGCGCATACAAGGTGGATGGATAATTCCGTAGGGATATGAGCGTCTGGCGGGCAGTAAAACCGCCGAGGGTACGCACCACACGACCCAAGGCGTCTTATCTGCCTACTACCGGTATTAAATTCGCTCCGCCACCCTCCACTCCTACCTTTCTTTCTTCCCAGGACTTGCTCGCGATGTCAATGTCACCTACCCTCTCGTTTCCAACGTTGGCCTCTCACCATGCGAATCATTTCCTCAGAACTAATCTTGTGTATATATGACGATGTTCAGCCTTGAGCATGAAGCCGCGACGTCGGTCCAAGAAGGCCTCCTCCACCCTCCTGCATCGGTTCCTGTGCCTGCTGTGCGTCCATTCAAAATACGTATCCCCGTCTATATTGGTCAACTAACGGATTTCGCAGGATGTCGCGGATCCGGACGCCGGTACTACAAAAAGTTCAATCTTAGCTCGTCCTAATCTCACTCAAAACTCTTTCAGCCATACATTATTCGCCACCAGACGTAGGGCATGGACAGGCCTCGATGGATGCAAACGACGACACTCTTTTGCAACTCAACGCCCATCCTACGGCAGTTCCTATGCTTGTTGTACATCCATTTAGCATATCCTGGTCCATCTTCGTAAACTAACTGGCTTCGTAGGACGTTGCGGATCCCCACGCCCGTAAAACAGTTCAGTCCTAGCTCGTCCTAATCTCACTCAAATATCTTTCAGCTGCACATTCACCACCAAACGTAGGGCATGAACAAACTGCAATGGCTCCAAACGACGACACTCTCTTGCAGCTCAAAGCCATCGCCAAGGCTTCCAAGGAGCTAGCTGACACCTTGGCCAGCCGTGGAAATCTGACTGGCCACGCCAACAATATCCAGGACGTCCACCGAGCTTACGCCCGGTACTTGGTCCTGTACCCTGACCAAGATGACCCCGACTATGTAAGATGGGCTCGCACATGCCGACGCGTCAGCTCACAGGAAAATTACAGCAGAATGTGAAGATGAAGGTCGTCGTTCTGGAGGAACAATTCGCAGGAACTGGTCTGATTACTGAGCCTCTGGTGAGTCCTAACTAATAGTCTAATGCAATCGGCCCTTTTCACCGCCCGTTTTTCTTCCCAGTTCGATTTCCCACTCATGGCAAGTCTGGGAACGGATTGAAGACCATCGTATAATCTTTTTTCAAGCTGCTTCCAGTGCATGGGGGATTCGGACCTACATGGCTTCCAAACTTCTGATCTGTGCAGCTATCCGTTCTTTACTAGAATATAAAGTACATTCAGAATCATAGATGGAATACAAACACACAAAATTTCCAACTGTAGCTACCCCATGTGGTCGCTGGGCTATCACTGGCAATTTATCCTGCTCAAATCCTGGTTCAAGTTCTTATCCGGATCCCAGGAGAAAAACTAAGGCGTGTGGGAGATGCAATTATCTTTCCAGATGTTGCATAAATCAAAACCGTGTACGCGAACTTTGCTTCTTTTTGTCGAGTCTTGGAGTTTTAAGCATTCCACTTTAGCTGCACTTGATCGCATCAAAAAAGCGATCAATTCTTCGGCAGGCTTCCGGGTGGTCTTCAAGAATCAATCCAAGCCTCAGTTTCAGCCAGCAATGTATCTAGAGACACCTGCAACCTATTATACACCCAATGGGCAGATATCTGTGAGGTCGACAAAAAAAAAAGTTCACGCAAAGTCAGTTTTGATTTATGCAACATCTGGAACAAGATATGCGCCGCAATCGAGAAAGGTTCATGAGGAGTGCGTAGTAGGAGGTAGAACTCCGACCACTTCGAAAAGCATAAACGACAGGTGCCATCGGCGGGCAGCAAAGAACAAACAGCCAGACTCAATATGTTTTGCGCAAGGCCAGTGGAGTATCGAAGGAGAGAGGATCGTAGAAGTTAACTCTGAATCTGTTTGGAATCCATGTAATTTTTCTTTACTTTTTTCCCAAAGATTTTCCTGAGACATGTTCAAGGTCAGTGTGACCGAACTTGCCCATTGAGCATTTCTAGCACCACAGGTACAGGGAATATATATATATGTCTGTTTAATTGTCTCTAACCAAGGAAGGGTGTTCCGATATATTTATTGCGTCGATGTTGCGCCTGTGGTTAAAAAAGAAAACAAATAAAATTTGGTGGTATAAAAGGGCTTCTGCTATTCACAATGAAAAGTATTTCCGGGTAGTATCGGCTATTCCAGATAAGTGTGTGCGGCGAACACCAACGGATGGGTGAGGGCAGGAGGTGGGATTGTGTAAATAGAGCTAGATTCGATGGGAGTTCTACACACTTACTCGCCACTGGTTCATGAGCGTCGTTTTAATTAGCGTATGATGTTAGTAAATTTTCAGGGTTGGCTCCTTTCCTCAGATGAGTCAGATGTCAGATACAGATCTTGCTTCGATTTCGAGAATACCGACGTTTTTGACTCTCTTCCGCAATTCAACATGCAGGACCAGCAGTGCTTAGGTTGGTCTGCTCCCCAAAACATATCTTTTCAATATTTGGCAGTCCGGAAGTCTAGTAAAATCCAGAGGAGCTGTAAAAAACAGATAGTGCCTGTGTAGGCCTAGGGATGTGTTTTCTTAGGCGAATAACCGAAACGCTCATTTATCACCTACATATATTTCTGCGCCGGCAGCATATACATTTTATATTGCAATATGTCAACTCGGCGCACCAAATTGTTGTTTTCACCGCGGCGGTGGCGGAGGGCCAGGTCCAGAGCCTCTCAGTTGCTCGTTGGGGCTGCTCTGAGGGAGTTAAAAACCTTTTGGAGATTGCGGTGATTAAATTAGGTTAATCTCGGTTACCATTCGGATCAGATACGTCCGAGTCCTCCATTTTCGTGTGCGCGCTCCATGCATATACGAGGTGGATTTCCATGTGATTAATTTAAGGACAGAGTTTGGCGGTGTTGATAATCTCGGTTGATATTCAGATCCGATACCTCCATCTCCCTCGTTTTGTCCTTCGGTTCCTTTGGTGTGCGCATACAATGCGGATTTCTGTAGGGATATGAGCGGGCGCTACGATATGACTAGCGACCTGTGAGGGCGAGGGCGAGGGCGAGGCGACGGGCGCTACCTGGGGCCCGATTTCGCACCACACGGAGCGCGCCTTGCGGCGCACGCACTGGGCCCTTGCAGGGCGACCTAGGTGTTCATCCGTAAAACCAAGTTGTTGACCCAGATTCCATGGCGGTACGGGGTACGTACGGTGTTCTCGGAAAACAATACATGCAAAGACAGCCGCCGCAAAGCATAGTGTACTATCTGAAAATCAATGGCCCTCCGGCAACCTTGGTTCCTTCATTGCTGCATCTGCATCCGGAAAGCCAAATTTATATTTGGGCCCCCATGGGCATCCCTGGCTGCCATATCTTGGAATGTAGTTTAAACACATTATGTAAATAACATTTTACCACTCAGCGGCCACTGGCCATCAGGATTTATTTATTTACTATTTACAGAAGCTGGTGAGCACAAATTTCTCTCGTCTTGGCGTCAGCACTGGGAGGATGCGACACGGATCTAATAGAATTGTGTTGGTCTGTGTTCCGCGACCTCGTGTGGAATCAGCCCCCTATTTCGCCAACTGAAGCGGAAATATACTAAGCACAGAACCATTTTGGCACTGCATGAGGGCCTAACGTAGGCTGCGTGCATTCTTCACATATTTTCCGGGAGGTGTGTGGGCGGGGTTTAAGGAGGTGGCGAGCACGGTGTTTTGTTCGTCGCAGGAGGTTTGGAAGGTGATAGGAATGAATGAGAGCTGAAGACGAGGTAAGGAACTGACTTCCACTCAATAAAACTTGTGCTTTTATGGATTTTTGGGCCAGTACTCGCATATATGTGTGCTCCTTCACCTTATGGAATGGTGAAGCAATCGGGGGCGGGCATGATTGGCGGGTATGCTTGGCGGCCATGGCATTCATGACCCCCAAGTGCGGCAATGTATTAAAATAGAGTCAACCCAGCCTTCAGAAGATACGAATTTCATTAAACGAAGTATACTCATGCTACCAGCGACCCCAGAAATCCATGGACAGACAGATTGACAAGAGGTATCGAAGCGCCCCGAGCATGACGTACATAGCCACAAGGGGATCCTGGCGTTGAGTGTTCCAATACGGGCGAGCGAGCTGTGAGTCGGAACAGAAAACTCCGGCGCTCTGGAAATCCAATAATAACTCAGACACAGATCTCACTTCTGTCAATTCATGCCTCATTGTCAAAATGAACAAATCGACCCGGCAGTTCCCGGTGCTCCTTCGCGCTCGTTCAGGGACGCACAGCCTGCCACCGTATAGCTCGCTCAGGCTCGCTCTTGCCCGTCGCGGCTGCTCCGATGGAGTTGAAGACCTCTTGAAGATCGCGGTGATTAAATTATGGACAGAGGTAAGCGCTGCTAGGCGGTTATTCTTTCAGATCCGATGCTCTGACGAGTCTCCAATCCCCCTCCTTCTCTCTCCTTCTGTTCCTTCGGTGCAATGCGGGCTCCGTGCGCATACAAGGCGGATGAAAATTCCGTAGGGATATGAGCGTCTGGCGGGCAATAAAACGGCCGAGGGTACGCACCACACGACCCAAGACGTGTGCTCTGCTCTTATCTGCCTACTACCGGCATTAAATTCGCTCTGCCACCCTCCACTCCTAGCTTTCTTTTTTCCCAGCACTTGCTCGCGATGTCAGTGTCACCTACCCTCTCGTTTCCAACGTTGGCCTCTCACCATGCGAACCATTTCCTCAGTACTGATCTTGTGTATATATGACGATGTTCAGCCTTGAGCATGAAGCCGCGGCGTCGGTCCAAGCAGGCCTCCTCTACCCTCCTGCGTCGGTTCCTGTGCTCGCTGTGCGTCCATTCAAAATACACATCCCCGTTTATATTGGTCGACTAACGGACTTCGCAGGACGTCGTGGATCCGGACGCCGGTACTACAAAAAGTTCAGTCTTAGCTCGTCCTAATCTCACTCAAAACTCTTTCAGCCATACATTATTCGCCACCAGGCGTAGGGCATGGACAAGCCGCAATGGCTGCGCACGACGACACTCTTTTGCAACTCAAAGCCCATCCTACTGCGGTTCCTCTGCTTGTTGTACATCCATTGAGCATATCCTGGTCCATCTTCGTAAACTAACTGGCTTCGCAGGACGTTGGGGATCCCCACGCCCGTAACACATTTCAGTCTTAGCTCGTCCTAATCTCACTCAAATATCTTTCAGCTGCACATTCACCACCAAACGTAGGGCATGAGCAAACTGCAATGGCTCTAAACGACAACTCTTTCTTGCAACTCAAAGCCATCGCCAAGGCTTCCAAGGAGCTAGCTGACACCTTGGCCAGCCGTGGAAATCCGACTGGCCACGCCAACCATATCCAGGACGTTCACCGAGCTTACGCCCGGTACTTGCTCCTGTACCCTGACCAAGATAACCACGACTATGTGAGATGGGCTCGCACATGCCGACGCGTCAGCTCACAAGAAAATTACAGCAGAATGTGAAGACGAAGGTCGTCGTTCTGGAGGAACAATTCGCAGGAACTGGTCTGATTACTGAGCCTCTGGTGAGTCTTAACTAATAGTCTAATGCAATCGGCCCTTTTCACCACCGTTTTTTTTCCCAGTTCGCTTTCCCACTCATGGCAAGTCTGGGAGCGGATTGAAGACCACGGCATGATCTTTTTTTAATTTGTTTCCAGTGCATTGGAGAGAGAGAGAGAGAGAGAGAATCGATTGACGGCGCAAGCTATACTAAGTAGCTAAGATGCCCGCATAGCACGTATCTACGCAATAAATAGGGTATCGAATGATATGTAAGATATCGTCAGCGTGGGTTTCCAATGCATGGGGGATCCAGATCCACATGGGTTGTCCGCCTAGGATTTTTCTTTTCTTTCTTGTATATAGTTGTATATTCCCATATTTTCTTTCGGGCCCGAAAGGGCTTTCTCCATTCAGTAGATTAATTGCTCGGCGGCGTGGCTAGTTAACCCAATAATAGCTTCTCGGCTACGTGTCGCTTCCAAACTT
The DNA here is from genome assembly GCA_029282285.1 of Mycena rebaudengoi. Taxonomy (NCBI): domain Eukaryota; kingdom Fungi; phylum Basidiomycota; class Agaricomycetes; order Agaricales; family Mycenaceae; genus Mycena; species Mycena rebaudengoi. The sequence continues at coordinate 347,564 of JARJCX010000144.1, forward strand.
CTGATCTGTGCAGCTATCCGTTCTTCTAATGCGGCCAGAATGCATGCCACGACAACGGCCCTGACCAGACCACATCCCATATATTAAACATACGGCACCATTGTGTATGATAACACAGTTGGCATTCAACATGGAACCTCATAAAGGTTAAGAAAAGATGCTCTCTGCGACAGAAATTTATCATCAATGGTTGAAAGCCGTGAACGGGGCTTCAGGTGTCCGCCTCCTAACAGGCAAGATGAAATTAAATTTGGACCACTCGCATTGAAAGAAACAGTTGATCTTAATCATGTTAAGTGACCTAGTTCCGGATGAAGAGGCGGTTGCATTCGACATAGTGATCTTCCAGGATCATTGCAACAAGCAGAGGGTTCGTACGATGATAGGAAATGCCACCGATATCCATCTTCCACCATTCAACATCAATTCAACCAGTGGTGAGTGAGTGTGTAGAACTCCCATCAAATCTAGCTCCATTTGCACAATCCTGCCTCCCGCCCTCTTTCGACCGTCCAGTCGTTGGCGTTCGCCGCACACACTTATCTAGAATAGCCGGGACTCCACTACACCAAAAATACTTTCCCTGTGGACGGTATAAGCTCTTTTATACCATAAATTTTATTTGTCTTCTTTTATTTAAACCATAGGCGCAACTTAGACGCAATAAATACATGGGAACATCCTTTATAACAGAATTCCCTGGCTTTCCATTCGAGGCGTAAAAATCTCACCCCCATTTTGCTTTGAAAACGACTTGAAATCACACCCAGGAAATTCCAAAAAAGAAGAGAAAAACTTTGAGATGTCCTCCCTGTTGGAGACGATTTAAACATGTTAATAGTCATATATATATATATACATATACCATGTACCTGTGGTGCACGACATTCTCAATGACACTGACCTTGAATATGTTTCGGAAAAATCTTTAGGAAAAGAAAGGATTATTCTATTGAGAAACCCGGATTCTCGGCAAATTCGGAGGAGCCCCTCCAAATGGGGTATGAGATGATTGATGCCGGCCTAAGTTTGAGTAGTCTTGGACTTCAATTGCCCATAATGTGGCTTGGGAATGTTTTTTTGTGCTCACCTGGATTTTTTACAGCCGCTACTGACTTCACAAGGCTATATTTCTTCATTGAGAATCACAGAACTTTGTAATTGGTATCACGACCTTACCTGCGAGCTAGTACTCATATAAGTGTCAGGCAACAGTTTTATGCTTGTACCCCGCTGGCTCCTAGAGCTCTAAAATCCTCAGAGAAAGTCAAATTGCCTTGCCGAACTTGGGTTGAAGTTGGTTTGATCCCATTACACAGGGAGATATCTCGTATTTGTGCTATAACAGGGCGCCGGCTTTTTAAGCCCATTGCAACTCAGAACCAATATGAACTAGTCTAGATAACTCTCTCTATTTTTCCTGGTAATAATAACGGTGTCTGCAAGTCACTATCGAACTTGTAGCGTCCCCGGCGTCGCCGATTGATGTCCGGTGTTTGATGGTAATATTCCCTAATGCGGGAGGTTTCTCCGAGAAACCGGGTTTCTCAATAGAATCATCCGAAAAGAAAACAAGAAAAAGCAAGAAAAAAGGAATGAAAAATTCTATGGATTTCAGTTGACTTCTATGATCATCTCTCCATCGATACTCCACTGACCTTGCGCAAAACATATTGAGCCTAGCTGTTTGTTCTTTGTTGCCCGCCGATGGCAGCTGTCATTTATGCTTTCCGAAGTGATCGGAGTTCTATACTACGCACTCCAATTCAACATAGGAAATTGACGAGGGGGAAATTACTCGTAGACGTAGTAAAATAGACAGGAGGCCGCTGTCGGCCGTGTTTTCTAGTCAACTGGTGGTCTTGGCTTCATTTCGAAGAAAGAAAAAATGGTGGCACTTTCCATATTGGGTGATTCCCACAAAATTCCCACGCCGTCATCAAGAAGGCTCTGCAGAAAGAAAAAATAGAAACGTATGTTCCGATTTTTGCGTTTTTAAAACTCCTTGTAAACAACCCGGTACATGGAGTGCGCGACTGGAACGATCCGCTGGAGGCCATCGAATGGGTCAGCGTCGGCACGAAATCTTGATGCGCCCCCACCGCCACTGATGCACCTTTGGATGGTTCGGATCACTTTTCGGCTTCCTCTCCCAAAACAAGCCACGTCGACTCAACGTTAACGCGTACTCAACAGCTGCAGTGGATTTCGTAGTCATCCAGGCGCAAAATCATTGGCTATCTGTGGTTGGCGGTCGTTTTCGGTCGCTAGTTCAGTTTGCACAGCAATTGCTCCGTAAAGAACATCCTTCGCTTCAAGTTCTCCAAGGCAACTCCGTGGCTTGCTCCGTGGCCAACTTGGGGCTTTGTACCAAGTTCAGTGCCGATACCCCCAATTCCTCTGCATGTATATGCCCTTCTTCCACTAACATACTCTCAAGCTGAAAGTCGCCAGTACTAATTTCCTCAATGCCCAGTCAGAAACGGGCTGTCCTACGAAAAATCTGCGATGGCACTCTGTTGTGTGCGGCGGTACTGTTTTGCGGCCCATGCATCGCATGCCTATTCTGCTGCATCAACCCAAGAGCTCCACGCGTCGGTCGACTCGGAAATCCGCCCACCCGAATCCCATACCCACGCCCGCTCCCCACCCGCCGAATCGATATCCACAGGAAGGAAATGAAGCCACAGCCTCGTAGCTGCCACCTCCTCAACCTCCCCGCAGAACTACGACAGCTCGTTTTCGAGTTGGTGCTGGGCCACCGCGTCGTCGCACTTACGCTCGTGCCGAATAAGTCGCGTAGCCGACTCCGGGTCCATGCTGCGTTCCATCGAGTGATTACGGGGCTGCCGCCGTACCCCTCCGGATTATTCACTCAGCACCCCGACGACGAGATCCCCGTCACCTTCCTCCGCGTGTGTCGCCAGGTCTATCTCGAGGGCACGGAGTCGATGCACCGGAGCAACACCTACTATTCCGACTTTTACGACTTCCAATGGATTGTATTAGGTGGCTTGGGCCTGCATTGCCTCCCGCACATCCGCCGTGTGCGCATGACGGTCAATCGCCGCGGAGTCGACCATTCCTACCCCGATAGCGAATGCTGGTATTCGGTGTGCCAGTTGCTCAAGCAGGCTGGCCTCGAGCACCTTACGCTCGAATTCGCCTTCGCGTCCCTTTATTATGGTCCATCCGCGTACAACTCTCTGGATGAAGACTGGTGCTCTTCCTTGCTAGAAGTCCGAGGCCTGCGCACCCTCGATATCGGCTTTGAATCCGAAGTTCCGAGCAGTTATTCTGTGGTTGAGGTGCGTGACCAGTTGCGGGCGCTGATGATTGGGCCGGAGGCCGACGAGAGATATCACTCCTTCTTGGAGGGGAAGCGGCTGAAAGAGCAAGAGGCACAGGCAGTGTCGGAAGCGAAGTCAAGTACTGGAGCGGGGCCGCAGTGGTGGGTACACTCACGCTTTCGATGGCCCATCTCCGAGTCTAATAACAAATCCACGCCAGATCGTATTTCCAATCCATCTCTATTAGAGCGAGGTATCCACTCCATGTATTACCCCTTCGATGTACAAATCCAATGCACACACAATATTCAGAGTCATTTCATGATCAAGTACAGCCGCTAGCTAACAAATACACGGGTTTCAAGAAGACATTACACACTAACATATCCCACACGAATTCCAGCCATCCATAATCAATCCGCATCCTACCCTAGGATTCCATCCCCGCTATAGGCCTAGGATTCCATCCACAGCATCGACCTAGGATTCCATCCTCATTATCACTTAGGATCCCAATCGCCTTAGGAATCCATCCACGGTATCGCCCTATCCTTCGCGCCGCGCATCCACGGCGTATCCCTGACCACCATTTGGTGCGACACCGCCAGCAGCGGCCACGGCCCCTTCTCCCTGTCGGACAGCCAGATCAGAACCCTTGGACGCACAACAGAAGGGATGAGTGGGTGGACGGAGGCGACGTACCCTTCCACCGGTCTGCGCAGCACGAAACTCTGATCTACGCCACGCTGCTGCCCCACAGGGCCCACCAGCTGCCCGTACACCGTCACCAAGAGCATCCCCTCGTCCCCCTCGAGCAGCACCGTGTCGTAGTCTACGTCAACGGGCGCGCCGCCCGCGGAGAAGCGGTAGTCGTGCAGCCGCGGGAGCGCGGGCATCGTGCTCTCTGTGATACGCTTGTCAGCAAGAAACCGCAGTAGAGATGGGCGAAAGACGCACTGCCGGCCTGCGCGAGGCGCGCCGCACGCTGGAAGGTGAAGTGCGCGGGGGCGGCGAGGTCGGTGTCGCGGAAGGAGAAGACGGCGTCGTCGGTGTAGGCCTGCGCCAGCGCCGGGCGCTCGCTGTCGAAAGTCAGAATGTATCTGCGGAGGATTAGCCCCAAGTGGGAAGTCGGGAGGACGGGAGGGCAGACATACTGCTGGACGAACTGGAGGCCCAGCTCGTGGATCTCTATCTCGATCTGCTCGTCGTCCGCGTCGTCCGTGGCCACTGTCTGCGCGTCTGTCACGTGATGATTATATACTACGACGATCGCATCGTTTGCGGGGAGTCGCTGTCCAGCTCGTCTACGTCGTCAGGTACGGAAGAAGGGACGGGTAGAGTCGGTCCCGGCAGAGGTGATGGATTTCGGGGCGGGGATTCTGGGTCTGCGTCGATGTCGATGATCTCCACGTCCGTCGGGATATCCACAGGTGTACGGACACGTGTGCGCACGGGGCGCAACGTGTCGAGCCAGACAGGCTCCGAGCTCGTCCTGTGGTAGGGCTAGGTAAGTAGCTGCATCATCGCGGAACAGAAGACCCACCATTCGATCACCATACCGTCGTCCCTGGGGGCAGTATCCTTCAGCGGGAGCGTATACAAGGAAGGGGAGGAGGCATACCGGAAGAAGAATTTCTCGACGTGCAGCCCGAGATCGCGGAGCAGAGTGCACTCGCTCCGCGCCCATTTACGCCTGTTGGCGGCGAAGTCGGTGTTGCGCGCGGCGCGCGTGCAGTCGTAGGGCACGGGAAAGCAGCGCTTGGATCCGGAGGTGACGGCGCGCCGCGGGGGGTTGGCGGGCGGGGGCGAGGGCGTGCGAGCTTCGGTTTTGACACAGATGGGGGGCGGAGGAGAGCGAGGGGCGGGGGGTGGCGGTGACGGTGGTAACTCGCTAGGAGATTCTTCGGTCTTGACGGCGAGCGCGTCGACGCGGATGGGAGATGGAGGAGAGTGAGGGATAGGGGCTGAGGGGCGTGATAACACGCTGGGAGGATCCACGATCCTGATGGCGGGTGTGTCAATTCTACGGCGCTTCGTGGGCGGGGGCGATGAACGCGTGGCTGGTACACTTGAAGACGGGATATTGGAAGAAGGTCCGAACGCGTCTGACAAGGGTTCTGGCACAGAATAAGGAATAGGTGGATATACCGGAACAGGAACGCGTGGGGGTTGGCTAGAGGATGTAGGGGGAGGCCTAAACCATGATGGGGGGGCACTACTGCTTGAAGACGCGGTGGGCTGGCCAGAATTGAGGAGTGCAGAATAACGAGAGACAGGTCGCACAGCGTACGCTGCAAAGGAATCGCGACGTGAAGTGGTGGACGGAACCGAAAACACACGGTTGTTATGAGCTATGCCTGCGGTATGCTGCGTCGGTTGTGGTACAACAGGCGCTGCAGCGTTTCTCGGAGGATATCCAGACGCGTAGCCAGAACCGCCCCCGTTCATCTTAGGGATATCCCGCGCGGAAAAGCTAGTACTGCGCCCGTTTATTTGCTGTGCGAGCCTGCGATCACCCGAGTCGTGGGCCAGTCCACGCCCACGTCCACGCCCCCTTCCTCTATCGTAACCTCGGGAGACCCATCCAGAGTTTCCGAGGCGCTGCTTCTGGTTCGCACTTGGTACGACCAGCGAGGGGACTGCGCGCCGCTTGTCTATGGATTCATTTGGCTGAGAATCTTCAGCATGTACAATGGGAGCTGCTCCCGTGTTTTTGCCAAAGTCGCGTCGTCGCTGTGCAGTATCCCTCCCAAAATTACTCGCTACGGACATGCCCTGGGTCGCAGGAGCGCCGCTGGAGAAGGATTGCAGGCAAGGAAGAGGGAAGCGATTGAACAATGGCGCCAAACAACTCTGCAGGTCAACAACACCAAACATTGAGCTCCTGCGCACTTTCGTCATGTAAGTTTTATGCCTGCTGGATATAAGCTCAACCTTCGGCCGCACTTTTCTGGTCTCCAAAATCTTTCGAGGGAGATATTCGCGGGAATTGGCCAGACAAAATCAAGATATTATTTCACTTGGCCAATATCTATATCCAAAGCCTTGGACTCGAGCTATGGCGTTATCTGAGCCCTCGAGACTCGCTATCTTTGCACCGTGCACCGCCCGATTCAGAGCCGCTTTACAATTGCTTTACAAAATGACATGCGGGAAACTTATGGCTGCCGTATTTGAAAATTGACGCTCAGTGTCCTCGCTGCAGCCAGCCTTAACACCGCGTGGCCACCTCTCCTCTCAGCGAGTATTTACATCTGGCTCAGGCCTGCGTCTCCCTCATCTACTCTTATCCCCGTACCATGGCACTATCTCCCGCTATCTCTTCGAAATCTAGTGCCCTCGTCACAGTCCTGGATGCCAGCTCCACTGTCCTGACGGTCATGTCAGCCGCCGCCCAATTCGTTCCCTTTCCGTACATCCAACAGCTCTGCTCCCTGGTCCTGACGATAGTCGATGCGATCAAGGTAATCTGCGACGATATCCGACACTGTCAGTGCGCTGATAACACGCAGGACGTGAAGGACAACAAGGCGGCCTTTAAGCTGCTTGCGCAGGACGCATGCGATCTTGTTGCCGCTATCGTCGAAGTCGTCGGCGAGCTTCCGACGCTGTCCTCCGGTCTGAAGAGAAACCTCGATAAGCTCCTCAGGTATGATATCTCTGTCGTGACCTTCAGGTGACTCATTTCCCCTTCCTTCTAGCTTCCTCCGCGTAATCAATGACTTCGCCTTGGAGAATATCGCGCGCAACGGAGTCTCCCGGGTTCTTCGGCGCGCGACCGACGCTTCAAAGATCAAGGAATATCGACGCAGGATCCAGTCTTCGTTGAATATATTTGGGGTAAGTTATTTTATCCGGCTGTTACACGAATCCCATTGTTGATCTTATCTTGTTCCGCAGCTCAAGGCGCAGATCAGGACGCACGAGAACGTTGTCGAAATTCTGAGAGAACTTCGAGCACGAGGAGGGACTTCGACCCCAAAGATCGCGCAGCAACAGACAGCTCAGGCGCCCCCAAACACGCCCACTCCCGATCCTTCGGCTGATTCCCCACCAATGACGGACACCCGCGAGTCGACACGTCCGGCGTCCCCACCCATGCCCGCTGTCAATCCTCTGCCTCCGCCCCGACAGGCTTCTGCACCAAAAATAGCTAAACGCCCCCCGGCGGAAAACTACTTCCCCTTCGATTTCTCCGGCAGCTACATCTCTGGAGGCGTCTCCAACAGCGTCATAACAGGCGACCAAAGCACTCAGAACACATATCATATTGGGTCGGGCATTTTCCGATGATCATGTAGGGTTTGCCGATATTGTTTCATGTTCGGGTTTGCCCGATATTCTGCTGTATATCTCAGTCATGGATTTCGTGCTGTTTTATTAAACGTTGTGTATGAAACGCTGGTCGACGTATTTTTCTGTCTCTAGGGATTCGGAACAAAATTCTCGTCACTGCACTGCCTGCTTGGATCCGAATCGCGGGAGGTACGCGTCACCGTCTATCGATGAGTTTACTACAGCTTTTTGAGTTGTCTTACAGCTTTTTTAAAGTTTAATGCAAGATCAAACTTCCAAGTCGCCGTCCATACTGCGGGGTTGCAACATGCAAGATATGGGCTTTTGTGGTGAGGCTGCAGAGAACAATTCTTGTTGGATACCAGACGCGCAAGGGATGGATGTGGCGCCAGCGCTACAATTTTTCGGAAACTTTCAACGCACGCCAACGAGTTACGAGAACAAAACCCGGTCGACCTTCGTATCACTGGGAATATCCAGCGACTCTCTGCAAATGCCCCCGCGGTTGGACAAAGGATGCACAGCCTAGCAGCTGTATTTCTGCCGGCACTGTTGGCGAGTGCCAGTCTAAATTTACTGAATCAACAGGTCGGATTGATCCGGAATTACTCGTTGTCTCCGACCACCGCTACAGCACAACGAGCACATCGCACACGAACGGTCAATACTCCTGCACCATCGATATCGCAATATCGCTATCGATGCGATTCAGAGCAGATTACAAGCCCTCTACCCTGCCGCAACCTCGCACCCACGCCAGTCCGACGAGTCACACACACGTGTTTGCATGTCTGCGCAACAAGTAATTTGATTTATTAGGAAAACTACCCTTTCAAGTTTCCGCACACGATCCATGCTGCAAACCAGCTGGAAAATACCGGACCTTGCCACTGGGCTGCTGCGGGAGTGATATTAGTACCCAGGCGATCGCTTCATTTCCATCCTCCATCCTCCTCCGTGCCTTCAACCTCCTTCTCCTGTATACGCCGTTGGTACAATGTCGCAGCTAGCAAACTGGATCGCGCTCTTCACCATCTTAATCTCCGCCACGCTTATCATCGTAGTTCGTGTCATTCGGCTATCCTGCGCGCGCCGTGCTAACGCCTATTCCTCCAGCAATTCAATACTCTATTCCTGAAAGGACTTCTCCAGCTCCGACGCTCGGCTATGAAAGCTCATCTCGACGCCAATCGTCCTATCACTCCGTTCGAGCGCCCCTACTGTCCCCGCGCCCCAGATACTGCACAAGAAAATAACGATCGTGCGAGCGGCTCACCACGTGCCAATCGTTCACCTCAAGCGTGTCCGAGTTCCGTTCATCCTCCCCTCACCGATGAGCCGATCGCCACCTCTCCGGATTCGCCCGTCATTCTTCCTGTCGCTCTCTCTCGCAACTTGTCTGTTGCCAATCACGCGTCGGGCCTCAATCGCCTTGACCTCGATGAACGCGTCGAGTTACGTCATCCTTCCCGTATCGACATGGTGAACGGCAACGTCAACGCCACATTCGTTGCTGGGAATCAGATTCGAAGCATCACTCATAACCATTACCATCGCGCGTCGACGCTCCCGTCAAACATCCCCCAGACTGTGCTGTTTCCGGAAATGCCGGACAGTCTGCGTGATATCCTGCACGCGCACCTTTTTCTTCGGGAAATTATGGGCACCACGATGGTGTTTCAAGGGATACCGTCTGTCCTACAGATTGCGCGCGTCCACGAACGCCGGTGGGAGGATGTCGCAGAGGCGCTAAAGTTGATCTCTCCGTACCTTGACCGCATGGACGAACCTGTGCGGTTTTTCTCCAGCGTCCAGCTTTCCGCGAATTTCCGCTACTGGCTGTCCAATCGCGCGCAGTCCGGGAGTCTCTACATCGATCCCCCGAAATATCACGCTAAAGTGGCCCGCTGGTGCTTAGTGGGCAATATGACGTACGACCCCAGGTGCGTAGTATCAGAGCTCTCAATTGAACCACAACGATCCTAAGCATCCAAATCACAGAAATATATCATACGCGGCCGACAACTGGGCACACCACCTGTGTAAACCGGATCCCTCGCCGGAGCTGTGTCGCGCCCTCCGCGAGTCACCACTTCCGTTTCGTCCGGCTTCCCACAACAAGTTGCAGCAGGTGATACGCTGGTTGGAGGTGGGTGTAATATTTTGCTTGATTTACCTATAATCCGTTAACCAAACTTCTTAGTCGAGCAGTGACCCCCAAGAAGAACTGATGACACTACTCCAGAGTCGGCATAAAGAAATGGACTCACGTCTCCTTGGCGGAATAAGGATTGAGGTGATGGGTGGAGCTGCATCCATGATCTTGACGCCAAGCAATGTATAATCGTGGATGTAGCTGCGTCCGAGCGATGTACAGTAGTACAATTCCACGAACGAGAAAATTTTAGACCGGGCCTTTCTTTGAGCTTTCTGATCAAACATCACATAAAATACAACAAGCAGGTATCGACATATTCCATACGGACACTACCCAAACTGAATCAGCAACATTTCTGCCAGCAGCTGCTGTGGAAAGACGGCATAAACAATCTGGAAAGCGGCACATCGATCACCGATGACTCAGAGCACACTTGCCGAAATACGGAGAATCGATTATCGATCCGTCGAGAGCTGTGGAGGAGGCAGTGTGTCGATCTGTGGATTAAAACAAAAAAAAACCGATGACGTACGATCGCCTACAAAAATAAACATTCGCTCCCACGAGCAGACAATCATCCACCAGATTATGTAGACGCAGGACAGTGTCTCTGGCACCGCATTTTGTTGACGTTAGATGGATAGCCATCGGCGATGACTTGGAAATGCGACCTGTTATCGAATCTAATCGCGGAGTGGTCGTGCCTCATATCACTAAGTTCACTTTGAGTCAGAAAGAAGACCAGTTCACTCGACGACGGCTAATAGGTTGGGACGACACATCCAGTAGGCTTCCACCAATGTCTGAGACGCGAGAGATAATCACACCATGGGTGGGTTGTAAGTAAGTACAAGTGTTGATCACGTCATCATATTGTTCGATTTAAAAAAATTATGATGCTTTTTTAAGAAAATGCAGAATGCTAATGCCTTAGCAATCCAGATCTCAGAAATTCTACATGCATAAATTCTGGCTTCACTTTGTCGCTAAACTGAATTCTCGGCATCCACGAAGATGTATTATTGCAATTGTCAATTTTGTGTATTTTATAGCGCTGCACCTGTATGAATTATATTGTAGTAGGAACAAAGAACGGGTAACTGAACAAGTAACCAAGAGTGTCCGTACTATTTTTGGATTTCACACGCACCGTGTCCAACCCTGCATTCATTCACATTTGTTGGTTCGGTTTGACGTGATCGAAGTACGAAGAGTACGAACCACGAAGACAAGCAAAGCACGTTGTACGAGAACTAATGGCGTAATAAATGGTGAAAAAGGCTTTCATCATCATAAATCGTGTAAAAGTATAATGTACTTACTAGCCGGGCCCTGAAAGACAAAACGCAAAAGATACCAAAAAAAAAGTCCCAGGCAGACGACTCATGTTGATCCCCATACACTGGGAGAAATCCTACGATCTCTTCAAATCCACTCACAAACTGACCAGGAGTGGGAAAGCAAACTGGAAAAAAAGGGGTGGTGAAAAGGACGGATTGTATGAGTAGAACGCTTACCAGAGGCTCAGTAATCAGACCCGTTCCTGCAAATTGTTCCTCTAAAACGAGAACCTTCATCTCTACATTCTCCTGTAATTTTTCCTGTGAGCCGACGCCACGATGCATGTGCGAGCCCTTCTAACATAGTGATGGCCGTCTCGGTCAGGGTACAACACCAGGTACCGGACATAAGCACGGTGGACATCACGGACATGGTTGGCGTCGCCGGTAGGATTTCCACGACTGACTAAGGTGTCGGCGAACTCCTTGCAGGCGTTGGCGACGGCCTTGAGCTCCGAGAGAGTGTCGCCGTTTATAATCATTACGGTTTGTTCAATCCCGACCTGTGGAGGAGAATGTGCGGCTGCAAGAGTTGTGAGTCGTAGGACGAGCTGTGGGTGATTGTTTTTACAGGTGAAGGGATCCCTGACGTCCTGAAGTTCCTTAGTCTACCAAAGTGGACAAGGATATGGTTGAGTGGACGTACAACAAGCATAGGGACAGTGGCATGCAAGCCTATTTGACCCGATGCTGCTACTTCCCGCGAAAGGCTGAACATCGTCACACAAGATTAGCGCTGAGGAGATTGGCGTGCCACATGCAGTGGTGAGGGGCATACATTGGAACGGAGAAAGTTGACATTAATATTGCGAGCAAGTACTTGGAGGGAAGAAAACGGTAGTAGACAGTGAAAACTGGGTGAAAGGGTGCAGGGCGTCGCCAATTAACCATTCTTTAAACGAATGCTCGGCGATTCTTTCCGTCGAGTCTTTTTATCTCCATCGAGGTCAGTATCCCTTTCTTTCTCCCTGCGCGGTCTCGACATGCCACTGCCTTCGTATGCCTCGAGGCTTGATTATACCCATACCATCGGATCATTCTCGGGACCCTACCCGAATCAACTTTCAACAATTTAAATTACACATATGTGCGGTGAGACTCGCTGAAAGCTGCGCGTGCCCACTATCAATGATGTTTTCTCATCAAATACTAAATACAGCACTGGAAAACATAATTGTTAGCGTCGAATGAATGCGGAAAATTGAGAGCTTGGCCAGCAAATGCTCAGCCACGGCGTACAATAATATTCAGAGAAGACTGCGAGGGAAAGTTGGGTTGTATGGTAATTTAAATATGTCTCCTCCAACAACTCCTTCGCGGCTGTTCATCCTATTTTCTTTTCTTCTGATTTTCTTCCGCGCAAGTTATTGTTGATTCTCTCTCTGAATTTGGGGCAGTGCTGGGTGGGTGACTTGATCTTGTCGCCGAAATGAAATGCCTCACCGTTGCCTCGAGGCATGACGTTATCCTATGAATTTTCAGTGCGTTTAAATGAAAGCTTCTGACAGATTGCACGCAATATTGCCAGGAAATTGGCTCCCCACTGACCGTTAGGATTTATCCGAGAAAATAAATCTTTATTTGAGCTCGATAGAGACCATACCGCCCATGACTTGTAGGCTTAATCCACTCGCAATGGCGGCCTGCGTTCGAGAGTAAAAATTGTTAAAAGCCGCCGCCAGTTCCTGCGTATCATCTACATCGACTTTCTAGTGTGAAAGAAATGAGAGGATAAAATGAGGAACTTAATGGCTGAGCCTCCGCACCTTAAGCCATCCGATGACGTAGGGTAGCACAGATCGAGAGGTCAGACGAAAAGGGAGGTGGGAACGTTTCAGAGCACTCCAGAGCTGGGGGGAGGGTCGTGAACAACAGATGTGGTGTGCCCAATATTCTCCCGCGTAGAAGATGTCACTGCGAACTGTTTGAGTGAAGAACGACGGAACCGCGGCGGGACTCACCGTGCGTCGTAGTTGAGACTGCTGCGAGTTAAACACCAGAGTGCTACGAATGCATGCCATTTTCGAAGATCCACAAATGTCTCGGGGTGAGAGGGATCGATGAGCAAGTTCCGGAGGTTGCGTGAGATGCGAAAGTTCGAGTAGTAGTGTTCTGGTAGGCCAGGGGGTTCAAGAAATTCTGCGACAGGCAGTAGATACTCTCGAACCTCCGACCACGTAAGGTCAAGGACGTGGCCGACTTGGAGTGGCGACGGCGCTTCCTTGAAAACAAGGACAACGGCTATGATGGAGTGGACAGGAGTTCCACAAGCCAATGGCCCGTGAGTACTGGAGTCGAAGACGAGACACGGCTCAATGTGCATGCTACCGGGCAGATGAGAGCAGAGAACACGCGCCCTGGGGGTGTGTTTGGACGAACCTCGAGGACTTTATATAGCCTGTCAGAAATTTATATCCCTATGGAAATCCCCACACAGCACCCTCACAAAAGGAATTGAGGGAGACAAAAAGCAGGAAGGAGAGAGGTAATGGTCGGGCCGATGGAGAGCGATTATGCGTTGCAGCCGCATGTTCTGCCAGCAGTGTCAACGGTTAGTATGGGAATCCCATAAGACCTCAGGAAAGAAGGTGATCCGACTCGGAGCAGGATAACTCCGGATAAGATCCATTCGAGAAGTCTGTGAAATCCCAGGAGGTTGGCCACAAGCTTGCGCTGATGTCAGTCGATAAGCCAATTACAATGAGTAGAAGCTCAAAAGGTCTCGGTGCACTGCCTCTTGATGCGCCATCATCAGGAGCCGGAGACAGTCACTGGCTGACAATATTTTCAAATTGTTTTCAAACCCGAAAGCAACCCCGAATGACAAGGAGGAATTACTGCAATTTGCAAACTTACAGCCACCCACAATGCAGCGTCTTAACACGCACCTCTACCGATTCTACCTGGCGCCCTCGTCCGATTGCCCACTTTGCTTCGTACTGGAGACGGTATCACCCTTCCTCCTAAGTTGTCCCGCCCACCACCGTGCTCATCTCTCCCTCATCACCCGTCTCGGCACAGCACGGCTCTCGCTGAGGCTGCTGCTGTCGTCCAAGGCGGAGCACAAACCTGTTCTCGACTTCGTCCGAGACACCGGCCGTTTCCTCAGATACGCGCTTTAAACTCCCTTGTCCGCCCCCCCATTTTTAACTTACTTCCTTTTTAGTCCTCGCCTATTCCTCTCCCCCCCCATCTTCTTTCCCTCCTACATCACAAAGGATCGATTAATTCGCTTTACGCTACCAGACCTTACCGACTTGGCCATCCTAGAAAATACTTTACCCCATGTTCATAGCCCATCCCATGCCCATTACTCCCCGCGATCCCTCCACGCACTCCTTCCGTTCACGCTAGTACCTTAATAGTTAATATGTAGTCGTGCCACATGGGCACCCAGGGGCCCGCGCGCACGTTAAATGGAATTAAATTAAAATTAAAAACAGCCGATCCGGAAACTAATGAGAATCGGTGTTTTCCTTTCTTCGGTTCCGAAAAAGGAAAGTCCGGCCATTTCGGCCCACTCGCACTAGAAGTCAGGTGGAATCCACTGAGAGGAAAAGGATTGCGAAATGGTAAGTTTAGACCCAGGTATCGGCGAGGCTGAAACCATTAGTTTGGAGAGCTCTGAAACTCACAAAGTTTGGGAGCTCAGATTAACGGAATACCGGGAGGCTGTGTTCACCGGCGGCAACGCGGCAGCCCGAAGCGGACATTCAATTGTGTTTGTAGGTGGATGTCAATACCAAACACAGCCCTCCTTTTACCGTCGCGTCCTCCCTCCCTCCTTCATTCCGTCCTCGTCCTTCCTTCTTCTGCAATGGCCCCTCCTCCCGCCCGCACCCGTGCCAGCTCTGCCCCCGCCCTCCCAAGTCGCCCATGTACCGTCCATGGTGAGCTCTGGCAAGCCCTGTGCGACCCCTGGCAAGCCCCGCCGCTGTGTCGGAACCACCAGAGAAGGTGGGCAATGCAAGAGCACCCGAATCGACCTGGCGTGCTCACGGCATATGTGCCGCAAGCATTGTAACGCCGCCGGTCCTTGCAAACTGGCACGACAAGTCCTCAGAACTCCTCAGTGCCAAACAGCATTGCTGTCCCTCCCCCGCCCCTCCCTCACCAACAGCCCGCCGACCCCTGACACCTCTCGTTCGACGACATCCTTGCAGATGTCACACATCCGCTGCGACTCTTTAGCGAGAGGCTCCGCAGCTGTTGTGGCGCGTCAATGGAGGCTTCAACGCGTCGTGGGCGGACATTATCGCAAGACGTGCACTTGTTTGTACATTGTTTATTTTAGCGGGCATAGCCATTACATCACAAAAGATTGAAGCTCCGCTGCATCAAAGTGGCTGTGAACCCTCCCGATCATCACCGCCGGTGTACCGGTGCACCGTTAATCTGAACTCCCAAATGCACTCCTGAAACTAAATGTTCTGGCCGAAAGCATCCGTTTCGGCCACTGTTTCGGCCGGATGTTCCCGAAACAATAGGATTGACCTGAAATGGTAACCAATTGGTTTCAGCGCTGCCTAAGCTGCTTCTCAAACCGATGGTTTCAGTGTTGATTTCTTGAACACCAAAACTAACCATTTAGCACTCAATTTCGGCTCAAATGATACCATCAAATTTCCAGTGTGACTTGCAGGGTACAGCACATATCAGAAGTTTATGCAGTCCACGTAAATGCCTTTCTGACTATCTGATATTAGAGGTAGTACATTCTGTGATCCTGGGAATACATAACAATGTTAAAGCAAGTGTTCTAGCATGTTTTTGTAAAATTTCCAGGCACTCCTAGACATCATGCTACTCAATAGGGTCTTGTATATAATTCTCAAGCAATTAAAAACCTGTTTGTAAACAATGTTTATAAACAGGCTGTTTATAAACCTGTTTATAATCCATCACGATATATCGGGTAAAAACAGCGTTGGGCTTCGACCTCTGGGAAATTTGTACCTGGAGTTCACCGCTGACTCACAGCACATCCAACCAAGCTTGAAATCCTGCAATGTCATCCACAAACCCAATCTGAGGCCGTCACTCCGCCGCCAAAAATGCATCAGCGTCAAGTATTATGTTTTTAAATCGGGTAGCTCCACCATGTGCCCCAATTCATCGCCAGATAGGTACTGGAGGTTGACTGAAGGTCAAAAATATTTGCAAAATTTTGCGGGGATTGCCGTCGGCCCGGGGAATATAATTAAAAACAGACCATCTCAACCAAACCATTTAAAAACTGGTTTATAAACAGCTGTATATAAACCGGTATACATACAGGAATTACATACAAGACCCTACTACTCAAAGAAGAGCTATTATGAATATTCCGTGATATAGGGATTCCCAGCACACTTTTTTTTGGTATACTAGTGCATGCAAATGATTTTCAACAAATTTAAGGCGCGCCTCAAGATTAAGTGTCCTCAATCTGGAGTGAAAGACCAAATCAGGTAAATACTTCAATTCTGCAATTACAGACTCATCGATGGATGTAAATTGTTGCCTGATTTTTCAGGGCATGTATAGGTACATATAACATCTTGGTATGCTGGATTTCCGCTCCCAGAAGTCTTGAGAGGCCGAGAAATAAAAGAAATCTTCATGTGTGGCTTTTTTGATGGCGCATCAATGGCAAATGATCGCGCGTGACGGTTCGAACCTGCCTCCGCCCCACCATCCTGAAAGTTTTTTTCCCCCCAAAGTGCCATTAATTGCAAATTGCAATAAATCAGATATATATACAATAAAAGTGCAAGAAGGCATTTGGGAAATCATATAGATCATTGGCCTGGCTGTCAAAGTCACAATTTTCTGACAAGCCAATGAAAACTAAAATTGCTAAAGTGAAAAACGGAAGTGCTTGTCTCAGAAATGGCGAACGAACTATCGTGGCCACCATTAACTGTACGATAATATTGTTGAGAATCCGGCAGAAAAATATCTGGGGGAAGCTAGGATAAATATATTCCGTACAAGGCATTGTATTCTTCAACAAAGTTCGAAATCCTTCTGCAATGGGCTCGCCGATAGCAATTTAAATATGGATATTGACAAGATCAACTAGTCTTCAACAACACTGTACCGATCACCCCTGTTTTCTTTTTCTTCGCCATTTTCTTTCTTTCCGCTCGATTCTTCCTAAATTTGAGCTAGTGCTGTATAGTAGGTGAGTTAATTGTGTCACGGGAAAGAAATGCCTCACCGTTACCTCGAGGCATTGTGTTATTCTAGGAATTGTCAGTGCGTTAATGAAAGCTCATCTGACGGACTGCACGCAGTATTGCGCACACTGACCAATAAGATCCATCTGAAGGCCTATTGCTGCATAGAGACCATACCACCCAATACTTGGAGGCCCAAGCCACTCGTAATGGCGGTTCCCGTCCGAGAATAAAAATCGTGGAAAATTGCTACTAGTTCCTGCGTGTCGTCCACATCCACTTTCTAATGCAAAAACATGAGGGAATAAGATGAGGAGTTAATGACTCAGTTTAGGTACCTTGAGCCATCCGATAACATAGGGTAGCGCGGACCGCGAGGCCAGACGACAAGGGAGGTGGGAACGTTTAAGAGCACTCCAGAGTTGTGGGGAGGGTCGTGAACAACAAACGTGGTGCGCCCAATTTTCTGCTGCATAAAATATGTCGCTGCGAACTGTCTGAGAAAGGAATGAAGGAACCGTGGCGGGACTCACCGTGCGTCGTAGTTGAGACTGCTGCGAGTTAAACACCAAAGTGCTACAAATCCATGCCATTTTCGAAGATCCACAAACGTCTCGGTGTGAGAGGGATCGATGAGCAAGTTCCGGAGGTGGGACGAGATGCGAAAGTTCGAGTAGTAGTGTTCTGGTAGGCCAGGGGGTTCAAGAAATTTTGCGACAGATAGTAGATACTCTCGAACCTCCGACCACGGAAGGTCAAGGACGTGGCCGACTTGGAGCGGCGACGGCGCTTCCTTGAAAACAAGGGCAACGGCTACGATGGAGTGGACAGGGGTTCCACAAGCCAGTGGCCCATGAGCACTGGAGTCGAAGGCGAGATACGGCTCAACTTGCATACTAATGGCAGATGAGAGCTGAGAACACGCTTTGGGGTGTCTGTCGGCGAACCTCGGGGGTTATATATAGCCTGTCAGAAACTATGAAATCCGCCTTGTATGCGCACACAGCACGCATAGTGCACGCATACAAAAGGAACTAAAGGAGACAAAAGCAGGGAAGGATGGAGAACATAGGCGGCCCGTCGAGAGGGATACGTCTCGTAAGGCCGACTGCCCGGTGGTTAACAACGGCGGCTAACAAAGGGAGTCCCATAAGAAACCACAAAGAACGAGTAGGATAGCTCAGGGTACGATCCATTCGAGAAGTCTACGAAATCCCGGGAGGGTAGTCACAAGCTTGTACTGATGCTTACTGATGTCGATATGAACTGCCGAGAAGAAGCCCCAAATCGCATCAAAGTCTCGGTGCAGATCCGGAAACGGAGACGACACCAAAAGGGCCATATCATTAGGAGGACGACATTTTCAGATGAAAGCAATCCCGAATAGCGAAGAGGAACTGAATCAGATATATACACATAAATTGCAAGAAGGCATTACATAAATCATTGGCATGGCCGCCTCAATTTTCCAACAAGCCAATGAAAACTAAATCTTGTAGCACCCGCGACTGGCGTGTTGGAGGCTGCCACAGTCGTGGCCGATGTACCAGACGTGGGTGGAACAACAAACTTCGAGGATAATAAACAAGCGTCTCAGTAGTCATAGTAATAGACTTACAAGGGGATTCGTAATTGGCGCCGTTCCTGCAAGCTGTTCTTCCAGGATGACGACCCTTTTCAGGACGTCTAGCTGCAGCTTCCGTAAGGCACTATTTAAATGCAGAGAATGTCCTACGATCACGCACATACTCGGTGTCGTCGCGATGAGAGTACAACAACAGGTACTTGGCATAGGCGCGATAAACATCACGAATGTGACGCGTGCTATCACCGTTAGGATTCCCCTGACGGGCTAAATTGTCGGCCGCCTCTTTGTGGGCCTTCGCGACCGCCTGAATCGGAAGTTCATCCCAGAGGGTATCAAGAGCATCCCGAGTGAGTTCTTGGACTTCTGGAGATGAATCTGGGCCTAAAATCATAAGCACGGCGTTATATGGTTGCGAATGATTTCACTGAAGTGGCCGTCTTCGACGTTCCGCGGCTATCAATGCGGTTGAGTCAGAATTTCCAAGGCCGACCATATTTGTAGCATACGGCTAAGGCTGCTCGCAGCTTTGCAATCTCAGACTCCAAAGTGGCCAGTTGAGCATTTCCTGCTTCGAAAGATGCTGCTTGAAACGCGCTGTTTACCTACAAGATCAGCGCAGAGGTTGGTTAGGATGGTGAAAACTTGCGTTCGTAGCTCGGCGGCGGCGTTTGACATCGCCAGCAAGTGGGCAGACAAGTCAATGCTACGCCAGTTTTCGTCCATGAAGGGAGATGGATAGAACTTCGGGGCTTTCAGATATAAATGCTGCGCTATGACCCAACATTCCAGAAGAAAAGTTCTGTTCGGATTAAGATTCCGAATTATGCAGATATAGGATGCGGGAGCTAGAGTGACAACCGACACAAGTGCAAAGCCGAAACGTCCATCTGCCCCTTTGCACCATAGATCATGTACGTGTCGTGGCGTCAATACGAGAGTATCTAGCTGGCCTTCAGCCTCAGGACGTCAATTGGGCGGACTTCAATGCGCATATACCAATATACCGAGTCGCAGTCAAATTTCAGACGGTGCAGAATGCGATGGCTTGTAGAGGGAAGAGCAGGGGAAGAGGAAGGCAGTGGCGAAATAGTGACGTAATTTGATGTAGCGGAAATTGCCGAATGTGCGAGTCTCGCGGAAATCGGAGTTCGGCCTGCAAAAAGTACCAGACAACGGGACCAGGAATGCCTTTAAGAGTTTCCCGACTGTAGCTTTGAATTTACGTGTAAACACCGCCTTTCCCTCGCTAACATTATTATCTACATTTGAACGGTTGCGTCAGTTAAGTTGCATTTAAGCGTCTTCAAGTTCTGGTTGATATCCAGACCTCCACCAAGCTTCTGCCTCAAGTTCACGCTTTCATACAACAGCGCAGTTAGAAAAACGGGTGCCGCTATGTGGTTAGATTAGTTCGGTATACTAAGTTGTACCTCGTTCCCGCCTCGGTTCAACTAAGTAAGGGCAGAACGATCTGGGCGGTTTTACTGGACATTCTAATATTGAAGCAATATTTCCTTCGTTCGAATTTCCACAGGCTGAGAGTTCCAAGATTTTCGGTGACTGGCGTGTCATGCGGACGAGTGGAAAATTAGGGATCAAAATTATGCCTGGTGGACATGATCAACGCGTAGTTTTTTGGGATTTTCCTGGCGGATCTATCCGGCCTATTAATCTTTCCAAATTCTATCAAAGAGTTACTCAAATCACACACCCAGGGAATATCAGCACCGTCGTATTTCTTGGCAGGTCTTTCCCATACAGATGCTTTGTCGATATCCGATAGCGTGCTCAGAGGAATGACGACGCCCAGCTCATAGTTGTTTACCTGACAGCATCATCAATGATTTGCCGCCGAAAAATCGAATGAGTAGACCGACATTCAAGATGGGACTGGATGCGGAGCCACTGGGATTTCCCCAGGCTTTGGCCGTGAAATTATGGGATCCAACATACATCCAACCAGCGGCAGGCGAAGGCTCGTTTGCATTGCCATCGGAGTTCTCGTCCTCAGTTTGCGCCGTGGTGGCTATGATCATCTGGAAATAGAACGGAGCTATTTGAATCGAGGACTACCCGAGACCAAAGTGTCTAATGACCTTTGTATGCATCAACGCAGGGCCTGCGCGACTTTTCGAGTCGTAGAAATGATTACGCGGAAAATTCTTGACCTCCCACTGTTTGCGCTTGCAGAACAAGGAACCGGCCCCCTAAATGACGGAAGAGGAGCTAAGTTTATTTACTTCATCGCAGTGTTTGAGAACGAACACGTTGGCTTGTACTCTTGACAGTTTCCAATGTCGGGAATAGCACTTTCACGCCCTCCGGATAGGCAAGCTTCCTACGCTTGCTTTCACTGATATCGAGTTGGGATTTGAGCGTACGGGAAAGTCCAGATGCGGATAGGTAGAACTCGTTGAACCACTGCGTTGTGTAGGTCCCAATGCTCGAGCCCTGCAATGTGAACATAACTATTGAGTGATGAGACTGGGTGAGCCCGCACCTGGCATTCTATGACGAGATTTCTGCGTCTATTCACAGACAACCCCAGAGTTTCGATAGCGCGCATGAGACGGGGGTGGCCTGTCCTGCGCGAGTTTTCAAATGCCAAAACAGCTGAAGAAAATAAATAATTGCCACGTTTTAATTCGCTCCCAACCCTCGAATTTACCAGCAAAACTGGGGACCAGCGCCAGTCACCATAGTCCAGTCCCAGCGTTCTGACAGCTCCGATACTGATTTGAGCGGAATATCAATGCGCTAGGCCGAATTTTAATACAGCGGACTGTAATAATGAGTGGAACCCGTAGATCTCACCGACTTGTTCAGAAGCTCCAACGCGGGGACAACATTTGTCGCAACCAACACTGTTTCGAGGATCTTCTCGAATCGTTCATCGGGTTTAGCTCCGGCCCTCGCGTTCATCAGTATACTTGCGGCAGAGGGGTTATCCCCCAGCCTAATTGCGGTTGAACGTAGAAGGAAATCGTGGACGAATACAAACTGGGAAGAAAAATAGTTTGAAATAAAGAGGTGAGAAAAGAATCGACGACGAGGGATTGGATGGCAGTGTGCTGATTATGGAAAAGAATTCTCACATTCTCGAGATGCTTCCAATCCTGGTGTATCAAGTTCGCTGTGCTTACGACTACTCGGAGACGCCCCGTTCTGTAGAATAACAAGATGAACTAAGGGACGAGCAAGTGAGTATTCATGATGAAATAATGCGAGCTCCGGTGCAAACCTTCATATGCATACACTTCTGCGACTGAGGCCCTTTATCGGTATCGGAGCGCTCATAGCCCAACTTCGGGCATGTCTGAACCCAGTTCAGAAATGGTTTATCGGCAAGCACGCTAGCACTCTTCTGCTCGGTGCCGGAAGGATTAACTAGGATCACGGGCACAGAAGCATCAAAATGCGAGTGGAGCCATTCTCCATCGATGCCAAAGGAAGACAGAATAACGAATTTGAAGTCGGAGCTCGAAGGTCCAAGGATATCTTTGAACTCAATAGCTTCGCGCTTGTCGGCGCGGGGATTTGCGTGCGTGGTTGCAGTTGGGAAAAATTGGCCATCGTAGAAGGTTTGTGATATCAGGGGAAGACAATTGCCATTGGTAGTGGCAGCGGAGAAGCGAGCCCGTTTTACGGCTTTTTCCTCATCGGTCGACATACGTTTACGACGCGCGAGGCGCTCAGCCTCCATTTGGGCTCTATCGGATAGAGTGAAGAGCGAGGGCGAGGGCTTGACTCCGGTGGAGTCGGAAGATAGAGGTACAGAAGAGAAATGATTCGAGACGCTGGAGGTGTGATTTGGGTGAAACTCTTCTTCACTTTCTTCCTCAGTGTCAGAATCGTCGGCATTCAGCTGGGGGACTTTCGAAACAGATCCTGCCTCTGCTGCACCACCCGAGACGCCAGAGGTGCGACTTTGAGGCACCTCTTCATCACTCTCTTGCTCATTGTCAGAATTGTCGGCCCGAGCATGCAGCTGTGCGGGCATGGCCCTGCCATGGGATTGCCTAAGCAGTAACATGAAGATATTATGACTTTCGCTTACACTCGAGGAGGCATTCCTTCACTTCTGGCCGAAGACAAAGCCAGAAAAGAGCCTGAAGACCGTGTAGGAGAAGGCGGAGGAGCGATCACATGACATGTCATCCTCGAAATGATGGGACGTAACTCTTAAATCGACATGAGGAGATACAATGAAATTCCCGGGTAAAATATACACGATCAAATGTAATCGGAACAGCTCAGAGGCACTGGAAATAAAAGGCTGGATGACGGTCAGTAATATATGCGAATTGATGCCGCAAGATAGTATACCGTTAATTGTGGTGCAAACAAACGGTGATATGCTAGTAACTTGTCAGTTTTTCGTGTATCTTGAACAGACGACGGATTACCAGGCAGTAGGCCCCGTATAGCCGCTTCCACCACACTGTCCGAACTGAGCAACAGTGCCTGTGGTAGTTGGCTTCGTGGAAGTCGTTGTTTTAGTGGGCCCGGTGGAAGTTGTGGGAGACTGCAATATGCACGAATCAACTCGAATACAAAAACGCATACTGATCACACCTACCGCCGCAGATCCGTACAGGGGAGGTCCGGGGATCGGGTAGGTGGTTTGCGTTTGAGCTTCGTTTGTGTATATGTTGATGCTGAGCCCCGGGTCGGTCGAACTGTATGCGCCAGGGAAGCTCACAAGTTGAGCGGAAGTTGGCTCCAACGTTCCGCCACCAGTAATTTGAATCTGAGCACATTCTGGATAAAATTGCTATTGTATGAAAGATTTGAGTGCATGATGTCGAGCCACCGATAAATCAGATCGTACCGCAGGCAGCGAGTGCAACGCAATGGTCTCGAAACGCAGAAGATAGTTGCCATTTGGTACTGTAGCGGGAATTGTCGAGGTCCACGATGAATTCTGGGCAATCATCTTGCCGCTCGCCCAGGTTCCGTTGAATACGGTGCCACTAAGCAGCCCCGCGTGGTCGATTTTAAACTAAATCACCTCGTGAATATCCAATCTACGGCGTGGCTGTGAAATACCAACCCATTTAAGGGTGGCTGCGTTCACTCCAGTGCATGTCGTTCCCGGGCATTTACCGAGATAGGTCAGCTGCATTAAATTTAGTGGATGGAAAAATGCGTAAAAAGACAGGAATGCCAACCATGGGACCTTGAGGGTGGGGCCAAACTTGATTCCAGTACGCCGTGATAGGAGTACCCGCTTTGACTGTCGCGGTGAGTTGAAGAGCGCCAGATGTTCCATCGTCATTGCAAGCAAGTGTTGAGGACGTTGGATCGAGAATGGGGTCACTGCCCCGAGGTTAGAAGTATGATCGCCCAATACGGAGAGTCTCACTATGTCAGCCATGGGCGTTCAATCCCAGTTTGTCCATCGGCTGATACAACTCTGAGAAAATTGGGAGCTCGGGGTGTAATGTAGCCACAAACGTGTGTTATACGGTGTCCAACCCTTGTACACAGTCCCGGCTATGAGGTACGACAGGACACCTCCGTGGGCCAAGGCCTTGGGCAATGCAGCAAGCGCAAACAGAACAGTAAGTTTGAAGGCCATCGCTTATGAGGGAATGTGAAACCACGCATCGCGAGCATGTGGCGACCTTGTTTTATGGCTGGGTGAAAATAAAATGGAGACACGTTCGGGAAGCAATAATTTGTGATTTCGCCGAAAGTAGAACTTGTGACATTAGATCATCGCCACATTCTCCGCAACTGGTTGGTTAAAATGTAGAAGAACGAACAGTATAGCTCACTCTCGACGTACAGTGATAGTTTGATATTTTGAAGTACTATATAGTTCTTGGCGTGGGCTTCGCCGTTGGGTCAAATTGACTCAATTGAAACCAAGTGCATTTTCTGAGCCTCGGGACGGGATAACTTCGCTGAGAGAATGCGGATATCAACCGGAAATTATAGCGCCATGATTATCTGCTCATGCGCACCCACAGATGAAGGTCACTCCGAGGGTTTTCATCAACGTTATTGAGGCGGTACTCTACAGTTGCCGTGCTGTGAAAGAATCAGAGTGGTCATTGGAGTACATATGAGATGATGTACAGTCGCCTGAGTCGCTTCAGTATCGAAGACACCCTTCCAATTAAGCTCGGACTTTGCTTGGTAAAATTAAAACCGCAGGGAAAGACGGTGGCATCGAAAGGAAGAGGGGAAAACACTGCAAGCGCGTCGGATAATCAAGCACTTGACACTGAGCATTCTCTAATCGATACCTTGGCGTTACGGCAGATTCCAGATTGAACATGAATGCGATCAACCAACAAGCTTCTGATAGCACCATCAATATAGTTCGCAAAAAGCTCGCAAGGAAAAACTTCCGACCATACGTCATGTGGTGGCTTGTCGGCAGGAAACCGCAAATCATCCGGAAAATTTGCCCAGAAACAGTAGCCAGTTCGGTACCGAGCAAATTCCATCTGCACCTTGAAAAAGCAGTAGTTTATTTCTTCCTCCTACTTCGTCTGCGACCGCCTTGTCCAGAAGGGTTCAAAGATACATATAACTTGCGCGCTGGAAGGGTACAATACCTAAGGAGGGATACTAGTCGTGATAAACTTCTTACTCCGTTCTCCGTCGACACTAAAGGCACTGGGAATAAAAAGCTGCCGCGGAGTTCAAGTCAAAAGTGTGAGCCTAAATTAAAAATGAACGCACGATTGATGACACTGCACGTGTATGGCGCAACACTGGATCGCTCATCAGCGTGTCTCTTACGTTCATAAAAATAACACACCAGCCGGTCGGCCCGGTATAGTCCTGGCCCCCACACTGGCCATAGTGGGCAACGCTCCCAGGTACGGACGTGGGAGGCGTTGTTTGGGTTGTGGTCGTCGGGGTCGTCACAGTGGTGGTGCCACCGCCGGACTGCAGGAGACGTGAGCTCGAGTCAAAAGCGCGAGTAAGAAAATGCTCGTACCCCAGAAGAACCATACAAGGGCGGACCGGGAATAACATAGGTGGTTTGCGTCTTGGCAGCGTTTGAGTATAAGTCGCAGTTGACTAGGGAGATATACGTTGGACGGGGAGTTTACAGTTTACGATGAAGAATTACTCACTGCCGGGATCTGTTGACTTGTATGCACCAGGGAAGCTCACAAGCTGGGCAGCCGTGGGGGCCAACGAACCTCCACCGGTAATTTCAATCTGGGCGCACTCGGGATAGAATTGCTGTTAAAGTAATTAACCCCAAGTAGAAGTCTGGCGTGCAAAAGATAAGATGACGAACGGCAGGAAGCGAGTGCAATGCGATAGTTTCGTGGCGCAGCAGGTAGTTGCCGCTGGGAACCGTCTTTGGGATTGTCATCGTCCAGGTCGAGTTCTGGTCTATCATCTTGCCGCTGCCCCAGTAGCCAGCACCGACTGTGCCACTGATGAGCCCTGAATGATCAATTTTGAACTAACGTCTAATCAATATTAATTTAGGACATTGGTGGCCAATCTACTAACCCACTTGAGGCTGCTCGGGTTCACCCCAGTGCAGGTAGATCCCGGGCATTTGGCCAAGTACGTCAGCTTTCATGAAAGAATTTAGATGCATCCTTACGATGCGAAGGCACAAAACATACCATGGGACCGTAGGGATGAGGCCAAACCTGGTTCCAATAGGCAACGACGGTAGTTCCGGCCGCAACGTTGGTGGCGGTGAGCTGCAGAGCTCCAGAAGTCCCATCATCGTTGCATGCGATTGTCGATGACATGGGGTCAAGGATGGGGTCACTGTTCCAATATCAACAAGGAGGGAAATAGGGGAGGAAAAGCAACTGACTAGGTCAACCACGGACGCTGAATAGTCGTTTGTCCAGTGGCTAGAAGTAGTAGCCATTAGCGTCGATATCACTGGGAACTCAGAAAACCAACGGGTGTTGTACGGGGTCCAGCCTTTGTATGTCGCGCTTCCGAACTTGTATGAGAGAACGCCGCCATGGGACAAGACCCTGGGCACAGCAGAGAGCACACACAGGACAGAAAGTGTGAGGATCATGTTTGGAGAAGAGGGGTATCCAATGCCGAAACTTTGAGTGCGCCGGCCGTTATATACCTGCTGAAATGCCGGAATAACTCTGCCACCATGCCCTTGTGATAGTCGAATGCACAGAAGAAGCGATTTGAACTTGGTTGCCGAGAGAAAACTGTCTGAATTTAAAAAACAACTACCCCAGAAGTGAATGGCATTTTGAGGGGCTTTGGCCAGCAGCAAGAAGTAGACGGATTTTTTTTTCGCATTGCGAACGGGACAATTTCGCGCAGGATTATCAGACATGACCCGCCAGATATGGTTTCGCCAAGGCGAGGCCCATCCGCAGATCTTCCAGTGCCAATTTGCCGACTGAATGGTTATTATGTCGGACGAGCACGAGGCCTGAGGCGTAAGGTTTCGGATCATTAATATATTTAGGCCATTGGAGCACTATTTCTTGGTCCGGGATGTAGGTGCAGTTCGGCCCCAATGGGTCGAGCGATGGTATCAGTTCAATGAATTCACCGACTGCCCGTGAGCCGAATCACGAACCCCCGGGCGAAATTGCCGACTAACGACATGAGCGGCTCCACTGTGGGCGATCTAGAAAAAGTACCCAGTAAGTACCGAAGACAGGCTTCGGGAAAAGTTTGGCTGCCACTGGTATGACAATCCCGCGTGGCTGTGGCTCGAACTTGTTTTGCATCCGGGATGGATATGAAAAATCGAGGCCCATAGCCAACAGTTATCTGGACAACAGACACGCGGAAAGCTTGACGCAAGATGAAGGCGAGTTGAAGGCGAGACGGTGGAGTGTCACACGTCACACACAATCTGTCACTCTGGTCATCTCAGATCCCGACTTACTCCCAACCACGCGGACACGAAGTGCTGGAATTTTGAGTTCAATGTCGCGGTGGCCGATACGGCTGAATTCTCTACCGTACCCTCTACAAGTCCTGGTTCACGCCCGGCTCTACTCCTCTCAGGCCTCGAATGCAGGCCAATACAAATTCCCGACAGGCCTCCGCCCTACTCCTCATCAGATATTCCATCTTCCTCATGGTGCATCTCAAGAAGATATAAAAGCCCGATGTATGTCTCTCTATCTGGGATCTTCGACAAGCGGCGCTCAAAGCACATTACTCAGACATCGATCTCGTGAAACTGCATCATCCGGACTCTCCTCGCTGTAGGGATATACCTGCTACCGAGCGCCATAGGCGCTTCCAGTCCATATCCTCCGCCTACGATTCACTGCGCAATAAATCGTCGGCGGCCCCCGATCGCGACGAGGCGGTATGGGAAGAGCTCCGACGGCGAAAGCGTGCGCACACGCAGTACCGCCACTCGCGACACGCTGAATATGCACGTGGTCCGTGGACGCACACTGCCAGTGCAGACGGCCGGTGGAAAGACCACGTCATTTTGAGTTTCGGATTCGTTGTCAGTGCTCCCACCCTTCTCCGTGATAACGAGTAATATTTGCATCCATCAGGCCCTAATGGCTGGACTACTCCCCGTGCTGGTTTACCCCCGTCATCCGCTTGACCGTTCACCTGTTTCTGCGGCACATTTGTCTGAAGCCCGACGAGATGCTCGGCGACTATATGAGGCACGAATAAGCGAGCTGGAGGGGCAGGCGGAGAAACCGATAAATAGGTAACACTTGTTGGATAAGAATGCACAGCATGATTTTACACGCTCTCTCGCAATGTCCCTGCAGAATTTCATGACATCCAAGTTGAACTGGCCTCATTTCGACTTGAAGGATACAGTGGACGTCTCACTTACTCGCAGAAGCTCGTTACATCAAGCCATCGGAGAACACGACCACAACGTTCGATATCTGACTCCTGCAACAACCTGATTTTTCGGATTTTCGTCGATGAGCTCAGGCGAGAACAAGATACATTTTTTCATGGCGCACAACTCAATCTTCGAATAGTTTCTCCGTCATGTTTTCAAGACCGACTCAGTTACTACGCCTGACATACACCATCTCGATTCGTCTCTGGCCTCAGTTCGCCATTCCTTCATTTCGACTACAGCGAGATTGAATAAACTAAGAATCGGCAGTTGACGAATGTACCTCAAGATATTCATTTGATTAGTCAGGGCGTCGGCGCGAAGAGGGCGACCGTCGCGCAGGTCGCGGAGCACGTTCCGAGTGCGGAGTTGCACGCCAGAGGGTGGCGACGGTTGCCACGACGGTCCCGAAGGTCAGGCGCCCCGTGTAGCAGGCGACAGCGAGAGTGCTGCAGCCTGTAAGCTTCAGGCTCATGAATTCCAGCGTTGGAACCAGGGCTGCCCAGTCTGCCAAAGCGCGTAAGCAACAGGCCCAGCCTGTACGAGCGGGATGGCGACGAGAGTAAGGAGGGATGCGAGAACGTTAAAGCGCATGGTGGCCAGGGGAGGAGATGTGATGCGTCCTTGTGGCAAATTGCTAATGGGGTTGGTGGGCGTTTAAGGGCGAGTCGGATAAGGCCTAGGGCCGCCATGGCCGTTTTATTTATGATGAGTCGTCAGGCGCCTATGTAATAAGCGCTACTTGCGCCTCTCAAACTTCATTGCTTCTCTTCTGCCGCGATTTATGCCGAATTCCATTTGAACGCAGTCCCCCGCTCTTCTGCCCCTGTTGTTCAGCTGGAGAAGGCGTGAGCCAATCAATATTTCTGATTCCTCATGGGAAAAAACATCGAAGTTGCGGATTTTGCGGATTTTGATGAGTGGAGCTGGGAGATTGGGAGGAAAGAGATTGGCAGTGTTCGTCGGTCAGATGTTTGGGCTCTTAGGTAAATCACCCGGGTGCCACTCACCTCCGAGTCCCTCTTGGGGACAAAGTGGTTCCAGAGACGCTCCGGCGCTAAATCAAAACAGACGTTTTTTTTCCAGTCTCAGAGTGAAACATCCAGAAGATGACTACTCCAAGTATTGTATCCTGGAGACTGGCCAAGCGAATTGCCTTTTTTCGAGTTCAAATTATTAATTCAAAATGTCCCCAGCGGCGCGCTTCGACAAGTTACCCTCAAATGACATTCAAACTTTTGCCTTCGACGGACTGTGGATTGTCCTCAATTCTGGAGCATCTACCTGGTGCCACATGATATGGTGATATAAATATAGCTATTAGTACCACACAGGTAACACTTCAAAACTGTTCAACAGTGGCGTCCCCTGATTACATTTAGCTGGTCAAACGGCGACCTGGTGCAGATTGGAATTTCCATTGCCCGTCTCTTATTCCTCTGTCTCGGCTGAATCACAGAGCCAACGGATTCAATGCTTTGAATATTCCCCGGCAAGCTGCGGCCGCTAACAGGCCCGTGGTCTGTGAGGTACCCGCTATTTATCTTGACTTATCCCCCGCACCCACCGTTACCGTTCACCTATGCTGTATCGAAGACTGGGAAGTGCAAACCTTTCAGATGCAGATACTCATTAGGGGGTGACACAATGTGTCCCGGAGCGACAAGGCCGCCGAACTACTAGTGCTGTTCCTTGCGTACCCTTCGCAGCAAATTCACAACAGTATTTGATATGTCTGTCCATTGACTCTCCGGGAGCTATCGCTCAGCCGTAACGAGGTTCCCCAGCTTTGATGACCGGGACACTTGGAGCCCCGAGTTCGGCGGATACCGAGCGGCGCTTAGGCGGTGTCGTACTAGGCCTCTTTTTCTCTTTGCGCTCTGGGCGGCATCCTCTTTCTTCCCGTCTATCCACACCAATAGGAGCGAGCCACAAAACATCGGCTGTGTATGTACTCAACAAAACTGACGTATGCCAACGCATGGTCAGACAAGGATGTCAATCATGCACGGCTACGGCTGTGGCAAATAATCTATCTTAGATGGCGAAGAACGGGACCGACAAGAACTACGTAGCCCTCGTGCGTTATTTTCGGCGAGCTATTGCAACGGGAGCATTCCCGCTGCTCTTCCCGACAGTTCGACCGAACAGGCCCTGCCATACCTTCTGGCGCCTCTGTCACTTCGATGGACTACATATATCTGCGCGCCTGCTTCTTCAGCAAATTCACTCTCCTCAGTCCTCCTTCTCCGCTCTCAATGACTGAAACTTGGCTTGACCTCGGGTTGTCTTCCCAATTGCTGGCAATTTCGACCGCAACCGAAGAGCTGAAAAAGTGAGTGTCACCATTTTACTGATATTTATGGGATTAAAATTGAAGCAGTATCCTCCGGAAAGCCGGCGTAGAAGTGGGAAAGAACGAGCTAAAAGCTCTGGAGTCGAAAATTTCTTCCTTGCGGAAAACCCTGTCTGTGAGTGGTCATATAAGTTTATAGTGATGTTTCTTACACTTTCCCTGCAGGCATCGAATCCTGACCCTTCCGACAATAATCCTGGTAATGGCTTCCTTCAAGCAAGTCGTGTGGCACTGATACTCGGTGGACTTTCGCCAGCGATACACAAACTAGCCAAAGATATAAAGGACACCCTCTGGGACCGAGTTCCCCTACGCGCAGTGGCCAAGGCACACAAAGACGAAGGCGACAAGCTCCTTAACCGGGGGAATGTCGACCCCGATAGTACAGAGCAGCTTTCGGCCGTCTATAAGGAGTACGCAAAGTACCTGCTACTGCATCCAGAGAGCGATGATGCTGAATATGTGAGTGACATGTGGAACTTGATCCACTTCCTTACCGCCGAGGTTCTAGGTCGAGACATTCAAAAAAAATCGGGACTTTCAAGACGCGCTCGAGCGCGCCGGCAACTCTGCTCTGAATGTTCCGAAGGGAGACCACGTCGTGAGTATCAACTTACATCGTCACATTCCGTGATAAATCCATATCCCAAGCCTCCTAGCTCATCGAAAGCGGTTGAAACCACATCCCCGCCTTCCGGTCCGACAGAGGCCAAAAAGTCCCGTTGGAGATTTTGGAAGAGGAGTCGCACTAGCTCATCGAAAGCGGCTGAAACCACATCCCCGCCTTCCGGTCCGACCGAGGCCAAAAAGTCCCGTTGGAGTTTTTGGAAGAGCAGTCGCACGAACCAAAAGTGATTGTCTCTCATTACTAGAATCGGGTGGATGCTTTCTTGGTTGTACATTATCCATTATTTAATCATTGTAATAATTCCTTCATGGCCTCTTCCCCTCAGCCTGATGTCATGAGTGATTATAATGCGGCTGCCCGAAGGCGCCATCACAAGGCGCATCAGATTCCGGCACTGCCACTGATGCGCCTAACCCAACAGCTAGTTTGGGGAAATCCGGATCGATCCGAGCCTTCTTTATTCCTTGTCTCTCTTATGCCACACAGCATACGAGGCCATCTCAGTGGTGGCCATCGATTGAATCAACTGGCCACGACTCACGCTGTGGTACCCTGGTCAACCTCGTGTCTTCCCCGATATAGTTAAGATACAGTCTGAGTCGTCTCTTGACCGTGCGGAAACCCTCATGTTGTTAATGGGTGTATGCGTTTCATGCACCTGTGGAACCGTGCGTGGTGGGCACCGTTGCAATGATGATTCAGGATTCTACCAGCCACCCATAAAGTGTCCGCGCGACCAGTGGCTCTCTGGCCTGCCACCTTCGTCTCATTCATTCGTGAACTCCAGACCGCTCGTCAAATGCAGTGGCTTCACAGTCATCCTAGGAGCCCAAAATCTAGCAACTCTGTCGATAACCTTTCCCCTTTGCCTTCACAGGTAGTTTACTGACAGACACCTGTGGTGTAACACTGACGCCAATCCTCACTTCTCAGGCAATTCAGGTTATCTTTTTTAAAAAGATCTTTTCGCCATCTACGAACTATGTCCCCCAGGATGAACCTCGCGCTTCTCACCAGCGCGCAAAAACGGATGGTCTTCCACACACCTCTCCTCCCCTTCATGTTCAGGGCAACGTGGCTGTGACTTATGTTGGCGGGGATCATATCACAAAAAACACAGTTATCAACAACACCGTAACCCCTCTCCCTGAAAACCTCGCGCCGCGCACCGTCGACTCCTATGAAATGTCGAAATCTCTCAGAGATATCCTGCACGCCAATCCCTTCCTCTGGGAAGTTCTTGGGACGTGTTTGGTTTTTCGAGAGGACCCGTCAGTTTTGCAAATTGCGCGGGTCTATGATCGCAAATGGCAGGAAGTTGCTCGTGTACTGCAGCTAATTTATGAGGAGCTTGACGGCGTTGATGGGCCGATCGAGTACTTCTCGAACATCAAGATTTCTAGGTCTCTCAAGAGCTGCTTGCTCAACCGTGCGGAAGCCAGAGATCTCTGGATCGACGAATCCAAACACCACGCCCAGGTGGCCCACTGGTGTTTGCTGGGGAAAATGACATTCGATGCTCGGTGAGCCGCCTCTCGCAATGCAAATATACGGATCCTGATGACACTGTGCTAGCAATATATCTTACGCCTCCGAACATTGGGCATCCCATGTGTACAAGGCGGAACCATCTCCAGAGCTATATCGTGCGCTCCGAGATTCTCCACTCCCATTTCGGCCAATGTCAAACGAAAAATTACCCCGGGTAATACGTTGGCTCGAGGTAAGCAGGCAGCTTGAAAGAATGTTCTTCAATTCAGTGATGATGTTCGATTTTAGAAGGACCCCGGTGATTCTCAGCTGGACTTGATTGCCCGACTTCAAGTCCATCATAAATCAATGGGATCGCGCTTAGAAGCTGGTATAAAAACTGAGGTCATGGGTGGGGCGGTGTCAGTGGTTCTGAAAAACTAGCAATGCGTAGCTTCCTCGAGAGCCGTCGCCACATTTAAGCGCCGCTGGCGGCCTTATGTAGTCGTGACACATATTTTGGTATTACACATGGAGCTCAATTGGTTTCAAAGAAAGATGTTTGGGAGTATTTCTTGAAACAGATCATATTTCCATCTCAATGGTGCATGGAACACTGCCCGGCTAGGATGCGGCGGCGTGTATGTGAGCTTGATCGGCACTGTGACAATTTATCCCGTCAACACTGTACTCGCTGATGGTCCACAGAAACTTCTCGTCCTTCCTATTTAACAGCATTTCAAAAATACTCATACAGCTCCGAATCTATTTATGAGCGTTATCGGAAGATTGAAACAGGTTTTTTTCTCCAGCGTGGGAGCGTGATGCACTCGTAACTGGAAGGATTATTACCATTGGTCAGAAAGACGTTTCCTTCACAGCCTCGTATTCAGAACCAAGTGACGTCAGAACTTCGTGAATTTAAAATAGGTCTCGACTTGAAATCGGTGAACAAATTGTGAGTACCCTTTCTTGCCTGGCCTGTTAAGGAAGGACAACCCTCATGTTTTTCAACCTCGCCAGGCAGTCGTCGCGAGATTCATAATAGTTAAACGACGCCAAGGTGAGGGCGGGATAAGAGCGACTGACAGAAATTCTATCAATCATGAGACGCACTGCTCTCTCGCGATCAGCTGAGGCCGGGTTTTCTTCTTTCGTCTCAATTCTCATTCGGGAGGACAAAGTAGTGGAGTGTGGGTATTGTTCCCATTGGAAATGCTATGAAACGGCCGAGGGCCATGCACTTGAAGACCATTGAACTCATCAAATAACATCATAAAGGCGCCCAGGCTTCGCTACACCCCTTTTCAACCACAGCTCAACCGCCTTGCCTCGTACTCATGGTCTCGGATGCCGATACTGAACTCAGGAATAAAGAGGCTGCAAAGGCTCACAAGGCGGTGGCGGACGATTTGGCCAGTCGGGGAAATTCTACGGAGGACAACACCCGTCAAATTCGTGTTATATACCACGAATACGTGCAGTACCTGCTATTATATCCTCACCACGAAGATGCCGAGTATATTACAATAATGTGAGTTGTGGCCCGTAAGCCCAGGGCCAACTTCTGTCTTTTACATTGAAACCGTCGCTCACGTCGGGAACTTTGGATGTAGTCAAGACGGTTCGCGTGTTACAGGAGCTTGGGATTTCTCTTCTCTAGCTAACAGATCTGTTGATCTTGATGGCGAATCAGAGGCAGTGTAGAGCACCGATGCGGCAAGGCCCGGAAAGTTCCGGAGCCCCTAATTGGTTGTTGGTGGTCCAGAAGGACGAGAATGAAGTCAGTAATGTTCCAATTCATTTTCATGCGCACACATTTGGCACGCAGAGGCCCCAAAACATCATTATTCATTGAAACTACGGCCACTGATTAAAATACCCAAGCCCGCCTGGGGCCTGGGGCTTTAAGCCCTGGCTCCGAGTCGGGCTTTGGCTTGAAGCCCAATGCCCCAAGCCGGAGCTTCCAGGCCGGCCCGGGCCCTGGGCATCACTACGGATCGTATTTTCAGAACAAAGAACAATAGAACAGAGAACAAAGTAAGAACAAAAGAACAAAAGAAATTAATAGCATTGGCGCTGATAGTGTGGGTGAACCTTGTTCTTTCTCGCCATCCGTTGTCAACTGACATCGCTCAACTTCATATAAAGGGTAGTGAGCCTCGTGCAAACCTCATGGCTTCCACATGCCTGTCGAATCACATCCTCCCTTCCACCCCGCTCTTGCAGCCCTTGCACGTGATTCTCGACTCCACGCCATCCTAGCCGTTGTCCTCGTTTTATACAAGTCCCCCACTCTACTCCAAATCGGCCACGTCCTTGATATTCCTTGGTCGGAGGTCCGGGATCATCTACTGCTCATATCACACCTCCTTGAATCTTCCAGTCAACTGGAGCTCTACTACTCTAATATTCACCTTTCGAGCGATCTACGGAACTTTCTTGTCGATTCATCTCACTCCGAAACATTTGTGGACATTCCCAAATGGCATGGCTTCGTAGCAGGCTGGTGTTTGAATCGCAGTAGACTGAACAACGACGCAGGGCGAGTTCATTCTTCTGTAGCCGTGGCCTTTCCTCATCGCAGAACTGAACAGTGATGTACTGTACGCAGCGAAATATTGGGCACACCACGTCTGCAGTTCGCGGCCCTCCGAGGATATCTGGGATGCGCTCAGATGCTCCCCCCTCCC
This sequence comes from Mycena rebaudengoi, assembly GCA_029282285.1. NCBI lineage: Eukaryota > Fungi > Basidiomycota > Agaricomycetes > Agaricales > Mycenaceae > Mycena > Mycena rebaudengoi. The sequence continues at coordinate 383,352 of JARJCX010000144.1, forward strand.
TTGTCGTCTGACTTCACAGCCCGTACTGCCCTATGTTATTGCATGGCTCAAGGTGCGCGGATTAGTAGGAATCGGTCCCTGGTTTTAACATTCTGTGGCTCAAGAAAGTGGATGTGGACGACACTCGGGAACTCGTCGCGAAGTTTCACCATCGGCTTGCGCGCCATTACGAGCAAACCGCACGTCGCCCTGTACCTGGAAGTTATGGCTATCGAACCTAGATTTCAGCTCCCGGTCAACGGCAGAGTCTCGTGTTTGGTGGATTACCTTCATACTTTTTTGGTCCGTCACTGCATGCGCGCGCTTATGTTCACTGTCGCGTACATTTGCTACATACCCGCAATTCAGCAACCACAAACCAGAATCATTTGAGCAACCGAGGAGATTCGTCGATAAACAAACAATTATGAGAATATGGTGCATTGTCACCATTAGTGCACGAAGTCCCACAAACCGCGATGCAGTTCCGTGATACCCCCGCTGGAAATCTTGTGCCGCCAGCGATAAGTCCAACAAGTATTCCGCCGGCATTCAACTTTAATATTGTGGATTTTATTCAGGATTCATGTCCGCATAAACGCCCCAATCCACCCCCCCAGTTCCACAAGGATTCCGGGCCGAAAGTTGTGATACATATTTCAGAATTAACTGGAGAGGGAGTTCCTTACTGGTCCGGTAGTACTGCTAGGCATACATGCGGTGGCTCGCCCGAAACTTATACAAGTTGCGTAGGACAGAATTGAGCTGTCCAAGGAATAGACGATTAATCCACGTCGCTCTGCAAACCTCAGGATCTTTCGCACCTTTGGAGGTGATGTGACAGAAAAAAAGTGGCGACTTCACTGCCAAATATTAGTGCTACGCATCCATTAAAGCCCCACCGAGTTCCGCGTACGCGATTCAAGCCCGGTTTTTTCTATATTCATTTCGACCTTTACGTGTAAAGCAGGAGTACAATATCGCCGAGCACCTCCGTTCTGAGGAGGTCCGCTCAAGGAGGAAGGGAAGGGGTTAGCGTCTGGTTGGTAAAACAGAATACAAAAACGCACCTCGTCTTCTCCAGCAGCGGCTGCGCGGGGAATGTGCCACCTCCTCGGGCTCCGGATGTGGCGGCAGCAGCACATTCACGGTTCACCAGCGCTGGCGCCGTGCGTTCGCCTCCTTCGCGCCCACTACCACGCTGTCGTATACCCACTCCATGCGCTTCACGTCCTCGAACCTGCACCCGTCGATGGCGCCCCACTCTGCGAACGCTACCGCAGTCTTCTCCCTGAGCACGCCATCGATGAAGTCACCCGCTTTGGATGAGCGGGTGCACAATGTAGACCAAGGCGTCGACCATGGCCACTCGGAGGCGCGCGAGACCGGAGTGCGCGGCTGCGGCTTCGGAGGCTTCGGAGGCCGATGAAGATGCTGAAGTTGTCGCGCGGCGGCAGAGGCGGTGCTCGTTGAACCACGGGAAGAGCAGCGAGTACAGCATCTTGGCGAGGTCGTCGTGGTTGTCGGAGGCGCCGTCGAGGTTGAGGAACCTGGAACACGGTGCATGGCTCCTTCAGACTCCTTCAAGTTGAAGAGCCCCGTATTGCATGACAGCGCCTGCTCGAGGACGCCGGTTGCCACCCGCCAATCGTCTTGAGGCGGCGACCTTGAGCCCGTCGGAGTGTATAGTTGGCGAATGAGAATTACATAATCTGATATCTCCCCGGTGATTTTCAAACTCCGCAACTACCCAAGGATCAGAAGGCAAACACAATTATTAGGGCCACGAGTTGGCTAGATCCGTCTAGGAATTCACCAATAAATCTCCTCCTCTACCGTCGAGCAGTCTTCGGCAAACAGACTCTTTGCCGAAAACTGCCGAACGTGGGAAGTCCGCCTAGTATCCGTCCGCTTCACGTCATTCATCCGACCAGCAAAAGCCTTCGGTGGGCACGCAGGCACCTTGAAGAGAAAGCATTTCCGCCGAATGGCCCAGGAAGGCATCCGCCAGCAGCTCTGTCATCATGGATTATCGATTCTGGGCATTATTCAGGTACATCTTATCGATTACATCCCCGAAAAACCCCTTCACTACCACGGGCCTAGGATGGCAAGGACGGTGAGGGAGCGTTCAAAAGACTTGCTATGGATGCATGCAACCTCGTGCTCGCAGTCAAAAGCATCGCAGTCGAGAGTGCGCCTCAGGGCATCTCTTCGGAAACAAATCCAAATCTGCAAGACTTGATTTTGTGCTCATTCCTCCTTCTCGGTAAACATATTCTTACCTGTTTTTTTCCTCTTTCTGTTTTTCAGGACCTTGTCAGCCATCATCGAATTCGGTAGGAAGCATATATCCCGGAAGGGACTTGGCCGGATGGCTAGCCATTCCACCGATGTTTTGAAGATAAAGCAGTATCAAGCTCAGATTAACCATTCACGCGCCAAGCTTAAGGTACGGACGGTAAAGTCCCAGCGTCTTTATTGTTCACATCTTCGACAGCCTGAAGGGAATTTCACTTCCCACGAGGATATTGCCACGTTGAGGGAAGAGCTTCGCCGGGGACTGGGATGCCAAATACCGACGGCTACTGTTTCGCCTTCACACCCACACACAGGGCCAACATCGCGCGAGCCCCTTCCACCGCCCAGTAGTGCGGATTCTCCTCCGCTGGCGGCGCCGGTGCGCCCTTCTCCAATACCAGCGACGGGGAATGTTTCGACGCGTGATATTTCCTCATACTTTGGAGCCCACTCGACTGTGTCAATTGGCGGTAACTTCAACGCGACGACTATACATGGAAACCAGATCAACAACACTACGTATGATACACTTAACATCACGGGCTCATATAACTCTGCTCCCGCGACCTTGCCGCCTCCATACAGTTCCTAACACTGCGATAATTCACTTTGTACTTCATGTGTCGGTGTTTAGCTGTTGGGTTGATCGTGGAAATATGTGTCACAGCACCAGATGCAAAATTTCGGGGGAGCTGACAATGGTACCGAGACTCAGGTTCCTCCGCGGCTGCGGTTACGCGTTCCACAATTCCTGGTATACTGATGTTCCTAGATCCGAACCCATTTACCTTTGACGAGCTGACTTCTATAGATCTAATAATCTGGGTACCGGCCAGTGTCATAGACTTGAGGTCAAACATAGCAGCGCAGCGTAACCACGTTAACTAGACAGTCAATGCAAAAAAAAATAGGTTTGTGGTCGGCCAGAGGACAGCGGACGACGCAACAAATATTAATGTGGTTTGTCCAATCTGCCCACATAGCGAACATGGTGCATCATTAGAATTAGCCGTCTGTAGCGGACAGGAAGTAATAGAGAATGTGTTAGCATGGAGAAAGGTGGAAGAAGGGTATGAATATAAGGGTAATGAAAGAAGGAATGTGAGAAATAAGTAGGGGCGGAGTATGTACATAGGGGAGAACGCGCAGACGAACGTAGATTATGTGTATGCGGATAGTCATATAAATAGGGGAAGGAGAAACAGAAGAGAGAGCGGGTATTGTATCGCGGAGGGAGAGAAAGTGAAGCGCGTGTCTGTGGCACGGAACGAGAACAATAACCCACTCACTAAAAATATCGGTGGTCTCGGTAGTCGTGTTATTGTGATCTACTTAGTCCTGGCGGTAGAGTCGTGTAGGCGGGAGCGTCGGCACGTGTATGGGATTAGTTTGTACAAAAGCTTACAAAAGACATGATCAGTGGAGGCGTTAGCTTTCGGCACGGATCTTGCACGCATGCTCATTACATCCGAGTAACACCTAGTTGGGCGAACCGTCAACGTCGTTTCATGGTCGTTGGACGGCTCGTTGACTCAACGAGTCGTTGGAGTCGTTGGACCTCGTTGAGTCAACGAGCCGTCCAACGACCGTGACCGCTCTCTTTTGACTCTCTTCAGCTTTGAGCAAATGTTTCAATATCGCGTGGTGATGCTTTTCTAGCTTTGTAGATGGACTCCGAGTCATCAATTGAGCAATACGACGGACGGCGGGGGGCGTAGCAGCCCCGATGTTTGGCTGTGTGTCTGCTGGCAGCTTCCGCACCGTGGCTTCGTTTTTTGATCGCATCGAGTCGATGATGAGAATTGATCCGGTATGGATATGATCCACCATGAGGAGTCCTCATTTCGGAAAACTTGAGGAAAACACTACTTATGCACCTTAAATGCGCCTGGACTATACGAGGCGGACACGCGCGTTTGCCTGTCTGACTGCGCACCTTTGCCTAGTGCTTGTTTCACACCATGTGTAAAAGCACCGCAACTCATAAACTCGATTGCGCTCTGCATCTTCTAAATCTCCGCCACACTTATCGCCTGTTACACTGGTATGTTCCAATCTGCGCATTTTGGCTTGCTTTCCAGTTATTTAATCCTCGATTTCTGAAAGGACTCTGCCTATGGAGGTTCATCTTGAGACCATGCATCGGGCACAGGATCCCACGACGATAAACTACGTTAACATTATAGGCGACCACAATAACACTTGTGTGCAAGGGACTCAATATAATAACATGATATGTACGCCCCTTCACCAAAATCGGCCCGACAGGCAGGATGGAGCTGGCTCAATCCCACAAGAGGTCGAGAGAATCATCCTCAATCATCCCCTCCTTCTTCAGGTTCTAGGTATTGCAATAGTGCTGCGGGAAGACCATCGAACCATCCCACTAATTTCTTGCGTGTTGGGTTGTACCTGGGCGCAGGTGAAAGAGGCGTTGCTGAAAATATCTCCCGACACCGAATTCATCGAATCGGAGCTCAAAATAACGATGGATATGAAGATTATGAAATGGCTGGTAGACCGTGGAGAGGAAGAACGCCGTCAATATCACGCCAAGGTCGCGTGCTGGTGCTTGGTGGGGAATTGGGGTAACGACACTCAGTTCGAATTGAAATAATTTTTTGAGTGACTGTTTAACTAACGTGCAATCGCAGATGCAAGCTATATGCTGCCAAGAACTGGGCATACCATACGACGAGATCATGTCTGGCACCTCCTGTTCGCCCATGGGGATCCAACACGGGAACATCAAGGCCTTATCCTTGGCTTTCAGAGCTTTACGACGCGCTCCTCTGCTCCCGACTTCCATTCAGCATGGCATCGTGTCAGGAATTGCCGAAAGTCATTGAATGGCTGCAGGTGCGAGCGTTTGAAACACAAGACTTCGGATTCTCAACTTCATCTCAGGGAGCACAATTCTCACGAAGGGAGGAGCTGATAGATAAACTCCAGGAGAAGAGCAGGAAATGGCGTCCTCCTGTTCTCTCGTGGACAGACGCTTGAACAAATGACGCTGGTGCCTCTAAGCGTCGCCCAGGGAACCACCTGAATTTTACACCGGGGCAGGTAGAGCTCCAGTGCGGTTAGGGCAGGTGATGTGCTACGTTAGATTCACTCTTCCAACCAAATAGGGCGGCACCGGCAGGCGGCCTCGTTAGATTTAATAATTTAACAAGTCGATATCCCTCTATGTAATACGTAGTACTTAGGTATAAATACCTTGACGGACCCAATAGAGAGGATTGTAATATCATGAGAATTTTCGTCTTACCGACTCGACTGTTCTTGCCTTTTCGTGGTTCCGCCGGATCCATATCCACAGTGAGATATATTTCCACAATTCAAATCTTTCCGCGGTCAACGAAAATTTAGAGGTAGGTCTTCATTCTTGCCGCCCAGAAATTTTGGTTGTGGTTGAGAAAGACACATACATTCGAGAATCCTGATCAAGGATTTTTTCGTTAAATTGATCCTGGCGACAGGAATAACTACAAGCTGGGTGGGCCCCATGCAACCGCGCGAGCGATTTATCTTGTCTTTTTATTCGATGGAGAAGCCAACAGGGAGCAAATTTCATTTCCATCAAATATTCTGACGTGGTCCAAGCGTTCTATTTTGGGCGGAGTTTAAACTTGTTCCCGGATCAGATGTGCCGGTATCCGTCTTCCATGACAGCAACTCTCTTCTTGCTCTTTCCAAGCTCGTCTTCACGTCCCGACTCCCAAGCGCGCTCAACGCGGCTGCATTTCCTCTGGACAGCACCCCACCCCGCACCCCGCACCTCGCGCCGTCCTCATGTTAAACGCACCACCAGGACTGCCCAGCCGCGCGTGTGGAGTCCGCAGCAGGAACACGGGTTGCGGACTGGGCTGCTGGCTCGACTGATACCTCGCTTTCTGTTGACCTTGGCACGCGACGCGCGGCGATGGCGTTTTCCAGCACACCTCACGGCTCCGTGTGCTCTTGGCGTCACGCCAGCTCTGGTACTCTGGCTCTTTTTTTTTGATTGGGCTTGACACGTCACCGTTGACCATCTCTGAGTGCCTTCTTGTCGGTGGCGGGGTCTGTCTATGGTGCGTCCTTTAGTGCCCTGATGCGATGTCGCCACACCTTTTTCCTTCCTTGCCGTCCGTTATCATAATAAACCGATGCTAACTTGGCTTACTCCTTACAGCCCGCGCTACCGCCTAGTGTGCCAGATAGACAAGGAGAATGAGCCGCTTCGTTTTGTATGTGCTCCCTCGTCTTTCTGTTCCTTTCCTCTTCCCTCCGGCCACCACCACCACCACCCCCTTTCCTTGCGCCTTTTGCCACCCCCGTCATCTCGCCCTTCCCCTCATTCATCTGTAACCCTCCCCCCATTGCGACTGCATATACACCCTCCCGTTCTCACTCTCTTTCTCATCTGCGTCCATTCTCACTCCTCCTTCTCGCAGTCGTCACGCTGGCCGCCGTCCCGAATCCTTACGTCGTACCCCAGCGTCCCGCCGTTCGTCTCCCCTGGCGCGTACCCTCACCACCATCCTCCACGCATCCTCCTCCCTCCTTTTTTATCACCATCCTCTCGCCCTTGTCCCCTCACCATCTAAGTGCCTTCCTCGCCTCTGTTGTCACGCGTCTCCCCCACTGCCCTGCTTCCCACGTCCCGCGTTCACTCTTCTCTCCTCCTCCATCGTCACCGCATCCGCATCCCCCATTGTCCTGCTCTCACATGCTTGAAGACTCGCTCGCCGGTCCTTTGCGACGTTTATGAGCGTGCGGCATGGAGCTGGAGGAGGGATATTTGAAGTGGATGGGGAGGACGGGGAGTAGGAGGAGAATGACAACGAGGAGGATGACGAGTCTTGACGACTAGCACGCTGCGCACGACAATGGCCCCGAGGACGCGAAGGCTGAGGCGTTCGGCGACAACACCCGTGCGTCCGCGTTGCGGATGTCGGCGCTTTCGCCGCTCAGCACCTGCTATCCGCGAACGCCGCCCGCCGCGTCGGGATGTACTCGCCGTCGCCTGCACTCTCCGCATTCAACACGAGGTACGTGGCCCGCAGGGTAGCACCGTCGCCACGCAGGACATCCCCCCTTCGAGGTCCCCAACCCGTCCGTGTCTCAACGAGTGTCTTTTAATAAGATATGGGCCATACATCCGCCGCCAACATCACGTGAGCAGCGTGACGCCATCCAAATCGGGGCAATTTTCGTGAATAAATCCCTCAAATAATAACCACATCACTTCGGCTCAATCGGCTACATGAATCTGTAGGTAAATTACACCCGAGTAGGTAGACACCCACGGATCCGGCCCACGTGTAGCCAAAATTGACTAGATGTCCGTTTTGTCCCGAAATTAGCTGGGAACCACATCCACAACCCACAACAGCACGTCGACCCAGCGCAAATCTCTTCTGCCATCTCAGCTATCATGCCTGCGAAGGCCAAGCACTTGTGGAACCGCACCACCAATCTTCTGGGCGGAATAAAGCGTGCAATTCAGAGCCATCAATTCTCAGGGAGCTGGAGGAAGCCGGAATTTATTGAAAGCCTGCGTACAACTCTCATAATTGCTAATATGTACTATAAGCCTTGTATATTCTGTAGCCACAGCCCATTTCTTGCCTGTTTGTATTACCTTTACCTCCAAATAATGACCTCGCACCATTGTCGAGACAACTCCTCCTGCAGGACTTTGACAATAATCAAGACCTTTGCTGAAAATGATCTTGAGATGTATTTGAGTGATTTCATGTAGGCGATTAGCCCCTGGTTCACCTGTTATTATTTGAGGGATTATTCTACATAAATTGCCCTAATTTGGACACCATCAGTCACATAATGTAACGACACGTGACGTTGGCGGCGGATGTATGGCCCATATCTTATATTGCGCGATTTACCCTCCACGTGATGAGCTGGGTGATGGGCAGGGAGACAAACAAAGACATCGTATGGGCGTGCTGGTGTTCCAGATGGCGCCGCCTCTGTGCGCACAGTACGCCACGCCTTGCCGGCCGGTAACACGCACCGACCCCCCGTTCGCGAGCGATGCGATCGTCGGCTGGACCACGCGCCCCCGTCCCACAGCACACAGTGTTGCCGTCGAGGCTGCTCCGGGAGCGGATGGGGGCGCCACTGCGGGGTTCGCGAGGATCCGAGGGCCGATGAAGGTGTCAACGTCAATCGAGCAGGTCAATCGAGAGAGGCAGCAGATTGGCAGATATGGAGAGGAGAAGGACCGCAGAGCTTCTCGACGCAACGACACGTCAACATCTCCGCATCGCGACATCTCGCATGGCGGTACGTATCACTCAATCTATCCATTTTGTTCGCTCCTCAGTTGAATCTTCTTGATAGATATCCCGGGAACTCGGTTACTTTTCATATTGTCCGACTCGTATGTCGCCAGCTGTTCATGCTGCTTCCCTGGAATAAAAACTCCTGTTCTTTGCAAATATTTTTATGCCTACACATTTACCCTTCTGGATTCGGAGCTTTCACTGTTTTGAGCAGAAACGCCCATATCAGAGGAATTCGAGTTTCGTTTTTACTTTCTCCCTCGAAATGCCATTTATGTGTTCAGTTTGTTCGCTCTTGAGCACTGTTCTCGTGGAGATTAGAGGTGACATCGATGCAAGGAATTGCAGGAAGAAGCTTCTATGCGGGTACCTGTCTACTATTCTTGGACGCTAACCCGGGATCTTTGTTACAACCGCTGCCACTATGGAAGTGCAGTTCAGCGAATGCACTGATAGTAATCTTGAACTTTTTTTATATGACAGCGCCCATGGGACAGATATATAAGAGTAACTCAGCTTGAGATTTGGGACCAAAGATCCCCCAACGATGAAAGTGTCGATACAGCTCGAGAATCTGATCCAGTACACCACTAGCACAGCTAGCACTGTCAAGGAGATTGCTGGATCTTTCCAGATTCCCTTCCTAGCCTCAGCTACAACATTGACTTTGTCAATCCTAAAATGTGTGGAGGTAAGTCAAGTCCATGATAAATAAAAAGACCGGGCTGATCAAAGGAAACATAGTCAATCAAGTCCAACAGGGACGAGTGGATGATAATGGTTGAACAAATCCATGAGATTCTTTGTACCATTGCAAAGTTGTGCTCCACATCTGAAATTCAAGGAGTGCTTCCAACAGCAGTCTTGTATGACATTGCAATATTCTCGGAGTAGGCTGTCATTTCATTCTTCTCTATAACACACACATTTAGATATTGTGGCAGGACACTTCAGAAGATTTTCACTTTTCTGAAAGTGCAGCAAAAGATGGGGAAGATCAAGCAATTGTTCAAGCAGTCTGATAATGCCGAAAGATTGGAGATATGCAAGCAGGAGCTCAATAAGGCCGTTGAAATGTTCAGGGTATGTCCAATGTCATTTAATCCCGAAACATTATCATCTCATGACTGAAATTCTTTCAGGTCAGAGCTGGGGGTTCAGCACTCTTTCATATAGGGCAAATGAAAAAGGATGCAAAGCAACAGCATGAGGAGCTTATAGCACTCCTTGATCTTTATCCAGACCTTAGCAGTTCGGATCACTCCTCTGTGAGGCACAATTGAAACCAAATTACAGTTTTTCAGCTTATGATCTCATGTAGGTGACTGGGACACTTTCAAGTGCAAGCAATAGGTCTGTTATTGTGGTGGGTGTAGTAATCCACAGTAACTGATTTTCTTAGTAGCTCGGGATCATTCAGTTTACTTCCAGCATCTCCAAAAATCTTCTATGGTCGTGAATCAGAGCTCCATGTTGTGGTTAATATCTTACTTCAGGACTCTGCTCGTGTTGCTATCCTTGGTGCAGGTGGTATGGGAAAGACCAGTCTCGCCACAGTTGCACTCCATAATCCTCAGGTGGAAGTGAAATATGCACGCAGATATTTTGTTCCATGCCACTCGAGTGCCACTTGTACTGAGCTCGTAGCAGCTATTGCTGACCATATTGGAGTGGAGAAGGGATCAAACCTGTCAAAAAAGGTTGCCCATTATTTTGCTCATGCCCCCCCATCCCTTCTGGTCTTGGACAATTTGGAGACTCCTTGGGAGTCCAATTCATCCCGACATGAAGTTGAAGAATTTTTGTCTCTTCTAGCAGATGTACTCCAGTTGGGTCTTATGGTGGGTCTGATCATCTGTGCAAGGGTTCCAGATGGTTCTAAATTTTCACATTAGATCACTCTGAGAGGTACTGAGCGGCCTGGCAAAGTCAAATGGACCCGACCCTTTGTGCAACCTCTCAACCCACTTTCAAAAATGGCTGCTCTGAAGACATTTAAGGACATTGCTGATGATGCCCATGACGATGAGAATGTCAACCAACTCCTTGAACTCACCAGCAATCTCCCACTAGCAATCAACCTCATTGCAAGTGTGGCCAGCTCAGAAGGGTGTGCCAAGGCACTCTCTCGATGGCACTCTGAAAGCACTCGGATGCTCTCAGATGGATATGATCAGAGATCTAGTCTGGACATATCCATCATGTTGTCTTTTACCAGTTCACGGATGACCACAGGTGCCCAGGCATTGCTCAGCATTCTCTCCATGCTGCCTAATGGGCTCACAGATGCCGATTTGGTACAGGCCCAACTTCCCATTTCCAACATCTTGGCCTGCAAGACCACTCTTGTTCAAACAGCACTGGCTTTTGTTGGCCAGGATCAGCACCTAAAGGTCTTGGTTCCAATTCGTGGACACATTCTCCATATGCACCCACCTGCCAATGCTTTAAAGCTAAAGCTACGGGAACACTTCCATCAAATTCTTGATCTTTGGAGCCAATTCAAGAATCTCAATATAGCAGATAGACTTCCTCAAATTTCACAAAATTTGGGCAATTTCAACACTGTTCTCCTAGATGGGCTTGGCCCAGAGGGGCCTGATATTGTCCAGAATTTCAAGAGCATCCTGTTTCTCAATGACTTCTATGGCCGTGTTCATTCGACATATTCGCCCCTTCTGCTCCAGCTTTCTGGGCAAATGTCTCATTGGAAGGATGATTCAATTTATGGCGAATATCTGATTGAACTGCTGGAAATTTCAGGTTATTTGCCTGACTCAGATTTCAGTGGGCACATCACCCTAGGCACTGAGTATTTCAAATCACAGGTTCCACTGGAACAGGGTGAGATACAACCACTGTTCTTGTATCCATCTAACTAAATTCTCACCAGCCAGATGGTACCGTGCTCTTGGAATCTACTCCCAGTGGACAGGGCTAGATTTGGTGGGAGCCCTCAAGTATTATCACAGAGCCTATTTGCTGGCAGAAAGTACTGGCCCCACCACTGTCGGCTACCTTGCTTTGACCAACATATGTAACATCCTGATTGTTACCAGTAAGCCTTTGAGTGCACTCGAACATGCCAAGAAGGCATATAAATATACTGAGCACATAGGGGACATCTATGGACAAGCAGCATCTCTGCGCCTTCAAGCAAGATGTCAAGAAGTATTTGCAAACTATTGGCAGGCTGGATATCTTCTGCAAAATTCCAGAGACCTGTTGACTGCTTGTGGTCAACAACAAAGTGCAATGGCTCTTTCTATCCTAAATAATCAGGCTGAAATACACCTTGTGAAATCTGAGTATCTGGATTCTCGCAAACTTCAGGTAGCCATTGCCTCCAGCTGCCAGCCAACTTCATATCATGCCATGATGGCAAACTTGAACATTGCTTTCATTGATATTACTACTGGTGTAGACTCAAAAATCATTTCCCAAAATCTAGACATGGTTAAGTCTCATTTGAAGACATTATATGGGTTGCAGGCCAGAGAGATAGGTCTTATAGTTGGCTATGCAGCTGCTGAACTCTGTCTTCGAGATGGGGCACTTGGGACTGCAATCACAATGTTTGAAAAAAGTTTTGCCTCATCTCAGGGTATCTCAACAGAGGTGGCACTCTATGGTCTTAGAAGGCTTGGAGATCTTTCCACCAGCATGAATGATACCTCAACTACACTCCAATGGGCAGGAGCATTTCTTGGCCTGGCTTTGAAGTCCAAGGACAAGTGCCAGACAATGCAAGCATTCCGATGCTTTGGTCAGATTTTTCATGCTGAAGGGGATGATGAAACAGCCCTCAGCTTATTCAATGTTGCACTTGATGGATTCACATTCATGGATGTCCATCACTGGAGAGCAGATTGCATGACTCATATTGCTGATATACTGAATAGTTGTGGAGAAGTCGTGAAGGCAGTGGAATTGTGGAAGACAGCCAGACCCCTGTTTGAAAGGTCTTCCCAGATGAAGGATGTAACACAGATTGAAGCAAAGCTTGCGGCTGTTGACTCCGTGGTGTTGACCAAGTACGAGAAACAACTTCAGCAAATTTCAGAATTGAATGTACCTGTTGAAGGAATGGAAGTGGCATGTATCACAGAGGAAGAAAATGGTGAACTGGATCTTGGAGACCAGGCAGAGTAGCGAGTTTTTTGGGTGGTCTAATTCTCTGACAATCACAGTATTGTTTCCATCTTACTGTTCTTTTGCTTCGAGTTCTCATAGTCTCAGCCATATTGGACAAATACATACCCACCTGTTCTTGATATGCACACCCTGTCATAGCATTTTGTTCAGTGTGTAGTTTGTCTATTTATTGGTTTGATTACTTGTTTTACCCACATCAAATATGATTGAATAACTGCTATTCCCCTGCAACACAGCCTCAAACAAATTGCAAATATCTACCAATGTGCTTGAATCCATACATTACTTTAGAGGTGGACTTTGAGATTATAAAAAATGAGCCACATCCCACTGACTCGCAGTAACCACAACTCTCACTCATATTTGCAGGTACAAACCGATGTAAATTCAACCACAAAATGGCTTCCTTGGCGAAGTACCCAAATCAGCTGAGCTACACTTAATCTGCATGCATATCCAAACTACTGCCGACCGAAGGTTGCTTGGGGACACGTCAAAGCCGTAGGATACAAAATTAATGCTAAAGGACCGAGGAGATGGCGGGAAGAAATATCCATATTTTAAACTTGAACTTGGACGGGTGTAAGTACAATAAGCTTGATGAGGAATTTTGTTAGGGCATTTAAGTTCAAATATTAAAAGGAACCGGATGTGGTGGACAGAAAAAATCCGGCAAAGCCATGCTCAAAAGCGTTCGATTTTGCAGCTATCAAGAATGATTCATCGACGACCTATTTGAGGCGCTTCCGACGGTATCGAAAAATAGGAAATTCTGCAATCTCAAAGTTAGACTGCTGGTCCAGACCGTCTTTCGGAAGTTGCCGCACCAACTAAGTATTTAAAGCCTCGCTCACCCGCATCGATGGATTCATTATAATTCGCGGCACTCGACTCCCTTACTCTCAAGCTTCAGATTGCCTTCAGTATTTTATTCATTACAATAATTTGCTCTCCAGCACAGTGCGTCACGGTGTCATGGGAGCTTTATTTTTTATTACATGTAAATCCTCGCAACCTCTTGCCAAATGCAGCCTTGGAACCGTATATACGAAGCCCCGCGGCATCTTTTCGATATTTTTTGCTACCTCAGGAGTCAGCGGGCCATCGCGAAACTCATGCGCAATCCCATTTCCTGCTCTTCGCCTCGAGTCTTCCTATCAGCTCCTCTCTCTGCGAGAATTGCGCTCCCTGAGACGAAGTTGATAATTTGAAGTCTGGTGTTGCAAACGTTCGCACCTGTAACCATTCAATCACTTTCGGCAATTCCCTAGACGAAACCATGCCGAATGGAAGTCGGGATTGCAGAAGCGCATCGTGAAGCTCTGAAGACCCCGGGCAGAAAGGATTCGTCGACGGGCGTGAGCTCGTTGTATGGTATGCCCAATTCTTGGCAGCATATAACTTGCATCTGCGATGCCACGTTAGTTAATTAGTCATTCAAATTATTTCATCTCGAACTCAGCATCGTTTTTGTAATCCCCCACCAAGCACCAGCACGCGACCTTGACGTGATATTCGCTACGTTTTTCCTCTCCACGATCTACCAGCCATTTGATAATATCCGGAGTCATCGTCATTTGAAGCTCCGATTCGGTGAATTTGGCGTAGGGAGATATTTTCCGCAACGCCTCTTTCACCTCCGCCCAGGTACAATGCAGCACGCAAGAAATTAGTGGGATGGTTCGATGGTCTTCCCTCAGCACCACTGAAATACCTAGAACCTGAAGAAGGAGGGGATCATTGAGGATGGCTCTCTCGACCTCATCTGGGATCCCGTCGGGCCGATTTTGGTTGGGGTGAATATTTGTCGTGTTATCCTGATTCCAGTCCATAGGATGATTGCCGGGAACAACGTTCATCGTCTGGGATGAAGGTTTATTATACTTGTCGAGCAATTCCGCGGATCGAGGAGAAATAACCGGAGCAAGTGCAGCCTCATTTCTCCTCGAATCGCTGGCAGTGCGGCTCTGCCCATCGATGAGGTCCTGGTCACAGACCCGACCGCTGTTGCGTGAACATTCTTCCTCCGAGTCTTTTCCAGCAAGCGAAAGTGAATCCAGAGTAGGACTCCGCGTAGAAATTCCTGTGTCGCCATGATCGTGGGTCTTAATCATAAGATTGTCGTCGCAAACGAAATTCGCGTTGCGTGGGCATTCCTCGTCCTCGTCTTGCCGCGAGAGACGAGAGACGATGGTACTGCTACTTCCGGAGATCAGGAAGATTTAGTGCTGGCCATCGAACGACGAGATGAAGGGGCGTGCCTCCGAAAAAGCTGTATAGGCAGTATAGGTGACAGTTACTAAGTCCAATATCAGTAGAATCGGAGAGTCATATAGAGATAGGCACATGTGAGGGAGAGGTAGGGAAAGAGGGCATGGAAGATTGAAAGATGGTTTACTTTATGTCGATAAGCGGTGATCCGTATCTCGGATGATGTGTCATTGAGAGACAGTATGTACTTAATTAACTGGTCTTTGACTTCAAATTTTAAGCAAATCCTCAGCGATTCTTTGCATTTCTTTGGCTCCATCTCCATCGATACCCTCTTCTCTGTCTCTCCCACTTCCTACTCATTCGTCAATGTCAAATGACACTCGCGCAGTCTGAACACTCTTCAACACCGCCGCCTTTGTTTGCCTCGAGGCTCGATCTCATCCCCGATTCCCATTAGGCCTGGGACTTCCGTCACGGTGTCATGTGTCACTTTGCAGTCGTTGCAGAGTCGCCGCCAATGCAGAGTCACTGACAGGGCAAAAGACATCACGGATTGGGCGAGAGAAGGTAAGGATCCAAGTCGCCTAAATTATTCGTTCGGAGTTCTCTTAGCGAAATCCATTGAATCAGATTGTGCATGTTTGGGCAACATCTCCATTTGTATACATTCCTCCTCCCTCGTCCTTCGTTTGCAGCATTTCAACTCTCACGAGCTCACCGAAAAATAAGTTCCCTGGTATTATTTCGTCTCGAGCAACTGAGGCTGCAACTCCGCGGATCGAGGAATAACCGCAGATTCAACCTCATTTCCCCTCGAGTCGCCGGCGAGTGGACGTAATCAACAGTGGGGCTCTGCAACGAATTTTTGCGTTGTGATCATCGATGAGGTTCTGGTCACAGACCCGACCGTTTTTATGTGAACATTCTTCCTCCGGCTCTTTTCTAGAAGGCGGAAGTGAATCCAGAGGGGGACTATGGAAGAGGTTGGGAAAGA
Organism: Mycena rebaudengoi; assembly: GCA_029282285.1. NCBI lineage: Eukaryota > Fungi > Basidiomycota > Agaricomycetes > Agaricales > Mycenaceae > Mycena > Mycena rebaudengoi. Next base: position 399,285 of record JARJCX010000144.1, read on the forward strand.
GAGATTGTGCGTCCAGGACACAGCACCTCTAGCGACCCCGGAATTTTCCGTTGACGGACCTTGCCAAATGTGCTTCTTTTGACCTTGATTTACTTTATCACCCATTTCGGCAGGCCAATTTTGATACACCTCGTGTTTGCTCAAATTTTTTCTCGGACCCCTGATTTACTTTATGGTGGACCCAGTCAGCCATTTCCGACTGATTTACCTTACAAAACGGACCCGAAATTACGATTTCGGACGTTGGTTTACTTTATGGGAGGATCGACCTAACCGCAGGTGACCGGGGGCCAACCTCGAGGCAACGGTGAGGTCTGGGTATATATAGAATACTTCCGGTTCATAAAACATGTCAGAAGGGAGAGTAATGCACGTGAGGACTTCTGCGCCCAGGAACCACCGTCGGGCGAAATGAACCCCCGTCGGGGTCGGGCGAAATCAAGTAAAATCAGGTGTGGTTGGAGAAATGGTAAAAAATAGTAGATTATGGGTTTGTCTCAGCGCGGCAGCGATGTTATGGACTCAAGCAGGATGACAATCGATGTTTAATCACGCGTTTGAGTAAGTCGGAGATTGCGGCTCGATTTTGTCAGATATTGGTAGTACCATTCAAATTTCCGAAGTGACAGCAGCATTGATCAAACGATGGTCTTATGGCGCCATCTCGCGCCAGTACCTTTTCCGCCGATGTCATGTTGTCGCCAAATTTAAGACGATTGGGTAGGCTTGGGTCCTGAACCCGGCTCGGGTCGGAGTTGAAACTGCCTCTCTCTTCCTTACCACCACCACCTCCAGGTCTTCCACTTACCTGCTCCTCATCTAAGCTGTCCGGACCCTGTTCTCTTCAAGTTCCGACTGTTCTCATTCCGTTGAGATGGCCCTGGATTTCGGCAAGTTCTTCTTAGCTTGCTCGATACCGGGAATACCTTTATCCACTATTGCGCTAGAGCTTCATGCACTCGTCTCCTAAAGCCTCTCCTCTACATGTCTCGTAAATTACTGGACAGTGTCTTCGAAATCTTTGTGAGCCTGTCCACGGCAGTTTAAGCAGCGTTCCTGGACAAAAACAAGTCCGCTTCTAACCTTCTTTGCTCTTCTATGAGCTTCTCTTCAACCCCCCCGACCGCCTATTTGTCCCAACCCGGCCCGGAAAGGCTCGGTAAAACGATGGCCAGTTCACTATCCGACATTAATATTCTTAGTCTCACCATCTCCACCGTCTGCTCATTCGACACGAGCCTCCTTGATGGGTCCTAAGCGCCTTCGCCAACAGAGATTGTCACGCGCGACACGAGAAAAGCCATATCAGCAAGTGAAGACCAGCATGAGCATTACGAGTCCCGTGAAGCCTTCATTAGGTATGGTTCCATGCCCCCATTCCATGCTCTCATTTCCATTATTACTCAGTCTTGCTCTCGGGTCTCTCAGCGCGTTCACGCATGGGTAAGTTGTTGAGACGAAGTGGGTTTATGTCCAATGACCAGTGCCTCGTTGTAGATCCATTTCATAACGATTGGATATCAAGTGAGGTTCGGTTGGGCCTGCTAGTGCTTGTACTGATAATCCGACTATTCCTTCAGGGATTTTGTGTACAAAATTGGAGCACAGCAAGCGGGCAGCTCGCTTACAGGTGACTGGATGTTTTATTAATTTCATCTATGACATCTGATGCACTTCATCGAGGGTGTGGATACTGAGGTGAAGAACGTCTCGCGCGCACACAGTGACGCAGATCCTCCTTGATTTGCCTTGTCAGGTAAGACCACGATACTCGCACAAATATTCAAGTTCAGCACATCCAGGAAGACATGCGCGCGAGCGAGCTGTTTCCGTCTTTAGGCGGAGTGTCGTCGGAATGCATCGTAGTGCGGTAGATATGCCCTCCTCCCCCCCATCTGTTCGTTCTGATCCGCATATATTTTTCCCGCAGGAGCGACCACGTCGCATATCATCTGCCGCAACCTCGGCGGAGATGGCGCTGCGCGTGCGGCTCCCCGCGCTCGACTGGGGTGTAGACGCACGGCGTGTAGATGGAGCTGGAGGAGGCAGTTGCGCTCGCGGGGGTAACAATGGTGGCGGAGGGAGGGAGGGAGCACCGTGACCATAGCCGATCCAAGAAGACGCGCTGTTGTGGCCTCTTTGCTGCTCACATGTCAAATCACGTGCTCCGAGTCCTCCTCTCACCAAGACAAAAATTCAAATTCAAGTCACCCACTGGCTCCCCATCCGCTGTCCCCGCTGCCCGTCTCCCTTATAAGAGGCTTGTTGCAATCACCGTCTTTATCTTCATCTTACGCGTCCACGTCCACCTCCGCTACTACCGGCACGCTCCACCACCCAAGATCACATCCAGCTACTAGCCCTCCGCGGAAAGGAAGGATGTGCGAATCCTGTTGCTCAAATCCGCCCTCTCATGTCAAGGCGGGAGAGGGAAGGACGCGGATATTGGCGAGCGCGGAGGGGCGAGAGGGAGCCGAGAGCTGAAGGGGGATTTGAGCTCTGCGGAGGCAAGGGAGGAGAGGTTGCGCAGTGATATCGGCGGCGGGTGGCGAAGTGGCGCCAGGGCGTGTTGCATGCGGTGGAGGTAACACGGATAACGGAGCCGAGCCGATGTATGCACCGCTGTTGATGACGGGGTGCAGGCGCGGCGGACCTAGCGCGGCGGAGGCGCGGGTGTGCGATCATGGCGCCTCAGTTTGACAGGCATGTCCCGCAGGAGGCGTTGGTGCATGCAGGAGGCGTGCGTTGCTTGCTTCTCCCATCCTCCACTCCTGTTTCTCATTCCCTCCCTAGATCCATGCCATCCCTCATTCAATATGAGCACTTTATCCTCTTCCCAGTTTGCCGCACGCAACGGAGTATCGTTGTCGGTGGTGCGCGGATAAGCGCATCGGTTTCAATATTAGTCGGCTTCTACCAGATTCAGCGCTACTAATAGTACTCAAAGTGGAATAATTTCAGAAGTTTCCACTGGCTTTTCTGATTCTTCAAACTTATTTTTTTCACAGGTACATAAAACACAGATCTGGACAGCCGTCGGGCGGGTGGGATTCAGCCGGGTTTCAGTCCATATATTACTTGAGACGCCGTGCCTATTTTGGGTGTGTGGCGAAAAGATCGGCATGTCCAGAACGGAATTCTGCGGCTGCGCTTCACGTCCGATCTGTCAGGCGTACGCCGGGCGTTGGTAATACGACGTCGGCGTGCTACTGTCCTATTTCCTGTCCCGTTCCACCATCTACCTGCATGTACCACGGGCCTGGCTTACGCGTTTCTTACAACTCGCCGCAGCTCATGCGCCAGGTGGGACGAGGAGCTGAACTTCCCCTTTGTCCCAGCCCCTTCACGTCGTCCCTCGCGTCCTCTCGTCTCCTTGATCATTTGCACCTCAACGCCTCCGCCCCGCTCCGGTAACCTTTAGCAGCCTTAGTGTCACATTTTCATCAATACTGTCCTTCTAATTGTCATTTACTTATGGGCTTTTTCCTACAGCGCTACACAAATTCTAGTCCACTGGCGCGTACTTGTTCCATTAAATATCTCGCGTGTGCTGATGTCGACTTGCGATCAGCTGAACCACTTTATGTCCGGCGAATGCATCTCTGTATTTGAGTGCCTAAAGCTGCTGACCTGGCCATTCCTGCTATGCACGGGACCCTCGTCGTCAAACTCTAAGAAGAGAGCTCAGGGCCCCTTTAGCTGATGTGGTACTCCTGGCGTACGAAATTGGGCTGGCACTGGATTATTCCGTAGATGTAAACAGTGGATATATTGTAACTTAATCTCAGCTTAGCTGCTTAATAAATTTTCTGTTGCAACATCCTCAGCTCAAGCGGAGCTGGCGGGACGACAGACAAGAATAAAGAGTTCTACTAAAACATCTACCAGAAGTATACGATACGGGAGAGAGTGTCTGTTTTCTGCAATGTGATTAGCGAAGAACAGACATGGAACATCAAAAAAATTACCTAGGAGTCTGCGCGTCCTTCATCTCAACTATCCTGTCCTGGGGGGCACATTATCATTTCTCGCCGTTTCCGAGATTCAGTGACATCGTCTGCATTTTTCCGCTTTCCGAGATTCGTCGTGGGCATCCGGTCGGAGTCGGAGTCGGACGGAGGACGAGTTTGAGTAGGCGTCGACAGTGAGGGGTTGGTCTCAGCCGGCTTGGGGTCGGCTTCTCCACTGTTACCTTCAGCCTGAAGAATCATAAAGTCCTCCAGAGCATCTTCCTGAAGCGTGTCTAAGTCCCGGTTTTGTTCTGGACATCTTGGAAGAAGTATATCACTCACATAAGGCTTCTCAAGTGCGTCGGGACACACAAGTAGGTATTTGGCGAGTTCGAGGGATACTTCCGAAATATTCCCGGTAGTTTCGCATTTCCACTTCGCATCTTCTGCAACTCATCGGCTTTTTCTTTATAGGCCTTGGCGAGGGTGTAACGCGAGAATTCATCCCAGAGAGTATCGGCCGCTTGGTTGATCACACCGTCTATACCATTATGATTATAAGGGGTATCGGAGTCCTGGAATCCACGTTAAATAGATGGCTGGGAACAGTCAATTCTGGGCTCTTTACCTTTTGACAAAACTCCTGAATACGTAGGTGAAGTGTCCTGTGGAGTGTAAACCTACCTAGTATTGGACACAAATAACGAATTCTCACTCCTTCAAGCTTGAAAGTGCGGGGGCAGACAAGAGAGAAGACATCAAGTACTCGTGTTCCGAGAGGACGAGGACACGGAGGTCGATATGGGTGACAAAAAGGGAGAGCGGAACGAATGGACGGGGCCAAGGTCGCCGTACTTATAATTAGTTGGAACACTCAATACGGAAGAGCTTGAGAAGAGCCTAGTTCTTCTGGGATAGATAAAATCGAATGGCGCAATTAGCACTTGTCCCTTGTCAACTACTGTCACAGTTCTTTAAGCCATTCAAGTTGTCGTGACTTTCGAGTCGGATGTGGTGAATCGAGTTGGAGCCGAGTTCAATGCCGTTGCTGTATTGAACTGAGTGCCAATAAAAAGATATCACTGGTTGGTTGCCACTGCTTGCCGCTAATGCGACAATAATGACATTCGGTTTCAGGAGGTCTCCCCAGTTCGGATGCAGATCTGCGTTGCTGGCGAGCCCGATGGGTATCATTAATCCCGCTGATTGCGCCAGCGCGCCGCTCGATCAATTGATCCTACGTTTCGGATTTTCCCGGCGGTCCCTTGTTCGGATCCATATTATTATGGGCCAGCTTCAAACCAGTGGTTGCTTGACTCACACACCTACGCTATGGAAATCTTGAATCCAACTGGAGTGGGTGGACCGTGAATCGGAGAACTGGCACTTGAAGCGAAAGGAAAGTGGGTTCAGAATCTCGTATTAGACTTGGTAGCTGACTCTGTTATGGACTACCCAAAATGAAAATGGCAAGAAATCAGGAGCTCTATCTATTTCACGGACGTGTAGAACCACAACAGGCCGGTGGTCTGGTGCAAGTTACTTGACTCACTTCAATTATATATGCGGTATTACCCGAGTATGATTAGAGTAGAAAGCAATTAGCACTTCCCTGCTACGTTCTACGCGGTAGAAGTCATGCGCTACGTTGACCTTCAGCAACCTTGCAGGATGTTTGAAAATGTGATGGAAAGTGGGAACATGCTGTGACATCACAAACTTGCAAGACCGATGGGTATGCATTGCTCCGCAGGTTTCTCCAGGCGTTTGAATGAGCGCCAATGATATTTATGTCGGCGCTAAGCAGAAAACGTCACGGTGGCGAGACCTACGGCCTCCCACGCATTCAAGGCTGCTTCCGGCGTCTCCCGTTAATTGCATTCAATTGAAGGGGATATGTTGACGAACAGGGTGAAAGACACCGTTATCATTTTGCAGCGGATGTTGACGGTTTGGTGATTTTTTTAAATACCGTTCACATGCTATTATATTTCAACACAGCGGCCTAGTTCACCCGGCGTGAGTACATGACATCAACAGTAGACGTTTGTCTCGGACTTGAGGATCTAAGCTCTTCCCGCAAGGTGATACGCCCTTCAGCCTAAGGAAACAACCACCGGGTGATATTTTACTTGGCCCTGGCACAGAGTTAATTCACAGCGGTCAACTGGCACAAACGTACCATCATTGTCAGTCAATCGAATGACTACCGTTATGGAAGTATTCTATTTTGGACGTAGTAAGCGGATATCAAAGGAGAAGGCTGGGGAGAAGCGCACCCGACGTCGCAAGTCTTTTTCATCGCGGTCGCTTTCTCAGGCTTTCATGAGTCACGCCAATAGATCGAGACTGACGTTCTCCCGTAATCCAGGTCCTAGTGATGGGGACGAACGTGGTTTGTGGATCGCGGAAGTCGACGATCGGAAACTCCGTCTCCGTCTACCTCCGCACAGTCGTCAGCTGTAGTGCGCATGCCTCGCTTGCGTGACCACAAAAGCCGTGAAAGGAATACCGGCCCGTCATAATTTCCGAAAAAATCACTCAACTTTTGTAATGTCTTCGAAGTGCAGTCGTTCTCGATGTCATGGCCAGAAGGCAAAATAAATCACTGGCCAACTCTTCTACAAGTAATATATCACCTCAGCTCTCTTTTTTGAATATCCGCAGACTGTGGAAAGCCCCGGACTTACAAAGGACTGGTGCATCAGTGCAGTGACTGTACGTGATGTAATGAAAAACATACTCGGTCCTATCCCGCCACCTGATCCATTGTGATCCGACGGACAGTGGATGATATCATGATATGATTCAGTGGATTTGGACGTTACAAGGTTTCAAACTGGGACAGCATCAATTCATGTACTGAGATATTAATGGAAAGAAATGAAGGTGAATTTGGCAACAGCGTGGATTATGTGGTTTGCTCTGAAAGAACCTCCGCTGTGCCTAAATGTGGCAACCTTAGATGTGGCTATATGGGTTTTTGCTTTCGGTGAAAACGTCCTGAATAAACGCATTCCTATGTGTTGGAAACCTGGTGCCCGCCTGGTGGAATCGGCGCGGATAAATAATAGGACAGTAATCTTAACAAGAATATAACTTTTTGAGATGTGCCTAGGTTATAAAGTCAATTATAAACGGTCAATGGAACGTATATAACCTTACATAATTCTGAGAAAGTTCTCAATGATAATGGGCTAAGGGTGAGCTGCGCGAGCAACAGTCAAAGAGCTCTGAATCGTTTACGAAGGGAAACACGAGAGGCCAATTCTGTACGCAATGGGTCCGAGATCTTGAAAGTAAGATGTTGAGACCCGGAAATGCAGACGACAGACTTCTTGTGAAGTTCAATATCGTAGTGATATGGCACAATTACTGCAATATAATTCATTTGCGACAACTTCACCATTTTCTCTGATTTGAGGGAAACTTCAAGTGAATTGACAACTTTTGAGGTGCAACTCAGAGCAGAATTTTGGAGGCAAGTTAAAATTAGAGACAATTTACAGAATCATAACTTATTTAGAGTCAATTTCGAGAGCTTGCAACTTGATGTTGCAACTTTTCCATTGACATTGATTGCGATTATTACGCGGGAATGGCTTTTCATTATTTATATAACACCAGCGAGCGTTAAAGGGTTCTCACGGTCCAGTCCATGTTTCAACGGTGCCAGGATTATTTCTGGGAGCTTGAAAGCGGGATAACTCTCTCAATAGTGTTCCTGATTGCTCATAGTATATCGCTCATATAGTGATGTTCGCATGCCAACGGGGACTGGACTGTTAATGTGCTACTGCTTCGTGATCTGACTGTCTGCCACCTGATGCGTGATATGGCAGCATCGCCCGCCAGTCTTGCATGCACCACTTCCGACATCAGAGGAAGCAGACCTTGGGCAGATATTGTGCCATAGTATGGACAACGGTGAAACAAGTGAAAGAAGTTACTCAGTAATACCCATCAAACAATATCTCTTCAAGTCGTTCTTATTACTCACGCGCTCCCAAACTTAGGAGTCAGAGGGTCCAGAACATTATCCTGCGCTTACAGTGTTTTCAGTCTCCAAGTAGTTTCAGTGTTGATATTAAGTTCAATTACAGCTGCTCTTCCCGTTCGCAACTTTCCGGCGCATATGGTGAAGCGCGTTGAATATAATCGGCTTTTCAAGCCCGTATTTCAGTTCATCTAGTAGCCTACGCAACCTTCGTCCTATACTTACAGAATTGAACCTCAAAGCAAAATTCAACTGTTGGACTTGAACATCCAGACATCATGTACTGTATGATGGATCACATAATTGATTGAATTTATACACTGAGTTTTAGCGGCTCAGCGGACAGTATCTTTGAGAGACGTCAAGAACCTCTGAGTCGTGTTTAACTGGTTGTCGTTTGTCCGTAGATCACTGGGCAATTAATAGCAGATAAGCGCACTAACCATTTGGAATCTTTGGGATCTATGGAGATGCGTGCAGGCCCTATGGCCATACTGTACTCGAAGCTGCTCGACAATTTATGTCTCCCAGCATTATGATAACAAACGCGCACATCCGAAAGCCAGGGAATTTGAGGGCTTTGCACCCCGGTGGATCTGAGTCTAGATATTAATTGCCCGCCACTCTCTATATGTATATACTTTATAAATGAACAAGTTTCCGATAGGTCATTTCGCGGCCTTTTAACGGTAGTCGGAATGAGATTGCCGCAGGTTGGGTTGGCGTGTGCGGGAGATGAGTACATGCCTTCAAGTTTCAAAAAGATCCGTAGTGTCTTCCTGATGAGGGCGCGGATGAGTTTCTTGAAAGAAATCAATATCAAGAAGTTGGAATCTGAATTGCGGGCAGCTAATTTGTGAAGGAGAGGCACCATATATCATTGAAGACTGCTGCGTATAAGAGGGCGAATAGAAAGTAAGGGGGTGGGGAGGAGGCAGCAAACTTAGCTTGGATATAGGTACGTTTGTACGTCAGGGAAGTGAAGTGAAGTGGAGGAGCGATCTTTTCCATCGGGTCGTAGGAATGTGCTGCCTAAGGCATTTGTACGGGCAATAACAAGCGCCATTTCCCGGAGCGGTGAGCCAGTCATCCATTTAACGGGGTCAAAGATGATGGCATCGCACGATGGGCTGTGGGCACGCTACCCCTGCACGGTAGGGACGTGCGGCGCAGGCTGAACAGCATCCGCGGAGAAAGTGAGGCGACGAGAGTGCTGGACGAGGAAGCGTCGGGGACGACGCTACCATCGGACCGAAGGCGCACGTAGCGGCCGCCGTCAAGCCGCTGAGGAGGGTCTCGACGACGCCCGCATGGCAGCGGTGAGCGAGGTCTGCATGTCGCCCATGCGCGTATCGACATTCGGGGGCACGATGGGTGTAGCTGATGTGATAGCGGCGGCAGCCGCGTGTACAGGCGCGGGGCGCGTTTGAACCGGAACGACCAGGACTTGTGCGAGGACAGGTGCAGGGCGAAGGAGAGGACAGGGCGCCGGAAGCGAGCAAGGAGCGAGAGCCGGTATGGGGATCCGAGATCGGGGCTACTGTCGATGCGCGTCCCGAGCACTCTGTCGAAGCCATGAGGCTCTTCTTGTTGGCGGATGTCCTCCTGAGCCACTCGGCGGAAATACTGTCTCTTAAAGTTACTGCGTGCCCACCAAATCGGCGTGTGAACGTGAAGGGGGTACTAAGCCGACTTCCCACTTTCGGCCGTTGTCGGCACTGCGCCGTGGTGACTGCGGACCTCAATTCTGAGGCCCAACGACTTTTATGCACTTGATACTTTAGTAAGAGCGTTTGTCACTTATATCCTTACCGTTGACAAACAAGTGTGGGACAGTGGCTGTGACTGCCTAAAAGGGAACAAAGGGTTGAGAAAGTGGGCGAAGAATCGGCGAAGAAGAACAAAGGGCGACAGCAACGTGAATAGTACTAAAATAAATAAATATTCTAAGAAACGCCGTTCATGGAGCAATGATGCTCATTACCATTGACTCGTGGCAATCGTGATGAGAACCTGGGAAGCACGAAAAGGTCTGAAGAAATAATGGGACGTCACTCGCAATGGAAAGCAGGGAGACTGGTCATGTTTTAATAGAACGGTTGATAACATAGAAGCTAGCGGGCCGCCTGGAACGGAGCCCAACGTGAAGGATCTTTTTAAAAAAAACTAGGACGTGGAGCAATCACGCTCATTCAATTTGACAACACCATTATCTCGGAGCAATCTTGCAAGGAGGAAATAATGGGGCGTGGGTCGCAACTGGAAAGCAGAGAACCGGCTATTTAAAAAAAGATACTGTACATTCATTATTGAAAAGTTTGATTGAATAGATTTTGTGTCTACTATTTTGGGATGAAAATGTCCCAAACCACCGCACCATCGGCACACGATCTTTATATTGTGAAGAATAGATGCCGTTTTCTTTGCTGCAGTTACTACGGACAGATCGTGTACTACACGACCTGTCCGTAAACTTCGCCGGAGCCGCGTGGCATCTCAACGTGACATCTCGAGCGCCAATGTTGGGTATATAGCGGCCTTCCTTGGCCCTCACATGTATCCATCATGTCCTCCCAGTCCGATTTTCAAGGTTTAAAGCTCCTGCCAACCTAGCTGTGAAAAAATTGATTCCAGCAAGAAGACAACCGATAATACTCAGCTGAAACATACTCTGTACTCCGAATTAATCCTTGCGCTTAATGCCTCCAGCTCTGTACGTTGATTTATTTTAATCCAGCCTTTAACTAATCACAGACTTAGCGAATCAACGAACACACCGAGAGTTACTCAGATACTGCACGGATCGTGAAGCTGGTGCACAACATCGCCGAGATTTTCTTACGTATGAAGATCGTGCAAAGTCCATATCGTGCTTCCTAGAGGTCCATATGCGAGATTTAGAGTGGTGTGTCCAACCAGTCCTTGTCGTCAACTGGCTGTTCTATCATCTTCTGCAGTGTGCTCACAGACGTGCATGAAAACACCGAACCCGACGGTGCAGACGAAGAGCAGAACCGAAGTCGACTTGAGGGACTACTGGAGTCCTGGTGGTACGTCGGACCAGCCATGGAATTAACTATCCTAAGTCTTTCTTTTCTAGCAAGACCTCGCGCTTCAAGGTGCCAACAAAAAACCAGTGAGTTATGGTCAGTCGACATTGCACATGCTATTGGCTCATCCAAACAATATCAGAGCCAGGTCACGAACCACACCGAAGTCCACGGAAATTATAATCACACCGTTGTCAACGGCAACCAGATGAACAACACCCTAGACCCGAGTCTTTTCCATAGTTTTATGGCATTTCAAAATCGGAATCCGGCCATATCCCCTCCAGCCGTAATTATATGCTACATTATGATTACTGCGTGTCGTTCACATGGAGTCCTTTATAGATTTGAAACCCATGCAAGGGCTGGTTGAAAACGAAGATGAGGGGCCTTCCATTTGCGATTCCTTTCCTCGCCCTCCTACTGAATCATTTTGACCTCACGGATGTTCATACTTCAATATTATTGGTCATGTGACCAGCGCGCGCGGAATTTACAGGTCAACACACGTCAACGCGTCAACGCTGATAGTGCAAAGTGGGTGGCAATTCCATGTGAAAAAGTTTGTATACGGGAGACTTCAGCAGCATATTTTTTGGCGACTGAGTATCACAATTCATATTTTGGAGTTTACAAGAGCAAAAGTGCTTGAATATTTATAAGGTGGACAAGTAGGCACCAGCATTCAGACCGGCGATGACGGTCCAGCCACCAGGCTCAAAAAAAAAAAGACCCCCAGTTTTTTGCGTCGAAATGGCCTTTGAAGGCCTAGCCGGTTTCTTTTGCCCCAATAATGCTACAATCAATGTTCAACCGAAGGTTCAACTGCTTTTGGGCTTGACGCACTTATTTTTTCTCCCACCAAACACGCAAAACCTTGCTTTGAGCAGACATATTGCAGTTGTAGCACACTATTATGCTATACTGTGCGAAATTAATCTTGCCGCGACTCAAATCAAAGTCTATGATGCCATAGCACGGCACAGCCACCTCCAAACCCCTTTCGAGACATGACATACCTACGGCACTCGAGCGTCCATTGGACAGTTGTTGAGGTAGGTAGGTAGGTAGGTAGGTAGTATTACCGGCGCGGTCCCATTCAAGGAACAACCGGGGCCCGTACTACATACATCGCGTCAATATGTATGCTACGGATACTGAGTAATATGTAATTTATTGCTTTTCAGGTCGCGACTTTGAATGAATCAGATATTTCTCCATAACTAGAACTTGGACTGCCAAGTCCTGTGGATATGTTATGCACCTATATTGACTCTATTTAGCGCCTATATACAGGGCCTATGTATAATCAGCATGCTGCGCAACGGGACCACCCCCAGCGACACACGCATCGATGCAGCAATCGTTGGGGAGCTATTCGATCCTCGAAGAACCAGCGCCGGACGAGGTCACCAGATTCACATTCTAGCTCTGGGCCCTCCGAGGACGTAGGATCTCGTCGACGTCCGCTGAAGATGAGGCGCTCAGTTGCAGTGGATGAAGCCAAGGTATGGAGAGTGACGCAGGTTCAATTGGGGCGGCGTGAGCACGGAAGCTTGTGCAGCCAAAATGACGCAATTGCGTCAGTAGATCAGTGGCTGTCCTTCGCCAAATAGACTTTCCCACCTAATTGAACACACGGGTGATGGGAGCAGCGAAATACATTAAAACAATAGCTCCTCTATCCCATCTGAAACAGTGTCCGAGGTCCCGATCGCGGTGATCACCTCACCAAACGTACACAACGACAAAGCTCTCTTTCCCTTTCCAGCTGGTACACGCCGAGCGTTTGGGCCACGTTCCCGAGACCACTATCTATATTTCAAAACATTTGGGCACTCAGCTTGTGAGGCCCCCGACGCTTGATTACTTCAAGTTTGAATCGAAGCACATCATGAAGAGACCCATGAAGCTTGAAGCTTGACCACGTCTTTACCGCTCTGTGGGCGCTTATTTTTGCCTCTCTGCCTGCCATTGTCCTCACCTCATCTTTAAGGCCTGGTGACCGGTTGTCAGATGCCCACTTAACCACCTTGACGCTACCCCGCCACTTCAGATGCCGCGCACTTCTGAATCTCGCAATGCCAATGCCCTTGCAATCGCTTTCAGTGTTGCCGCCACTGCGATTGCTGTAGCAGCCACGGCTGCAGAATTTACGCCATTTCCATACATCCACCAATTGTCTTCGCTGGCATCGTCGATCCTGAACAGTATTCAGGTAGAGTTCCTCACTGGTCATATTCACCAACTAGGTGTCCGCTAATTCAGCGTCCAGGCTGTAAAGGACAACAAAGCGGCATTCAAGCGGCTTGCAACCGATGCATATGAGCTAGTGCATGCAGTCAAAAATATGGCTGATGAGGGACGAACGATCTCGTTTCTGCTCAAAAGAAATCTGGAAGACTTGGTTGCGTACGTCCCTATGCCTTCATTTCTTTGGTCCCGGCCTGAAGTTTCGCTGCTGTGTTAGGACGCTCACTGCGATCAATGACTTCGCTCTCCGGCATACATCTCGTGGATTTTTCGTCGTCTTATTAGTCGTTCAACCGACGCCGCAGAAATCAAGGAGTTCCAGGGGCGAATCATCAATCGCTCACTGTCTTCGAGGTATTTGCGCCACCTCTTCACAAGCTTAGGCTCACCGGTTCGTAGCTGAACTCAAATCAATCCGAACTCATGAGAATATTGTGGAAATGAGGGAAGAACTGCGTCTCTGGAGCCTCGAACGGCGAGACCCACCCGCAGCGCCAGATGCATCACCCATTGCCCCTCCTGCGCTACCACACGCCACCCGCACCTTCCCCGACACCAGCACCACTGAATCCGGCTCCATTGCCGATGCCAGTACCCTCACCTCCAGCATCAACGACGGGTGGGCCGTCAACTGGTACTCCGCCTTCCGGAATGCCACCAGTCGATATCCCCATGCCAGATTCAAATAACTCAGCCCAGTTTCTCGACCAAGGGCGTCGGGTTCTCATTCCACGTCGTATTTCGGAGACTACTCAACTGTATCCATTGGAGGCAACTTCAAGGCAACGACTATCCATGGGGATCAGATCAACAACAGTACCTACGATTCCTCCGCTATCACGGATTCGTACAATCTCCTTAGACTTCCTCCGATCCACAGTCCTCCTAATTATAATTCCAACTAGCGGTGCTCGCGGTGTTTTACATGCTGTTTGATCTAATAGAAAACTGCCGTAACTTGACGGGGATTTGGAATCTTCAGATCACCTTGCTTGTCTAGGTCTCCCTCCGTTGAAATTATCTAATCGCTATCAACTTTGACAAAACAAAATATAACTAAATACTACACTGGCTTCACCCGTCGATATCACTTTCTGCCAAACCAAATAACCCCAAATACTATTCCGGCCAAACTCTTCGCTGAGCGACCGATCTAGGGAGCGCTCTTGCCATTTATGAGAACTAATTTACGACGTGATTAAGTACACATACGGGTTCCTGTATCATTCTATGATCCCATAACTTTTGCCTACCCCCAATCAAGGTTACAGACGCCGCGGCGACCCCTCGTGAAACTTCAAGTTTCCAAAGTTCTGGTTCAACTGGATGTATATTTACCATTCAACCTTAACTGAAATAAACTAATCACTAGTTGTGCGTAGGGCTGTGCGCCGTGCCCGTGACGGCACGGCCGTCGTTTGGACGGGTAGCGAACGGGTACAGCCGTCCCGGCCCGTACCGTCGCGAGGTTGAAAAATATCTCTACGGGACGGGACGGGTACCGGGACGGCCGTCACGGTCGTGCGCCGGTTTTTTTTAGTCCATTTTCATTACCCTAGCTTTACTTAGAGCATTGAATGATATTTTTAAGCCTTCAAATAGCGATCCGACAGTTTGCACAAAGAACTCGAACAATATGGGAAAAAAAAATGAAATGAGTTTTGCATTTCAAGGCAAGTAGGTTGGGTAGTCGACTCGTTGGCCAAGAACCTCCGCGCTGGATGGATAAGCAAATATTATCCAATCATGCACGTCGGCACGGAGAG
The DNA here is from genome assembly GCA_029282285.1 of Mycena rebaudengoi. Lineage (NCBI taxonomy): Eukaryota > Fungi > Basidiomycota > Agaricomycetes > Agaricales > Mycenaceae > Mycena > Mycena rebaudengoi. The sequence goes on from JARJCX010000144.1 coordinate 414,301, forward strand.
TCGACAGTAAGGTAGAGCATGATAGTAGAGCATCCATATGGCAATGGTGGGGACATTGATGCGTGATCTTTGTTGTGATTGGACCTGTCTGTTAGCTCAGAGGGTATTTGAGGCTGCGGGCAGAACCCATGAGGATGTAGTTAAGTGGTTCAGAAAGGCCGAGGCATAATATTTTTAGATTGCCATTCAAGATGATTGCCGTCCCAACCATAAGTAATATTGATCGATCTACACTGGGACGAGCTCGCTCGCTGCTCGCTGCTCGCGGATCCACGCACTTCACAGGCCAATCCGTTCAACTCCGTTGACCCGTCGACGGCCGTTGTTCCGCCGGCCGTCGGGTCAGCTAACCGTCCCGTCGCCGTGCCGTTTAAAAAAGCTAAGATGCCCGACGGAACGGGACGCCTACCCGTCGCACGGGACCCGTAGAACCGTCGCGACGGCGGCGAACAGCCCTAGTTGTGCGTATTCTTAATTATCTGTCGAACCTGAAAAGTATTTTTCAGAGGATCGAATCCGCTGGGGTAGCCTGGGCTCCAGAGAATTGATGGTATTCCAGAGCGCCGGAGTTATCCCTCTCACGTAGAATAATCCGGCTATTGATGACCCCGATGGTCTCGTCATTGCCGTTGGGTTGCGTCAGTGGTTCACTAGTCTCGTTCCCGACGTATAGGGCAGTATGCTCGCTGCGCTCGCAGGCGCGGAGCGCCAGCGGTCCTCCGGACCGGTCGGAAAGATCCGAGGCAAATTTTTTGATGAAATTTGATCGCGGAGCACTGCCCTATAATAGTTCCGCACATCTTTTTCATCATTTGATCTGCCTCAATTTGGAACTCCGCCACCCGGAGATCTGGAGCCGAGATTATGGTTCACCTGCTCCGACGTCGCCCCGACTGTTCCGACTCGCAGCTCGCTCGTTTCACCCTCGCCCGCATTGGAACACTCTTGCTGTGTCAAAAGTGCGGAGTCAAATG